>CAJQZJ010033456.1:275758-359634 GCA_907164525.1 Lophiomys imhausi | reverse complement strand
ACAATTATGAGAGTTATATGGCTTAGCATACATTCCCAATGTCCAGTGCATATGTATTTGGCACCTGACTTTAACATTCTACTATCTAACCATCTCCATGAGTTTAAAGTTCTATATCTAACTCAGCTTTCATACTAACTTGCCTCACAATTTTAAAAACATCTTCTTAGATCCAAAACACCCTCTTGATTCCTAAACAACTCAAAATTTAACTATGAGACTCTAGCTACCTATTCTTCAACCACCTCAGAGACCTGAGAGGGATAAATATATCTGATTATATAGGAACTATCCAGGCAACCACTGGTATGTCATTTCTTAGTTTTGGAAGCTGTGGGCCCTGCACTTCCTATATAATCAGATACATTCCAAGTTTTCTAAGATATCACCCTACTGATTTCCACAGTGGTTGTACCAGCTTGCACTCTCACCAGCAATGGAGGAGTGTTCCCCTTTCTCCACACCCTCGTCAGCATGTGCTGTCATTTGAGTTTTTGATCTTAGCCATTCTGACAAGTGTGAGATGGAATCTCAGAGTTGTCTTGAGTTGCATTACTCTGATGATTGAGGATGGTGAGCATTTCTTCAAGTGTCCCTCAGCCATTAGAGGTTCCTTTTTTGTGAATTCCTGTTTAGCTCTGTTCCCCATTTTTTGATTGGCTCATTTGTTTTTTTTTTTTTGGCATTTAATTTCTTGAGTTCTTTGTAAATTTTGGATATTAGCCCTCTGTCAGATGTAGGGTTGGTGAAGATCTTTTCCCAATCTGTAGGCTGCCGTTTTGTTCAAATGACAGTGTCTTTTGCCTTACAGAACTTTTTCAGTTTCATGAGGTCCCATTTATTGATTGTTGGTCTTAGATCCTGAGCTGTTGGTGTTCTGTTCAGGAAGTTGTCACCTGTGCTGATGAGTTCGAGGGTTTTCCCCACTTTCTCTTCTAATAGATTTAGTGTGTCAGGCCTTATGTTAAGGTCTTTGATCCACTTGGACTTAAGTTTTGTGCAATGTGATAAGTGTGGGTCTAATTTCATTCTTTTACATGTCGAAATCCAGTTAGACTAGCACTATTTGTTGAAGGTGTTGTCCTTTTTCCATTGTATGGTTTTGGCTCCTTTGTCAAAAATTAAGTGACCATAGGTGTGTGGGTTCATTTCTGGGTCTTCAATTCAATTCCATTGATCCACTGGTCTGTTTCTATACTAGTATCATGCTGTTTTTATTACTATTGCTCTGTAGTACAGCTTGAAATCTGGGATGGTGATACCTCCATATATATATATATATATATATATATATATATTTAATTTTTTTATTGTACAGGATTGATTTAGCTATTCTGGTTTTTTTTATTCCATATGAAGTCAAGAATTGCTTTTTTCAGGTCTATAAAGAATTGTGGTGGTATTTTGATAGGAATTGCATTGAATCTGTATATTGCTTTTGGCAGGATGGCCATTTTTATTATGTTGATCCTACCTATCCAAGAGCATGGGAGATCTTTCCATTTTCTGATGGACTCTTCAATTTTTTTTCTTCAAGGACCTGAAGTTCTTGTCATACAGGTCTTTCACTTGCTTGGTTAGAGTTACCCCCAGGTATTTTATATTGTTTGTGGCTATTGTGAAGGGTGTTGTTCCCCTAATTTCTTTCTCATCTCATTTTTTTTAATATAAAGAAGGGCTTCTGATTTTTTTGAATTAATTTTGTATCTTGCTGAAGGTGTTTATCAGCTGTAAGAGTTTTCTGGTGGAATTTTTGGGGTCAATTATGTATACTATCATATCGTCTGCAAATAGGGATAATTTGACTTCTTTGTTTCCAATTTGTATGCCCTTGATCTCCTTTAGTTGTCTTATTGCTCTAGCAATAACTTCAAGTACTATGTTGAAGAGATAAGGTGAAAGTGGGCATCCTTGCCTTGTCCCTGAGTTTAGAGGAAAATCTTTAAGTTTCTCTCCATTTAATTTGATGCTGGTTACTGGCTTGCTGTATATTGCCTTTATTATTTCTAAGTATGGTTCTTGCATGCCCGTTTTCTCCAGGATTTTTAGTATGAAGGGGTGTTGGATTTTTTTCAAATGCCTTTTCATCATCTAATGAGATGATCATGTGTTTTTTTTTTTCTTTCAGCTTGTTTATATGGTGAATTACATTGATGGATTTTCATATGTTGAACCATCCCTGCATTCCTGGGATGAAGCCTACTTGATCATGGTGTATGATACTTTTGATGTGTTCTTGGATTCAGTTTGCCAGTATTTTACTAAGTATTTTTGCATCTATGTTCATGAGAGAAATTGTTCTGAAGTTTTGTTTCTTTGTTGGGTCTTTGTGTGATTTAGGAATCAGGGTGACTGTGTCCTCATAGAATGAGTTAGGCAGTGTTCCTTCTGTTTCTATTTTGTGGAAAGTTTGAAGAGTATTGGTATTACCTCTTCTTTGAAGGTCTGGTAGAATTCTGGGCTGAAACCATCTGGCCCTGGGCTTTTTTTGGTTGGGAGATTTTTAATGACTGTTTTTATTTCCTTAGGGGTTTTAGGGTGTTTAATCTGTTAACTTGATGTTGATTTAACTTTGGTAGGTGGAATATATCAAGAAAATTGTCCATTTTGCTTAGGTTTTCAAATTTGGTGGAGTACAGATTTTTTTATATACTTTATTTTTTTTTATTTCTTCAAGTTACATCTCAGTCACAATCCCTTCCCTACTCCCCCTTCCTGTCCCACCCTTCCACCTTCTTCCACCCAACAGCTCCCTCTTTTAGTCCAACAAATGGTTCCTTCTCTTATAACAGTAAATACTATACAAAACAACAGAAATAAATATGCCACATTTATGAGAGTTAAATGGCCCAGCATACATTTCCAATGTCCAGTCCATACATATTTGGCCCCTGGCTTTAACAGTCTACCATCTAACCACCTCCATGAGTTTAAAGTTCTATATCTGACTCAGCTTTCATACTAACTTGCATCACAATTTTAAAAAATCTTCTTAGATCCAGAACATCCTCTTGATTCATAAACAACTCAAAATTTAACTATGAGACTCTAGCTACCTATTCTTCAACCACCTCAGAGACCTGAGAGGGATAAATATATCTGATTATGTAGGAATCATGCAGGGATTATGCAGGGCCTGCATCATCCAAAACTAAGAAATGACATATCAGTGGCTGCCTGGACAGGCTAAGCAGGGTCAGGCCTGGTTAGTACTTGGATGGGAGTACAGATTTTTAAAGTAAGACCTAAAGATTCTCTGGTTTTCCTTGATGTCTGTTGTTATTTCTCCCTTTTCATTTCTGATTTTGTTGATTTGGGTTTTTTTTTTTCCCCTCTGCCTTTTAGTTAATTTGGCTAAAAGTTTTATCTATTTTGTTGATTTTCTCAAAGAAACATTTAAAAAATATATGGCTAATTAAACTATTTAACCAGTATTTATATTATTGTTAATTGTTTTGGTGGCTAATCCTTAACCATCCATTATAAATGAATACACACAGACACCGTGTGGATTTTAACGAGCCTTGGCCTGAATTGTGCAATCCTAGCCCATCTAAGCTAGCTCTTAATTCTATTACCCAAATATGACCCCATATATACATACGTCCCCTTGGACTGCCATTCTCCTCGCTATGCCAATGTTCCTGGCCATGTGGAATGAAGTTCTTTTTTCTAAGCCATGGCGTGTCTCTTCTTCTTACAGCTCCTGGCTGGAATGTTTAATCCTCTGTCTTAAGCACAGGCTTCCTGTTCTAATCTCAGGAAGTTCCACCTTTCTCTGTCTTTGCCCAATCTCAGGCCTCAGCATTTTATTTAACCAATCAGAGTCAATATAAGTAACAGACAGCAAACAGGACCAGTTAACATTTAGAATGTTTAACATTACCCCAAAAATTCCCTCCTTTTGTCTAAAAAAAAAAAAGCTAAATTTTTTAACACTTATAGAAAAAACAATAAAAACAAATATTAAACAATCCAGAAAACCATATATAAAAGTTACACACATAATATTTAGCCTATTTGTATCAGGCAATCTTGAAGAAGAAAAAAATCATCTATCTATCTTTGTGTGTCTAAAGTTCTGAACCTAAATAATTTCTATCATATCCTATATTTATAAACCTAAAGAAGTTATTTAGACTTGAAAATATTCTTTTAAATTTTAAACAACTGAAGTTCAATTAAAATTTTATAACTATTATGCCTTCAACCTCATCAAAGACATAAGAAGAGATAAAGTTATTATTTGAGTGAGTAGGAAGCATAGGAGAGCAGCTTCCAAAAAGAAATATGACAGTTTGTTGCCTAGACAGTCCCAAATATCTCTCATTATCATTGGAGCATCATCTTCAGCCTTCTGGCCAAGCATTTTTCACAGACTAAATTGTGCAGCAGGAAATAAGGATTTTCCCATTCTGTCTCTGCAGAATTAGGACATCGACTTACCTGCATTTATTCTCTGGTCCATCTTTGGACTTTATATAGTCTGTTGAGAGCAGGGACATTTTTGTCCAGTAGGAATTATCTCCTGATGGGAGATTTCTTTTTGATGCTCATTGTCTTCTTCCAAGTCAAATGGGAGCTGTCAGGAGCTGACTGTGTTAAGTCAAATGATTCTTATAATAATAAAAACATCTTTAAATGCCATTTTCTGTATGCCTCTGAGGGTTTTGAAGACATCTATTTTATTTATAAATCTATCTATCATCTATCTTCTATCTTTGAGCAAACTGAATATTTTAACTATTTAGTATCTGTTTAACCTATTAAGTCTATTTTGTGATAAATTAAGACTAGTATTTGACATGACCAGAAGCTTGACTGGCCAGTCAACTTGTATTATCCAGACTCCTAAATAGATTGCAATAGCAACCCATGAAAGGATCAGAAGTAAACCTGTACTTTTAAATGAGTTGTATAGGCACAATACCTTATATAAGAGTTGAAATATACATATTATGTGTCAAAATATAAAATTCTATACTAATGAATCAAAATTAATCTTATTTTGTATCAATATATAAAATTCTATACCAATATATCTAAAGATAACCTTATTTAAGAATAACAATAATTTTAAGTTTCAGAACAGATTCAGTAATCTATCCTTATATCTTATCATTTCTATATTATATACATATATTCCCCCTCTTTTTCTTTTCAAGTCTTTTCCCACTATATAAAAGAGAAAGAAGGATAGAGAAAAGAAAAAGAGATTTCCAAGTCTAACTTCCTATACCTTACTTAACAAGACCATATAACAATTTGTAACCATTACCCCTAAACAACATCTATCATCCACCCCACTTTTTGGGAATGGGATGTCGCTCTCTTAAAACTTCTTCTTGCTGAATTGGGAAGCAGAAAACCTGTTTGGGGGCCCAAATAAAATGGAAAAAAATGGTTAAGCAAGTAAATTGTAATATTCGTTGTCCAGTCTCTATGTGCTCAGCAATTTGAACGTTCTGAGCAATTTGTAGTTCGAGCTGGACTTTGGTAGGAAAGTTCAGAGCTTTATTGAAGTCCTGTCTGGAACAGTCTTTGAGGCTGGGCCATCTCAGCAAGCCGTTTGAAGTTGTTCTTGATGCAGATTTTTGAGGAAACTGCTATTGAGACAGTCTATGAGGCTGGATCATTTGGGTTACTTGTCTTGTCTTCTTTGGACTCAGGTCCCATTGTTCTGAAAATATATAATTTCTCACAAATAACATATAGTTCTGCAATTACCAAAATGCCTTGGATGTGCAGGACACACAAGTCAGTTAAGGAATATTTTCTGTTCTTTGAACAGAAGAAAGACATTTGTAAATCTCCATTCATGCCATATAAAAACATGGCATGTAATAGTATTACATATATATGCTATACATAATCTATTTTAAATTGAAAACACAGCATAAGACTGAATGGAATTTAAATATTCTCCTCTACAGTTGACATAAATTTACTAATTGATTAAAACAGGTTTATTCTTTGTTGTTCTGGCTTTTTGTAGATTAGGTTGGCCTCAAACTCAAAAGGAACCAATCTGTCTCTGTCTTTGTCTCCCATGTTTTGGGAACAAAGGTATGCATTTATATATTTTTTCTTTGCTTTTCTCTTTTCTTTGGAGATTTAATTTTTATGTGGACATATCTATCCTTATTTAGACAGGGTTTCTCTTTGTAGCTTGGGCTGTCTTGATTTGCTCTGTAGAGCTCCATAGGTTAGATTGGCCTCAAACACACAGGAACCTGTTTTTTCCTTGTCTCCCAAGTTTTGAGATCATGGTATAAATTTAAATAATTGAATTACCCTTATTAAACAATAGCATTAATTAAATCATTTTGTATTAGTTTGAGCTCCAATTCTCCCATGGAAGCTCCATTCTTAAGGAGATTGGTGTAGAATAGCATGATACGCTATTTTATGTTAGCTTTTCTTAACTGTTGGCTGTGGGAGGCATGCTGTTTGCATGTTCTTCTCCAGTCTAACTCTGGGTCCTTACATTGATTAACAAAATATATCTCTTTCTCTCTCTCTCCTTTATTTTTTTTCCAGAGACAGGATTTCTCTGTATATCCTTGTCCTGGACTCACTTTGTATACCAGGCTAGCCTTGAGCTCACATAGATTAGTCTGCTTCTGCCTCCCATGTGCTGGAATTAAAGGTGTGTACCACCACACCCAGTGATTAACATACCTCTTTCAGGGGCAAAATGCCTCTTGAAACCAGTTCTCCAATGGGAGCCCCACAACTAAGGAGACTGGCTTGTGACCCTTTTCTCTTTATGTAAATTTAAGATCGTGGGCATTTATCCATTAGATCAGTAAGAACATGATTAAACTTAACATCAAGGAAAAAAAATGTGTCTTTTTTGAATTCTAGACTGTCTTTAGTAAGCAGCCCTTTCTTCTTTGTTTAAACCAGTCTGGGCTAGAATCTAGAGATCTGCCTGTTTCTTCCTCTAGTGTGATAGGATTAAGGGATTAAAGGCATGTGCCAGTACCACCCTGCTCAAATATTTCACTTAAATCCCAGATTTAGAAACTCTGTAATCCAGAGAGTAACTTTAAACTGTAGTGACAATTTAAAATCTGCCCAAAATCTTTAAAAATCTCTTACGGTTTAGCAATGCCAAACCAGAAAAATATCCTTTCTACCTCCCAATATAGGAAAATCAAAGACATCTAAACAAAAATCAAGCAAAGAAACAACATTCCAAAAGCCTTGGCATGTCTAACCATGCCATCCCATGATGCATTTAAAGCTTTGTTCATTATTCCTTGAAATCTAATTGCTACTGTATTTCACTGGTGGACCAATACCAGAAACTCCTGACAGGCACCTAGTACCCAGGCAGCTCTTAGCTCCAGCTGCCATCAATTTTGTCTTATTTATCAGGAAAGGTCTCCCTTTTTCCTTCATTATCATTGTTTACAATTTATCATTCCATCTGTAAATTCTTTCCTTTAAGACTATCCTAGTCTGAACTTTCTGAAAAAAGATACATAGAACCACAATTGTCAGGGTAAAATTCATTCGCATGCTAAGAGGGACAAACTCAATTGGAATCCAAAAGTATTGAGGCATTATGAATTCCTCCATTTTTAATCTAGGCGATTAATTCCACTCCCAAATTCTGTTTAGAAGGCTGCAAGATTTTTAGTACATAAGGAGAGCTAAGCCTTAGCTCTCGACCTTTGCTGCAAGGCAGCAACTTTTGTTAAGGTAGCTGCACCTTTGAAGTGCATTTGGGTTGAGTTCCCTGATCTTTGGCTAGGAAACCGGCTTTCACCGGGGCCTTCTCACATTGAAAGCATGGATTCTAATTGCTGTAGTTGGACGCCATGTGTAAAAAAAAATATGGCTAATTAAACTATTTAACCAGTATTTATATTATTGTTAATTGTTTTGGTGGCTAATCCTTAACCATCCATTATAAATGAATACACACAGACACCGTGTGGATTTTAACGAGCCTTGGCCTGAATTGTGCAATCCTAGCCCATCTAAGCTAGCTCTTAATTCTATTACCCAAATATGACCCCATATATACATACATCCCCTTGGACTGTCATTCTCCTCGCTATGCCAATGTTCCTGGCCATGTGGAATGAAGTTCTTTTTTCTAAGCCATGGCGTGTGTCTTCTTCTTACAGCTCCTGGCTGGAATGTTTAATCCTCTGTCTTAAGCACAGGCTTCCTGTTCTAATCTCAGGAAGTTCCACTTTTCTCTGTCTTTGCCCAATCTCAGGCCTCAGCATTTTATTTAACCAATCAGAGTCAATATAAGTAACAGACAGCAAACAGGACCAGTTAACATTTAGAATATTTAACATTACCCCAACAGAAACAACTCTTTGTTTCATTGATGCTTTGTATTGTTCTTTTTGTTTCTAGGTTGTTCATTTCAACCTTAAGTTTGATGATTTCCTGCCTTCTGCTCCTCTTGGGAGTGTTTGCTTCTTTTTTTTTTCCAGTTCTTCCAGTTCTGCTGTTAATTTGCTAGTATGAGCTGTCATGATTTTCTTTTTGAAGGCACTTAGTGCTATGAACTTTCCTCATAGCATTGCTTTCATTCTGTCCCATAGGTTTGGGTATGTTGTGCCTTCATTGTCGTTAGATTTTAAGAAGTCTTTGATTTCCTTCTTTATTTCTTCCCTGACCCAGTGGTCATTCAGTAGAGAGTTGTTCAGTTTCCATGAATGTGTAGGCCTTCTATTATTTCTGTTGTTGAAGTCGAGCTTTGTTCCATGGTGGTCTGATAAGATGCAAGGGGCTATTTCAATTTTCTTGTATCTGTTGAGGCTTGCTTTGTGACCAAGTATATGGTTGATTTTGGAGGCGGTTCCATGTGACTGCCATCTTAGAGTGGGGATTATGATAGCTCTGTAGCCATGGCAACTAATGAGCCATGAAGTCAGGACTAGGGTACAAGATCCACATCCTGGGTTCAAGTTACACCTTCCTGCGCTCCTCCAGCTGCAGGTGATCTTGGGAGATACCAGAGCATATAGAAAGTGGAAGGCTAACTCAAAGGGGACTCTTTGATGCAGGCAGCTTCTATGAGTTCATCGTTCATGGTGGGGTGGGACTTTGCAGTGATGCAGCTGTTTTGGGGCCTCCCAGGAAAGTAACCCCACAGCTACCCATGCTCTGGAAGTAAGCTCAATAAACTCATTGATTCATGAACTTCAGTTTTTGTAGAAGTTTTGCTCTGTCACTGGTGCCTTATTTGAGGTGTATAAATACTTATTAGCATCTTCACAAGAAAAGTTAACAACACTGACTCATGACAGTAACTCTGTAAATATTGTCTGTTATTATCTATTATTTGTCTAAGATAAATTCCTTTAAAAAGTCATAATTGCTAGTTCAAAGACTAGAATATTCATGAAACAAACTTTCTGAAAGTTTGGTCATACACATTTTTTTTTAAATACTTTATTTTTTTTTTCTTCAAGTTACATCTCAGTCGCAAACCCTTCCCTATTCCCCCTTCCTATCCCGCCCTTCCACCCTCTTCCCCCCAGACGTTTCCCCTTTCAGTCCAACAGATGGTTCCTTCTCTTATAACACTAAATACTATACAAAACAACAGATATAAATATGCCACATTTATGAGAGTTAAATGGCCCAGTATACCTTCCCAATGTCCAGTTTATACATAAAATTTGGCCCCTGAATTTAACATTCTACTATCTAACCATCTCCTTGAGTTTAAAGGTCTATATATGACTCAACATTCATACTAACTTGCAACACACTTTTAAGAGTATCTTCTTAGATCTATAACACCCTCTTGATTCCTAAACAACTCAAAATTTAACTATGAGATTCTAGCTGTCTATACTTCAACCACCTCAGAGACCTGAGAGGGATAAATATATCTGCTTATATAGGAAGTGCAGGGCCTGCATCCTCCAAAACTAAGAAAAGACATACCAGTGACTGCTTGGACATTTCCCATGTTCTCTCCATACATTCCTGCATCAGTTTTCAGCCTTTGGGTCCTGTTTCTCTGACAGATATTTGTTGTAGAGCAGGGATTATGAAGGATTACCTACCCTGTCTTGGCAGAGCTAGGCTGTCGACTTCTCTGCTACCAAGTTTTGTCCTTTTTAGACAGCAGTCTGTCTGCAGTTGGAGCAAGGGGTTTTTTCATGCCAAGAGATAGGCTTGCGGCTAATTCAACCATCTCACACTAGAGATTCTTCGATGCTTATCTTCTACTTGGAGTAGAATAGGGGGTGCTGTCAGGAGCTGATATGTCTCGATATCAAAAAAAAAAAGAAAATCTTAATTTAAGATAACATCTTTGAATGCCATATTCTGCAGATCTCTTGGGGTTTTTGAAGATGTCCTATCCATCTCTTGTATTTAGATAAGCAAATGTTGCTTGTCTCTTAACAACTTGATTACTGAGTAGTTTAGAGAATATCTGTGATAGACTGTCATAGTAGCTAACAAAGTGACATGTTTGCATGACTGGAGTTTGTTTTACTTAATTATCCTAGACAGTTTTAGACAGTTGGTATCAAGAGGCCAGAGCTTCACATTTTATTTTTAAGTATCTCTAGGTATGATACCATTAGGAAGCGTTACCTTTAATTTTGTATCAATATACAAAGATCTATTCAATTGTGATTAAATATACTCTTAATTATGTATCAATATACAAAGATCAATGCCTATGTAGCCCAATACAATCTTAATATTACATCCATATACAAGGGTCAATACCATTGTGGCCAACTATAATCTTAATTTTGTATCAATATACAAAGATCAATACCGATGTAATCCAATACAATCTTATTTTTGCACAATAAACAATGGTCAATACCACTTTAGCCAAATATACTACTAATTTTGTATCAATATACAAAGGTATAAGGGCATATTCAATAATCTGCCCCCTCTTCTTGGACATTCCTGTGCTATGACTATGTCTCATTTTTCTCAAGTCTATGCACTCCTACATAGGAGAGGAAGAAAGATACAGAAAAGGAAAAGTAGGAAGTCCCTGGGACTAACATCTAAAGCCCATTAAACAGGACCATTTATCAACTTGTAATCTCTTCCCCTAAATATCAGAGTTTTCAGTTATCTTTCAAATAACCAAAAAGAAGGGCGGAAAAACACCCTCCCCACCCTCTGGGCATGGGACATCGCTCTCTTAAAATGACTTCCTGCTGATTTGGGTCGTAGTAAACCTGTTTGGGGCCCGAACCAAAATGGAAAAAATGGTTAAAAATGTTAGTGCAATCCTTTTATGTTCAGTCCTTCTGTTCTCAGCTGTTTAGATGACCTAAGGAGTTTGTAGGCAGAAGCTGATCTTGCAGGCTTCACTGAGGTTCTGGCCAGGGCATTGTGTAGAGCTGAACGGTCCCAGCGACATTGGATTGCCGTGGTTGCAGGCCCCTGATGGAGACAGCTATTGAGGAAGTATGTCAGGCTGAATCAACAAGGTCACGCGTCCTCCTTGGTGCCTGCTTCTGCTCTCTTCTGAGGTTTCTGCTGTCCAGCCATCCCCGGGCTCCCCGAATGGACACTTCGATTCTCCTGGAAAGATAAGAACAGAGCCCTGCCCCAATCCCAACCCTGGGACAATTACCCTCTTTTTTTTTTGGGGGGGGGCTAGGTAATACTTCTCCTGAAGCAAATTTGGCCTTCCGACAACATACAAAGGGTTATCTTTCAATCCGGGTTAAAGAAGAAATCATTCTGTCACCTTGGATCTAAACCAGCTCCAGTGTATATATTTTGAGATCCCAAAGGACAATCTGCCTGCATCGAGAAGGCCTTTTATAAGTAGCCTCCAAACCTAGGTCCCTCCAAATCCCATGTGTGTGTCTCTGAACTTTAATTATTGGGATCAGAGACCTATGGTTCCCATCTGAAGGGATCAAAGATGTGTTCCACCACTCCTGAATCGAAGTCTTTCTCTATTTAGAGTTTGCCCTGCATCAGGCTGACCCTGAGCTCCGGGATCTGCCCGTTTCTGTCTCCAGTGTGCTGGGAGCTGGGACCAAGGGTGTACTCTTCTTGAATGGTGGGACCAAGAGTATGCACCCTCACCACCCCGCTCCGAATGACTCCAGAATATATAAGACCACCAACTCTATGGTGCTCCCCCAGTCTCCACTGAAGTCAAAGGCATGGGCCAACACCACAATTCTCTTGTATTTTACCTTAGCTCCACGTCTTCTCGACACCTGGAGGTCTGCAAAACCAGGCCGAATGGCTGTATCCTCTATTCCATTCACAGTGTTTCAGCCCTGCCACCTGCCTTTTTTTTTTAGTTAATAAATTTATTTGTTTGTTGCTTCAGGTTACATCCTTATCATATTGTCCTCTTTTCCCGCTTCCCAGCCCCACCCTCCCATGCTCTACCCCCTGACCCTTCCATCTTGTTCCTCTGGGGTGGAGTGTCCCTGCCTAACAGTCTCTCACCACAGATCAGGAGTCGTATGAGGGCCAAGAGCCTCTTCATTCACCAGGGGCCTATGAGGCAGTACTGCCAGTGAAAGTTGTCTTCTTACTACTGGGGGAATACTAAAAAAAAGACCAACAAACACACAAACCCACAAAAACAAAGAATATCAACAAAAAAAGAGAGAAAAAAGAGAAGGGAAAAGGAAAAAGAAAAAAGAAAAAAAGGAGAAGGAAAAAAAAAAAGAAAAAAAAAGTTTATGTTCATGTTCCTTTTGGTGTGTTGGTTGTAGTACAGATATCCTGTACGATATAGTTAAAATCCTACTATAAGTGAATAGATTCCATGTGCATCCTTCTGAGTCTGGGTTAGCTCACTCAGGATGAGCTCCTCTAGATCCATCCATTTGGTTGCAAATTGCATGATTTCATTGTTTCTTATAGCTGAGTAATATTCCATTGTATAGATGTACCACATTTTTTAATCCATTCTTCAGTTGAGGGACATCTGGGTTGTTTCCAATTTCTAGCTATTACAAATAAGGCTGCTATGAACATAGATGAGGAGACTTCCCTATGTCTCTGTGAGAGGTCCTTTGGGTGTATACCCAGAAGTGGTATGGCTGGGTCCTGAGGCAAGGTTATTCCTAGATTTCTAAGATATCGCCAGACAGACCTCCATAGTGGTTGCACAATCCTGCACTCCCACCAGCAATGGAGTAGGGTTCCCCTTTCTCCACACCCTCACCAGCATGAGCTATCATTTGAGCTCTTTATCTTAGCCATTCTAACAGGTGTTAGGTGGAATCTCAGGGTCGTCTTGAGTTGCATTTCTCTGATGATTAAGGATGTTGAACATTTCTTCAGGTGTCTCTCAGCCCTTAGGGATTCCTCCTTTGTGAATTCTCTGTTTAGCTCCATCTCCCATTTTTTGATTGGATTATTTGGTTTCTTGGCATTTAGTTTCTTGAGTTCTTTGTAGATTTTAGATAATAGCCCTCTATCAGATGTGGGGTTGGTGAAGATTTTCTCCCAGTCTGTTGGTTGCCATTTTTTTCGAATGACAGTGTCCTTTGCCTTACAGAAGCTTTTCAGTTTCATGAGGTCCCATTTATTGATTGTTGATCTCAGGTCCTGAGCTGTTGGTGTTCTGTTCAGGAAGTTGTCACCTGTGCCAATGAGTTCGAGGGTTTCTCCTACTTTTTCTACTAGTATATTTAGTGTGGACGGCTTTATGTTAAGGTCTTTGATCCACTTCGATTTAAGTTTGGTACAAGGTGATAGGTATGGGTCTAATTTCATTCTTTTGCAAGTGGACATCCAGTTGGACCAGCACCATTTGTTGAAGATGCTGTCCTTCTTCCATTGTGCGTTTTTGGCTTCTTTGTCAAAGATTAGTTGGCCATAGGTGTGTGGATCCATGTTTGGGTCTTCAATTCGATTCCATTGATCCACTGGTCTGTTTCTATACCAGTACCATGCTGTTTTTATTATTGTTGCTCTGTAGTACAGCTTGAAATCTGGGATGGTGATACCTCCAGATGTTTTTTCATTGGACAAGATTGATTTAGCTATTCTGGGCTTTTTGTTGTTCCATATGAAGTTGAGACTAGCTTTTTCCAGGTCTATAAAGAATTGTGTTGGTATTTTGATAGGAATTGCATTAAATCTATATATTGCTTTTGGTAGGATAGCCATTTTTATTATGTTGATCTTACCTATCCATGAGCATGGGAGATCTTTCCATCTTCTAAAGGCCTCTTCCATTTCTTTCTTCAGGGGCTTGAAGTTCTTGTTATATAGGTCCTTTACATGCTTGGTTAGAGTTACTCCCAGGTATTTTATGTTGTTTGTGGCTATTGTGAAGGGGGTTGTTTCCCTTATTTCTTTTTCGGTATATTTGTTTGTTGTATAAAGAAGGGCTTCTGATTTTTTTGAGTTAATTTTGTATCCAGCCACCTTGCTGAAGTTGTTTATCAGCTGTAAGAGTTCTTTGGTGGAGTTTTTGGGGTCGCTTATGTATACTAACATATCATCTGCGAATAGGGATAATTTGACTTCTTCATTTCCAATTTTTATCCCTTTGATCTCCTTTAGTTGTCTTATTGCTCTAGCAAGGACTTCAAGTACTATATTGAAGAGATATGGTGAAAGTGGACATCCTTGTCTTGTCCCTGAGTTTAGAGGAAATGCTTCAAGCTTCTCTCCATTTAATTTGATGTTGGCTACTGGCTTGCTGTATATTGCCTTTATTATTTCTAGGTATGGTCCTTGTATGCCCGTTCTCTCCAGAACTTTTAGCATGAAGGGGTGTTGGATTTTGTCAAATGCTTTTTCTGCATCTAGCGAGATTATCATGTGGTTTTTTTCTTTCATCTTGTTTATGTGGTGAATTACATTGATAGACTTTCGTATATTGAACCATCCCTGCATTCCAGGGATGAAGCCTACTTGATCATGGTGTATGATACTTTTGATGTGTTCTTGAATTCGGTTTGCTAGTATTTTATTAAGTATTTTTGCATCTATGTTCATGAGGGAGATTGCTCTGAAGTTCTCTTTCTTTGTTGGGTCTTTGTGTGGTTTAGGAATCAGAATGACAGTGGCCTCATAGAATGAGTTTGGCAGTGTTCCTTCTGTTTCTATGTGGTGGAAGAGTTTGAAAAGTAATGGTATTAGTTCCTCTTTGAAGGCCCGGTAGAATTCCATGCTAAAGCCATCTGGCCCTGGGCTTTTTTTGGTTGGGAGATTATTAATGACTGTTTTTATTTCCTTAGGTGTTATTGGGCTGTTTAAGCTGTTAATCTGATTTTGATTTAGTTTTGGTAGGTGGAATTTATCGAGGAAATTGTCCATTTCGCTTAGGCTTTCAAATTTAGTGGAATATAGATTTTTAAAGTAATGCCCAAATATTTTCTGGATCTCCTCAATGTCTGTTGTTATTTCTCCCTTTTCATTTCTGATTTTGTTGATTTGTGTTCTTTCCCTTTGCCTTTTAGTTAATTTGGCTAGGGGTCTGTCTATTTTGTTGATTTTCTCAAAGAACCAACTCTTGGTTTCATTGATTCTTTGTATAGTTGTTTTTGATTCTAAGTTGTTGATTTCAGCCCTAAGTTTGATGATTTCCTGCCTTCTGCTCTTCTTGGGAGTGTTTGTTTCTTTTTTTTCCAATTCACCCAGCTTAGCTGTTAGTTCACTAATATGAGCTGTCACAATTTTCTTTTTGAAAGCACTTAGTGCTATAAATATTCCTCGTAGCAGCTTTCATTGTATCCCATAGGTTTGGGTATGTTGTGTCTTCATTGTCGTTGGATTTTAAGAAGTCTTTGATTTCCTTCTTTATTTCTTCCCTGACCCAGTGGTCATCCAGTAAGGAGCTGTTCAATTTCCATGTGTGTGTAGGCTTTCTGTTGATTCTTTTGCTGTTGAAGACCAGCTTTATTGCATGGTGGTCTGATAAGATACAAGGTGTTATTTCAATTTTCTTGTATGTATTGAGACTATCTTTGTGTCCAACAATGTGGTCGATTTTGGAGAAGGTTCCATGGGGTGCTGAAAAAAAGGTGTATTCCTTTGTGTTTGGGTGAAACGTTCTGTAGATATCTGTTAGGTCCATTTGTTTCATGATCTCTGTTAGACTCAATATTTCTCTGTTTGGCCTCAGTCTTGATGATCTGTCCATTGTTGTGAGTGGGGTGTTGAAGTCTCCCACTACTAATGTGTTGTGATCGACATGAGCTTTAAGTTTTAGAAGTGTTTCTTTTACGAAAGTAGGTGCCTTTGTATTTGGGGCATAGATGTTCAGTATTGAGATTTCCTCTTGATGAATATTCCCTTTAATGAGTATATAGTGCCCTTCTTTGTCTTTCTTCATTAACTTCAGTTGGAAGTCTGTTTTGTTTGATATTAGGATGGCTACTCCAGCTTGCTTCCTGGGTCCATTTGCTTGGAAAACCTTTTCCCAGCCCTTTACTCTGAGGTATTGTCTTTCTTTGGTAGTGAGATGTGTCTCTTGTATACAGCAAAAGGAAGGGTCTTGCTTGCGGATCCACTCTGTAAACCTGTGTCTTTTTATTGGGGAGTTGAGACCATTGATGTTGATGGATATTAGTGACCTGGGGTTGTTATTTCCCATTAGTTTGGTATAGGTGGTGGTCCTGTGCCTCTTTTGGATTAGTTGCTGAGGGGTTTTCTATTCCCTTTGTTTTCTTGGGTGGAGTATTCTTCTCTGGGTTGGGATTTTCCTTCTAGGATTTTCTGTAGGGCTGGGTTTGTGGGTAGATATTGTTTAAATTTGATTTTGTCATGGAATATCTTGTTTTCTCCATCTATTTTGATAGAGAGTTTTGCTGGGTAAAGTAGTCTGGCTGGGCACCTATGATCTCTCAGGACTTGTAGTATACCTGTCCAGGCCCTTCTAGCTTTTAAAGTTTCTGAGGAGAAGTCAGGTGTAATTCTGATGGGTCTGCCGTTGTATGTGACTTGACCTTTTTCTCTTACAGCTTTTAATATTCTTTCTTTGTTTTGTACATTTGGTGTTTCAATTATTATGTGGCGAGAGGAGTTTCTTTTCTGATCTAATCTGTTTGGTGTTCTGTAAGCCTCTTGGATTTTTATTGGCATCTCTTTTTTCAGGTTTGGGAAGTTTTCCTCTATGATTTTGTTGAAGATATTTCCTGGACCTTGGAGTCGGGAGTCCTCTCTTTCCTCTATACCTATAATTCTTAGGTTCCGTCTTTTCATTGAGTCCTTCATTTCTTGGATGTTGTGGGTGAGAGATTTTTTAGCCTTCTCATTTTCTTTGGATGTTGTACTGGTTTCTTCCACTGAATCTTCCATGCCTGAGATCCTGTCTTCCATCTCTTGCATCCTATTGTTGATACTCACATCCGTAGTTCCTGTTCTCATCCCTTGATTCTCCACTTCCTCTTTTAACTCTGACTGTGTTTTCTTTATTGTTTCTATTTCTATTTTCATGTCTTGTATGGTTTTGTTCGTTTTGTACATTTCCTTCTCCAGCTTGCTTGTTTTTGTATGAAAATATTTCATTGCTTTGTCCTTTTCCTGTTCAAGCTCTGTTACCTTGGCTTGGAGCTCTTTAATGGTGTTGTTCATTGTTTTGCCTTGTAAAATTGTGGCTTCTTTGAATTCCTTCATAGATTTAAGTTCTTCTTGAAGGGACTCTATCACTTTCCATAATACAGAATTGTCAACGTTTTCATGTTTCTGTTGGTGTGAGGTTATCTGAATTGGATGAGCTAGGATAATTCTGCTTTGTTGGAGTCATATTTCCTTGATTTCTATTTTTTTATGGACCTTTGGCCATTGGATGCGTTTAGCTGTCTGTTCTTGTCGTTTTCTGTACTTGGATCCACAGGGGATGCTTTGGTGCAGGCGACGAGTTACTTGGCTATCTGTCATTGCTTACAGGGGGATTTCAGGGTCACTGTGGTTTTAATTGCCTGAGGCACTGTGAGCTGGTGCAGCCTGTTCCCAGGTTGTGAGTAATGGACCGGGATTGTTTCACTGCTCCCAATTCAGACTTCTCTATGTTGCACTCTGAGTTATCAGCCTGTAATGGTTCTGATGGTATGGACCTTTTTGCCCAGGCACAGATTCTGTGGGCTTTGTTTGTCATCACGGAGGCTGACAGGGTCTGGCTCCACACCTAATATGTCTGGATTTTCCAGAATACAGCTATGGTCCCCTGACTTCTGGTTTCTCACTAGGCTTCTCGCCACAGGCCTGACCCCTGTGCCTGATTCCCTCCCTGTCTGCCCAACCACGGGTCTCCCTCCCTAGCTGCTGGGCCGTGGGTGCACCGAGCCCCGGATCCTCCGGCCGCCTGAGTGGGCCTCTCGCCCCAGCAGCTCAGCCGTGGGTGCACAGATCCCTGGCCCCGCCCACGCCAGGCTCCCTCCCCTGCTGTGCTGCCATGGGTGTGCGGTGATTCGGCCCAGCTGCGCTGCTGTGAATGCGCGGGGATTCGGCCCCTCCCGCCTGCCTGAGCCTACTTCCCACCCTGATTACTTTGCCCCCCGGCGGCTTCCCGCTCTCTCGGAACCTCCGCGTCTCGAGCGGCTGCGGACCACCCGCCGAGCGCCCTGTTTCTTCCTTGCTAAGACTTCCACTATCCCGCAAAGTTTCTTAAGTGGCTATAAGTTCTTCCTGAGGTGTGGGTAGCCCAGTAGGCTAGTGGGAAATCTCCAGGTGGCCTCTGATTCTGCCTGCTGTGAGTTGGGGTCAATCTTACCAGGCGCCTCTCCAAATGGGAGTTCCCAAATCCCGGTTTTAGTGGCTTCCGTGTCTGCGAGAGATGGGGGGAGAGCCTTAACCTGGGACTTTTAACAGTCCCCTGGGAGCTGTGAATGTTCCCGGGCGGGGGGGTCTAGCCCCTCTGGTTTTTTCACAGTGCCCAATAACTGTGTTTTTTATGCCTCTTTTTTCCCACATTCAAAATGAGTCAGTGTAGGTCGCCGCCATCTTGTCCCCTCTGGTCATACACATTTTTAGCATATGATTTCATCATTTCACTAAATTGTATGCTTATGTCAGCCAAATGGAAGAATGGGAAAGAAAAGAAATACTAAAGGAGAAATGGCAGGTAAGAGCTAGGTGTGGTGGCTTCTGCCTATACTCCTAGTGCTCAGGAGACAGAGGCAAGAGGATTGCCACAACCTTGTCAGCATAGTCAATGCCAGGTCAGCCAGGGATACATAGAAGACTCTGTTCCAAAACACAAAACAAAGATAAAGGCAAGAAAAATAAAAAGAAAGGAATGAATGAATGAATGAATGAATGAATAAGGAAATAAAGGAAGCACCTTGAATGCAGAAAGGGGAAGGATGAAAGAGAGATAAAGAAGGGATGAATGAATATAGCAAATTTTATATCTGCCCCTAGTGACATTTCAGATGTGGCTGCTGTGTCACATGTGTGTCAGTAGGTGGCAGAGAGGAGAGAGGCTTTGTCTATGCTCAGTGTTCTGACCTATGAACATCTGAGTGATTAGTATCCTAACATTCCCTGAAAACAAGTGAGCCTGAGACAACCACCAGTCCAGTGCCACACAGGCCTTGACAGAATGCCAGAAGAGAGAGCATGCTGAAGACTAGAAAAACCCCTCCTGGGACTGTGGGCCCCAGGTGAGAGTGAGCCTGAGACACACAACCCTCACATGGGGCCACTCAGGCGGGCCAGCAGAGGAGTGAGATGAAGACAACCACCACATGAGTGCCCTGGGGCTCATACAGGGAGCTAACCTGAGATGACCACCAGACCAGTGCAACACAGGCCTGAGATAACCCCTGCCCAGCACCATAATGTACTAGTAGGAGATAGCACTCCTGAGACCACTCCTGAGACAACCCCAGACACTGGGCACTGTTGGGTTGGCTCCAGAGGATTTGGCATGGAGCTGGTAAGAAAGGGGCGTGTTCAAACCCTGGAAATCTCAAAATTGGTGCCTCATGCCCTGTCCTGAGAACAGAAGGCATGGAGAAAGCTCTCTCCCTGCTTTTACTTGTTTCAGGAGCACTTGGACACAGCCCCCAAGTGACTACCTTCCTTGTAGCACTTCCAAATAACCCCCAGGAGGTCACAGGTGAGCTTGATCACATAACCAGTGGCTGGGACCTTTCCCCATTTAAATATGGCATTGCCACCATCTCAATCTCAGCCAATATAATACATTTACACACACCCCCAAATCCTTCTCCACTCCCCACAGTTCAAAAAACCCTCACCCTTCTCAGACAGGGAAGATTTAGATTATGAAGAGATTTTTGGGAGAGGTAAGACCACCATGACACCTAAACTGCAAATAAAGGATTGCTGGTTCACCAAATAACTTTCCTCAGAGCTGTTGTGATTTCATCTTAAGGAACTTCCACCATTGGAGAAAACTCTCTTCAACTGTGCCTGTTCTCCCTTGAACTGGCCATGCTTTCTCTGTGGCAGTGTACCAGTTTTCAACCAGGGTGATTCTGGGAAAACAGTGAACCCCCAACCTTCTGGGTCCCCGACAGCAGCTGGTGTGACTCCACCTTCCGCAGTGCTTGCACATCCCTGGAGAGAACAGGTATGTCCCCAGATGCACGCATTGTTTTCTTTTAAGGCCCCACCCATGGGCCAGAGAAAAGCTGCAGAGACACAATGCACTCTTTCTCTATCCAGTCCCTGTGCCCAGCAGGATGTTGAAGAGAGACACAGCAGCCTGTTGACTGCCTCTCAATCCACAGACCCAACACTTCAGGGCATCACTAAGAGGAGCAAGTAAGTGGTGGAGAAATGGAAGAGAAAAAAAAAAAACAGAAGTATGTGGGCGCAATGAAGAGAGGCAGAACTGGAGACTCAGGGATAATGAGGAGCAGCCTGATGTGAGTAGCCGGTGATGCCACCTGGGACCATGGTGGAGTCCTGGCTTCTGCTGTCACCAGGGGCCACACCTGTCCATGGCCCTGCAGGAGCAGGGGTCTGTTACCACCAAATGCCAGGCGGACATCCCTGGTCTTGGCTGCTGTCCAGGGACATGTTGATATCTGAGGTCTGTGTGGAACTGACCCTACCCCTCATGAGGGCATTGTGGGAGAGCTGGTCCTAGGGACATGAGAACAGGAGAGCCGATCCTACCCTTAGCCAGCTGCAGTAATTTGGAGAGTGGACCCTACGCATTGAGGGAGTTGTGGTGAGCTGGCCCTGCAGGCATGAGTATGGGAGAGCTGGCCGTAATATTATTCTACCATGCAGTGATGTGAATGAGGGAGAGATACCCTCCTCCCCTGCTCAACCCTCACAATCTGTGGCAGTTGGGAGCTCTGGCCCTGAGGTCATGAGAGCAGGAGAGCTGTCCCTACCCCTCACCTGCTGCAGCACTTGGGAGAGCAGGTCCTTTACCTCACCTGGGCAGCAGAGTAGAGCAGGCCCTGGATGTGGGGACTGTGGGAGAGCTGGCCCTGAGGGTGTGACTGTGGGAGAGCTGGTCCTGTCTCTTCTCTGCTGAGTGTGGGATAGATAAAGGAGAGACACCCTCTTCCCCTCCATCATCCCTTATCATCTCTGACAGGTGGGAGGCCTGGCCCCAGAGTCATGAAAGTGGAAGAACTGGCCATGCCCCTCACCAGCTGCAACACTCAGGAGAGCAGGCCCTGCACCTTGCCTGGGCAGCAGGATAGAGCTGGTCCTGGTTTTGGAGGTTGCTTATGAGCCAGCCTCAAGGGCATGAGAGTGGGAGAACAGGAAGGCTAACCAACTCAGATTTTTTTCTCTGTTGAGGGGAAGGTTGCAAGGGTGAGGCACATGTATGGAGAAGGGATAGATGAGTGGGATTGGGGTGCATAATGTGAAATTCACAAAGAACCAATAAAAAAACAAAAAAAGAGAGAGAGAAACTACACAAGTTTGTGGTATGCCATTCCTATAGTCCAGGGATGCAGAACTAAAGATGGTGTATCTATATTCTTATCACACATAGAAACATACATACACAGAGAGCAATTACCCCCACAAAGGACACAGGAAATTTCTGGAAGCAATAAATGTTCCTTACCTTGGAATATGGATTTATCAACGTTTCTTCCTCCATCCTGTGTTGCCCAGCTTTTGCAGCAATGGCTCTTTAAGTTAAAGATAAATCAACCTCCTACTGCAACAGTTACCTGGGATCTAATAATTAGAAGAAAAAATTTACTCTAAGCAACCCCAAGATAAAATATTGCCCTGATAATCTAAATATCTGCTTTGCAAGGGCTAAGTAAAATTTCAGGAAAATATTAGTAAGGTTGATATTTCACAACATATCTAGCTGTAGAATTTCTTGAGATCATGAATTATTTTAATATTTTTATTCTCAAAGGAACTCCAAGCTGTCCTGGAATAAAGGAACTATAGCTGGAGGTCTTACCCAGAGTGAAAATCACAGAGAAATATTGGTGGTGTATGGGGTTTTAAATTGTAACATAAAGTTATGTGAGTCCTCACTTGCATATCAGTGAGTAGTGATTAAGCTCAATACAATTGGTGCTAAAATATAAAATGATTTATATCCACACATACCTAAACATAATAGGAAATATATATCATATATGCAATATTTATATGTCATATATGATATATATTTCCTATTACGTTCTATCATATATATACGTGGGTTCTAATATATATATGTATATATATATATATACATATATATTTGGACATTTCTAGGAGAGAAGGCAAGAAAAGCTGTAATTCCTTCTGTTCCTGCAGAACCCATTATCAGCCTGCCCCAATACTCACATCTGAGCCTTATGTAAGATGTGTCATTGGAATGAATTCCAGACATTCTACAAAATAGAGTACCATCAGGCAGGATGTGCAGAAATTAATTTTGACCACTTGAAAAAATTTTGGGCAACAATGATCTTAATCTCTTATCCCCTTCTGCAAAATCTTGGCTAAACAAAGCACTCTACCTTATGTAAATGGACACCATGAGTTAGCAGGTTATGCTGTAAAATGTGTCATGGGACTACAGAAAATAGTTAAGCCCCCATAATATCTCTTCTTTCTCAGTTCTATATCTCCTACTGTAGGGCAGATGCTTCTGTTGTGGGGTTGTACAGCTAGCTCTCATGTCTTCTTCTACTGACAGGGCCTCAATATGTAGTCAAAGCTGATACTGAGCTTGTAAGCTACCAGCTTTGGCTTTCTGAGGTCTGAGGTTATTGGATGTCCCAACACGCGCAACTCTGCTGTAATTCTTGTTTTAGTAAGATGAGCATCCCTTATCGAAAAACTACCTGCAGCAGGCTCCTCGCCTGTATTTTAAGCAAAAGATGTGCGGGCAGCTTTCAGATCATCACCCACTCATACACACTGATGCATGGTGGATAGAGGGAACATTTAATGGCAACACTTACCTCTCTTCAATTCTGAAGATAATGTGTTTCTCCTCTTATCTTTACATCCTGTTTGAATCACCACCAGTTTGGACCCAGAACTACAGGCCAAGCATATTATTATGAAATATGCTATTCCCACCACATCACCTGGCCCTGTCTGCAATACATCACATTACGATGCCTTGGGTAAGACCTAAGCAGATGTTGCTATGTCTACCATACCCTGCAACCTTACCTGTGTCCTGCTGGATCTGCTCAGTGCTTATAGACTGTTTTCTTCATAAGTATGGGTGCTGGTGGACAGTGTTGAGAGACTGGCCCAGAATTGTATTCCAAATTGTTTCTCCCACTGACCACAAAGACTTTGTGTCTGTGTCAAGATGATCTTGCTTGCTTCCTCCTTCCCTTAGGATGGATCACCTTCTAGAAATCTCCTTAATCTCTGCAAAGAGATTTTCCTGATTCCATCTCTCTCTCTCTCTCTCTCTCTCTCTCTCTCTCTCTCTCTCTGCCCTGGTACCTGCAGGCAGTGGTTAGCCATAGCTCTAGCTCAGGAGAGACTTTCTGGACATCCTGCTTCAGGCTTAGAATGGGAAGATACATCCCTGATATGGGCGTTTCCAGACCTGGGGGATGAAGAAGACAAAGGGAATGAAGGTGCTTAAATTAGCCCTTAACTTCAGCAACTCCCACACTGACTCTCAAGACACGAAATTCATCCTCTCACTCTCATCTCAGCGAGCATGCATTTGCTCTTTCAAAGTGTTTCTAAATGGCTCTTTATTCAACTTCATTCTACTCAGTTTTATAGTTATTGGTTAGGTTTAACATAGTTGCAGATAGTCTTTCTGATCTATTTCAGGGAGCTTAATCATGGAGCTCTATAAGAAGTTAAACTATCCCTCTGGATCTTAGAAAGATCTACATATATTTTAAATAATGAGAAAAAAATTCATACTGGTATGCCATACATATATGCACAACACATATGCAATAAATTCATACTTATATACCATAGTCATATACATACCACATATGTAATAATTTATATTTATATATCATATCCACATGAATATTACATATATAATTTATGCTTATATGCCATACAGACATGTATACCACATATGTAATAATTTACACTTATATACCATACTCACATATAGACACTACATATATTTGTACTTATATACCACACATGTGAATATTGTAAGATATACCGTGTATTTATAGATATCATTGTTTGGATTTATGGTGGTTCCAATTAGACTCTTTAATTTTTTTCAGAGTTTATTTTATGTGTATGAGCATTTGCCTAAATTTATGTCTATGCACCCTTTGTATGCAGTACTCCATGGGGGCCAGAAGAGGGCATTGGGTCCCCTGGAACTGGAGTTACAAACAAGTATAAGCCACCATACTTGTGACTCATATAGGAATGCCCACCATTCCCAATGTGGGCATTTGGGATAGAACCCAGGTCCTCTGGAAAAGCAGCCAGTGCTTTTAACCACTAAGTCATCTCTCCAGCCCTACATCACATTCTTGATTCCCTCTGAGTTCTAATCAATTTGATGTGTGGGCAGGAGATGGAAAGGAGGAAGGAATACAGAGGAGTCAGGAAGGATAACATGTCTTCCTTTTCTTCTAGGCTTGGCTGGTTTCTTCTAGCAGACACAGGTAGTGATGCTGGGGATCCTGAAGTAGAGGCTCCACTTCTCCTGAGCTCACAGCATGGGAGGATAGAAAGGGGAGGAGTTAGATGTGGGTTACTTGCAGATGTGGGGCTCCACCTCTGTCCTGGCTCTGTTCAGAGCCTGTGGGGATATCCCATCTTCCAACCATGAAAATTCATGCCTTCTTCCAGATAAAGAAGCTGGTGAACAGGAGAAAAAATGAAAATCTCTCCTATTTAATATTGCCTGAGATGGTAGGCATGAAGGTAGAGAAAAGGGAGGCTTTCATGTTGGGTATTAAAGTTAGTTCCAGGAAAGAAACCCACATATTTTTTAGAATAAGCAATAAAGCTATGGTACAAGACCCATTTTTGATATTTTATGGAAATTAGTGGAGAGATTGGCTAAACAGAGAAGCCATTTTTAAATGTAACTGTATAGTTTTTGAAATGTACAGTTTTCAAAGTATCTGTAGCATCTTAGAGCCCATCTTAAATTTTCATTCTACCTTTCTGTTGAACTATTATAATTTAGATTAGGGTCTTTTAACTTAAAATTCTGTGTGCACTGATACACACGCAAGCACACACATGTACAAATAGACAGAGTAATGGAAGGAGAATCACAAAGATACCTCTGAAAAAATGAAATGAAAGGAGATATTATTTCCATCCTTTGGTTTATCTGATTTTTCAATAAGCTTCCAAAATGCTACTTTTGTAACAAGTGCTAATCTATCTCTCTTTCTCCTCTCTCTCTCTCTCTCTTTCTGTGTGTTTGTGTATGTGTTTTTTTTAAGGCACAGCACTGAAATTTTATTTGCTATAATTGTTTCTTCCATTCACCAAACACTCATTAATCACTATCTGCACATCAGTGTAGGAGTAAAAAGAAAGTTAAGTGACTAAGAGTTAAGACACAGCTCTAATTCTCAATGTATTATGTGTAATAGGTGAGCCAACTACAGTCAATGGAAACATCAGTGTTTATGTAGCAGAGGAATACAGTAATAAACCAACATTTATTAGTTATTTGACCTAGCACATCTCACACTGGTCTCAAATTTAGGTAAATGAAAAAATTGTGACTCCCCTCAACACACACACACACACACACACACACACACACACACACACACAGAGAGAGAGAGAGAGAGAGAGAGAGAGAGAGAGAGAGAAGGGCCTTATACAGTTATCACTACTGAGATAATCTTTTCATTACACTCAAAAAAAAGTTCCAAGAAGGTAGACAGAATGTTTTCAATGAATGGATAGGCTATGTCCATATGTATGAGGAGTGTCATGCAACCAAGTTTGGAGGATTCACTGGAAGGACAGAGGAAAAGCACTTGGTAAAGGCATCAAGGGTGGTTGGGTAGTGGTGCCCTGAATCCTTGCAAGTCCCCTTGGACTGCCATTTTCCATGCCATGCTGATGTTCCTGGCCATGTAGAATGAGGTTCTTTTTCCTAACCCATGGCATGTCTTCCTTCCTGCTGCTGGCTGGAATGCCTTTTGTGTGTGTGTGTTTTGAAGGTAATTTGACTTAATAGTTGAAAACAGGAAAAGAGACCCACACTAGGAAACAACAAATTCAAACTCTCTCTGTCCTGGGGAAACCTTGGAAGCAAATAAAAGGCTGGCAGGGTAGGAAAGTTAATGCCAGCAAGATTAAGCAAGAAGAGCCCCTTGTGTGTAGATCATGAGACGAGAGCCTTGGTCACATGTCACTGTAAGACACATGGAAGTCTATTCAAAACTGTGAAGGAAATTAAATCAAATATAAGTGATGACAACCCAAGTCACTGGGCTGTTGACATTCTTGGATGTTACAAGTTGGACTTTCCCAGACAGTGGATTTTACCCCGAATACTCTTCAATGGCACTAGTTTATTTCACTCTTAATTTTCCCCTATTAAAGACTTATTTTTGAAAATCAGAGGGAAGATTGGGTAAGTGCCAGTCAGAATACAGCTCCATAATTTTGAGGGATGAGCTCAAGAGATCGACTGTATAACTAGAGGACTACAGTTAATTCTTTAAAAATTGTAAACATGTAATTGGTGTGAGATTTTAAGTCTTTTACTCACTGAAAAGAAAATAGGTGAGGCAACTGTGGTTTGAACGTAAATTGTCCCCAATAAGCTCATATGTTCGAACACTTGGCCCCCAGCTGATGTCACTGTTTTGGAAGGTTGTGGAACTTGTAGGAGATGCATCCCTCCTAGAGGAAGCAGGCCACTGGTGGCAGGCCTTGAGGGTTAACAGCCTGGCCCCACTTCCTGTTCAGTTTGTGCTTCTGACCTGTGAATACAGTGTGACCCCTGCCTGGCACTCCTGACACCATGCCTTTGCAGCCGTGATGGACTGATGCGATGCCTTAGCTTCCTTTCTGCTGTTGTGATAAAATACTCTGACCTGGGGCTGGAGAGGTGGCTCAGTGGCTAAGAGCACTGTCTGCTGTTTCAGAGGTCCTGAGTTCAGTTCCCAGCAACCACATGGTGGCTCACACCCACCTAAACTGGGATCCGATGCCTTCTCCTGGCCTGCAGATGTGCATGCAGATAGAGCACTCATATACATCAAATGAATAAATAAACAAACAAACGAATGAATGAATCTTCAAAAATACCCAGACCAACAGTCAATTAAGACACACAGGGTTTATTTTTAGCTCATGGTTCCAAGTTACTTGTAATTTTGATTTACCAATTAAAAAGGTGGAGGATGGCTGGGGGCGCAGCTCATTGAAAGAGTGCTTGCTTAGCAGGCATAATGCCCCAGGTTCAGTCCCCAGCATGCTGTAATCTTGTGATCCCAGCACTCTAGATGCAGGAGCAGGGATACTAGATGCTTAAGATTCTCATCTGCTAGATGTGAGCTTACTGTCAGCCTTGATACAGGAGACCTCATCTCAAAAACCAACAAAACTATGAAGGAAGATGAGTTCAGAAATGTATAATTAAGAAGAACTTTTATTTTCTTTTTAAAGTACATTTCCACTATAAAATGAAAATGCAGAGAGATGAGATAAAATTTCCCCATTCCAAATACATCCACTGTTAATATTCTGGTGAAGGTTTTAATTAAGAACATTGTCTGCCCCCATGACACATGTCTTATTTAGCAATAACTAATTGGTAAATAAGTGACCTAAGTCCCCAAGAGACTTAAGTCGAGTTAATTTAATGTGTGCTGTTGACATGGCCACGGCTGTGTTAAGGACCCCAGAGTCTAGGTCCATGGCGGAAGGGCAAAGCCTTCCTCAGGGGGCCAGGTATGTGTGTTGATAGTGTGAGCAGAAAATATCTACCATAACAACATTTCTCCCCCTGCCACTTACACCCGAAGTGCCCCCTGAAGACTGTTCTTACAGAGATTAGCTGAACCTGCCTCCCTGTTCCGATGTGTGTAATGGCCCTGCTTCCTTGTTCAGCTAGCTGTGTATGTTAACCCACTTCTCTGTTCAATTCTTATATAACAAACACTCGGAGCTCCTGGGGTGTTGCCAGTTTCTTCTGCATAGAACCCCGTCCACCCCACCCCAGCTTTCTGTCCATGTATCCGTTTGTCTGTCTTTTCTTTATTCCCTCATCAGCTCAGTCAGGTTCAAGACCCTGGAGCCAGGCAAGGACACAGGACACATCTTTATTTAAGTGACGGCATAAGATGTTCAGGAGTCAAAGGCCAGGAGATTTTCTCTGACTAGGAACCTCCAGTAACATTTTGCCCTTAACCTATAACAATATTATGATAAAGAGTTGTCTAATTTGACATTTCCATGGCTAGGTCTTAACATAGTTTAGTGGGAAGCTTAACAGCCTGACTGGCCTCTCAGCCACAGCCCCCCACCCCCCCAAACTCAAACACTTCGATGGTTTGCTGCCCTGCAGAATGGGATGCATAGTGTTTATTTTGTATAAACACTGAGAGCTAAAAATACAGTAATGCTGAAAGACTGGGCACATGGTGTCTTTCTTGTATTTCTTAAGTCTAAAAGCTAATTTAGTCTAACTAGTAATTTTGAAAATTGTATATATTTATTTACTTACTTTTTTTGTATATGTGTGTGCTAGGAGATAAGGTGCCTCCATGGAGGTCAGAGGATAACTTTGGGAGCTGGCCTCGCCTTCCATCTTGTTGGAGGCAGGCTCTCTTTTATTTTTACTGCTGCCGTATGTGCTGTAGTCTAGTAGGCCCACAGGCTTCCCAGCAGTTTTCCCATCTGCACCTCCCATTCACACAGGGGTACAGGGAGTGGATGTGCACCGCCCCACACCTAGCCGGTTCTGGGGTTTAAGACTTGGTTTGTCAGGTCTCTGCAGCTAATGCCTTTACATGCTGAGCCAGCTCCCCGGCTATGATTAGTAGAAGTTCTATCTGTTTGTCATTCCTTTTTAACTATTTTTTGCTCAATGGTGGGTAAGGATATCTACAGAAAGAAATACCATTCTTAATATGGTGGCTCAGCCACCCTTCACTAAGTCACATATTTCTGTTAAGGAGAAACCCTCTCTAAATAGTTGACCTATATAAATTCAGACCCACATGTCTGAATCAGTAACTATAGGCTAGAGGAAACGGGGTTCACTAAGCCATGTAAAGTTCCTCCTTTATTTCAGGAGTATCAAATGATCATTGAAGGGTAGCTTTTCCTAGAGGTCAACAAAACAATTCCCTTTCATTAGTTGCTGATAGAAAAACAAAACAAAACGTGTGTTCTAATTTATATTCACCTCTCCTTTAAATATAGCTTCAAAATTGAGATTTAAATGAAGTGTAATGAGAAGTCATTTAGAAGATAAAGTCAGTAAGTTGTTTTATTTTCATCCGGGAGAATTTACCTTATGAACTCATTCCAAAGAAAAGGTAATAACATGATGATGTCAGATGTAAGTTGTAAAATCAACTGAGTGAGTCAGGATATCAATAACATTCTGGGCTCCTGGGAGCCTCAGTAGATGGATTCTCTTTATATTATCCAGAGTTCCCAAGAAGATACATTACTTGCCTTTGTTTTCTTTACTCTGTTAAAAAAAATGTCTTGTTTTGTCATGTAGTGAAGTCCCAGGTATCCTCACGTGCTTGAAATGATGTATAAAGGTGAGTTCCAGGGTGGCTGTTAGAAGACTCATGATCAGGGCAGGAAAGATGCTGTCTATGGTCATGTGAAAACCCTGATGAAAATCCTGAGGCCTGAGCCACCAGCCCCACCTGACCAAACTGCCACCACAACTGTCACAAGCCTCCTGATCACCTGCCACACCAATCATCACAATGGCCAGAGTCATTCAGCAATTTTACCAACAGGTGGAACCCTGCCAAACTGAGGAGGGGTACAAGGGGGGGTTGCAGCCATGATGTGGCCATGTGGGAAACTTCTTCCCTTGGTAGACAAGTCTGTATATCTAGACCTAACCTGTCGCCATGACGTGTCTGCACCCTCATCTGCTATGAATAAGGAAACGGTTTGGTGGTGCCCACAGTTGGCTTCCAATTCTGCTACCTTCCCACTATTTGCTAAAATCTTCTCTATCATCTGGGCCCTTGACAGCATTTGGACCCCTGAAAAAGGTACAAAGCTGACTGGTACTCCTCCCAGAATACTCATTCAGAAACATCTGGTGTATTCATCTTAAGGAAAACACCATGGACCCAAATGAGAAAGAAACTGTCATCTGTGACAAAGGAGTGCCATGGGAGTTGGGGGAAGATGCTTTAAGCTTTCCAAATTACTGTTGGCAAAAGTCGAACTGAATGTAAAACTTTAAAGGATAGCCTTGGGTTCAAGTATTCTGGCCTCTTATTCTTTCAAAGTGATACAGAGAACAGTTCAGTTATAACTAAGGCTCTTTTGATCATGGTGATGTCTGCCGTTCACCTAAAATGTTGGTGGCTTTGGTGTTGGCTCAGCAATGTAAGAGATGGGTTGTTGCCCATTAGTAGTCTTCGACCTCTTTCTCTCAGTTCATTATGAAACAGAATAAGGTGGGAAAGACCAATTATTAGATAGTGGTTTATTAATCTATTGAGTGATTTACTTAAAGAACTGCTGGTACTGGGTTACTACCAAAACACTTCATGGAACAGACTGACCTGGAAAAATAGTTGAAACACAAGATGCCATTGCCCTTAGCAACCAGATCACAAAAGCTTTACACCTATCAACTGTAAATATGCCTTCAAAGAGTAAAATTCCCTAAGTTAACTACCCCTCATGCATCTGGAAAACCTGCTTGCTTGCTTACCCCACATTGTGGTTTTAGAGTATACAATGAGAATGCAAACAGGACTTGGGACCAAAGTCTTTCAGGAGCTGTCCTGGCTTCAGTCCGGCAGTGACATGTTCTCTGTTCCTCTCTCGTTGGTGTTGAAGTGCGAATTCCAGAGAGATTCCTGCAACATTTCACTGAATGCTCTGCTGTGAAGCCCTAAGTTTAATACCTAGAACCCCATATACTAGACATGCTGGCACAGGCCCTGTAATCGCAGCACTCGGAAGGTAGAAGCAGAAAGATGAGATATTCCAGGTTATCCTTGACTACATAGTGAGTTTGAAGCCAGCCTCGTGTACCTGAGATCCTATCCATAAGACAACAATGGGAGTGGGGAGGCAGCTTAGTCAGCAAATGGCTTGCAGAACAAGCGAGAGGATCTGACTTTGATTCCAAGTGCTCTTGTAAAAAGTGGGACTACGGTAGCACACAACAGCAGTCCCCCGTCCCTGGGGAGGTTGAGGCAGGAGAATCCATCTCTAGGCTGTGCTGGCCAGTGAGCTCCAACGGTGAGATCTGTACTTGGATAAACAACTTCCTCTCCCACTGGACACCCCATTTTATGCTTTGTGGGGTCTGTTTTATTCTAAATGCCGAGATTTTTCCACTGTATTTGTGCGGGATTAATTGTTTTTGTATTATTGAGCAATTAACTCAGTCTATTTACAGCTCTTAAACTAAACGGCAAGTAATTGCTTCCTGGGAATTTCCCCCATTTGCAAATGAGCTGAGTTGAATCGCAAAGGGCTCAGATTTACCAATTTGATTGTACCGATAGTGACACAGAACCAAAAAGGAGTCGCTGGGCTGCAGCCTCTGCTGGGCTACACTAGGATGAACACTCCTCCTACAGATCTGTTCTCATGGCTGGCCTCTCGTGTGTCATTATATCATTACTCCCTTAGTATTTGCACGAAAGAGTAAATATTAACCAATGAACTTAGGACACTTGCCAAGACACAAAATAGACAAAAATGATTAGAACAGGGAATTGAGAGCCGATTTATCTCAACCTCCTGAATGCATGAAAAAGAGAATGCTCAAATCTAGTAAAAATAAGGATTCTTCCAGGCCTTCCCAATTAGTTAATGACAGAATTAGGCACTATCCTGCCCTGACTGCTCTGAGCCCTAGGATTTCTTTCTTACATTGTGATTTCTTATGGAAGTTCATAGAGATAATTGTTGGGAAATTTCACCATCTATCTTTAAAAATTGGATTAAAAAATATAAGACATGGTGACTCATACCTGTAATCTCAGCACTTAGGAGCCTGAGGCAGGAGGATTATTGTGAATTCAAGGCTAGCTTAGGCTACATAATGAGTTCGTGGCCAGTCTGGGGTATAGAGTGAGATCTTGTCTAAAACAAACAAACAACAAAAACCAAGCAACCAACACAAATCCCCACAGAACCACCACCACCAAAATAAAAAAATAAGTAGAACAAATAAACAAATGTGATTTACAGGGTTAGGATATAACTCAGCGGTATAGAGCTTACCCAGCATGATAACACAGGGGGTTCCATTCCAACCGTGCAAAAACAAGCCAAGCACTAAAGAAGAAAAATCATCCCTTTTTAAATGTGAAAAAATAAATCAGTAGGAAACTGTGCCTTAGTCTTTGAAGATAGCAAAATCAGCTAGGTTTTAATAAGCCTTAGAGAAAGGAAGTGTGGTATTTAAATGACATGCTAAACTATCACCTAATTCCTGTGTTTTATTTTAATTAACAGTAAACATTTCTATGCCTTTATGTGTAGTGCCTGCCCTTCTATGATGCAGCTCCAAGTCTCAAGGGTCAGCCAGAAAAGAAATACGAGACCATGGATGCAATGCCAAGTTTAGGGTAATGTCCTGAACACACCCTGGAAATTCCTGCCAAGGGTTCAAGACTCAGAGGTCCACCTGTTTTGGCTCATGGACTCACACCCACACAAGCAGTGTGTTGTTCCCTTGGCCAAGTTCATCTGACCTTCCGATGCTCTACATCACTCTTGAGAGCAGGTGCTTCCTGTATCCTACCTTCTGGAACCTTCCTTGTCACCACTGGCAACAGTTGCTCCTACTTTACAGTAACTATTATCTGTGACTCCCCTGCCCTGCTGATCACAGCATTGACTAGGACCACCCTTGTTCTGGTTTCTGCCCCTCCCCCTTTCCATAGATATTAACAATAACCCCTTTCAGGTATCCATGGCCTTTACTCAACCCAGACAGAGCTCTACATGGCCCACGTGACCCAGAAATATCTGTTGAATAAACAAATGATTAAACATATATGGCGTAAAGCAAACACTCACAGCTGCTACAAACTGGTTGCACAAGAGAACGCAATCTATTTAAATGTGTCTCAGGCTGAAAAGTTTAATAGAAGAAGAAATCTCTATTTCTTACAAATGTGTAGGAATGGCCATTATTCTCAGCAAGCATACTTTCCTGTCTGGTGGGTGAATTTATCTGTTGCTCATGGAAATTGCTTTGTGTTGGAGAATGTAACTGATATGAACATACCTGTGTGCCTACACCAGTACTATTTTGAGTACCCCAAAGACACTTAGGATAATGTGAGTTTCTCAGCACACAGCTGCTACCATCGGGGCCTGGAAATTTTTATTTGTCAAAGCTGAAAAAGCAAGGTAATAGCAGATATCAAAAGGTGCTGTAAATGTCAACTAGGGCTTGTGTGTTTGCGTGTGCCGTAAACATGCCATGAACCTGCCAATAACTCTCATTTTCCCTCAGTCACTGTGCTTAATAATATTAACATTCAGAAAACAATTCAAACTAAAACTGCAGGACTTAAGGAGTTTACATGAAAATGTCATTAGCTTAGGATAAATTTTGTGCAGAATGTCCTGTAGTGAAGGATGATACACTGACGTATATGATTTAGGTGATAGAGGTCAACAGAAAAGAGACAGACTTGGGGTTTGAATTTCTCTTGACAAAGGTTTTCTGTTTTAAAAGTGATTATTTAACTTTGTTGTATGTATGTGTATCACATGTATGCCTGGTGCCCTCAGAGGCCAGAAGAGTGTGTCTGATCTCCCTGAAATACAGATAGTTATGAACCATATAGTAGGTGCTGAGAAGTGAACCTGGGTCCTCTGCAAGAGGATTGAGTACTTTTAACGGCCGAGCCATCTCTCCAGTTCCCTCTCTTTTTTTTCTTTAAGGCTTAATAATTATGGGCAAGTATGAAAATGCTTAGTTATTGGTAAAAGAGTAGGATTTTAAAGGAGGAAAGTGCAGATTTTGAATGGCTAGATACTGAATAATTAAGACTTTCTTACTTGATATACAACAATCACTGATTGTTTTTAAATTCCCACTTGTGTCTTCATTTTATCTAAAGCCCGAATCTTCTGTCATTATGGGATACTCACAAGTTCATGTCAGTCTATGTTTGATCATTGTTTTGGACAGAATACTCTAGTCTGGGCTTCCTTTCTCATGATCAGTTCTTTCAATTTTTTCCTACCTTCTCCCTTTCTTCCTTCCCAAATCTTTCACCATGTATACTGTGAACACTACACTGTACAACTTAGGATATATATTTATATCTATGTAATATATATATATGTATATATATATTTCCAAGAATCAGCACAATATATCCTTTTTTACAAGAATTAGAAAACATGGAATACACATGTAAGTTTTATAAGCTAATATGCAGTGCGTTCTGATATCTTCCATTCTCTGTTACTTAAAGCAAAAGTGTGAGTTGTAAAATAATTGCTGCTGTGACTGGGATTGTTGTCTCTCAGACACTCATGTATTAAAGGCCTGGTTCTCAGCTCAAGGGGCTGCTCTAGGACTTGTGAGATCTTAAAGAGAGGGAGCCCAATGGGAAGTCTGAGGTCTTAAGTCTTAGGGTACAGTCCTTGAAGGGGTGGCAGAAACCCATCTGCTTCCTCTTTCCCTCTCTTTTGCACCCTATCCATGAGATGAACAGTTTTGTTTTCAGTTGTAGTGTCACCTTACCCTGGAAGACAATTCTATTTCTCCCAGCCAAAGCCTTCTCGTTTTTCACTGCTCAAGTTACATGCCATCCCTCAGAAACTGCCCTTATAACTTCACCTCTCACTAACTGCTCTGTTTACTGGTGGTAAATAAGGAGTATATAAACCTTGGGGAGTGACCAGGGGTTTTCCAAGTGAGTGTACATCTTTGACTGGGGCCAAGGAGCTGGGAATGCTTCATTTGCATGAAGAGGAATTCCAGGTGCTAGCTGGACATGTCTTTATAAGGAGATAGGAAGTTTAACCTGAGATCTGGGCACTGGATTATGTGACTACCTCAAGGCTGGCAGAGGTGGCTGTTGTAGAGGCTATGTGGACCAGGACGTGCAAGCCCAGACCATGGAGGAAGCAGTCCTTCTCCTGCTGGTCTCAGGATGAGATTTTCAGAGTTCAGACATGTCTCAACCTCACTGTTTCTCTGGAACAGCTCCTCAGGTAGTTTTCTAGTCCCATGCCCATACACACATGTACACATACAGAGATACACAATATACACACAAAACATATATATATAATAAAGAAAAGAAGATATTTCTTGCCCTCACCTTTCTTTATATCAGAGAGCATTTTTTTTTTTTTTTGTAGTGGAGGTTGGATTTCTATTGAATCAGACTGGCACCTGGCAGAACATGTAGTCCTGGTCAACCAATGGGAAGGCACTCTGTATAAGAAGGAAAACCCTGGAAATTTAAAAGGGCTTTTGGCTTGGCATTGCTTTTCAATGCTGGTTCACTTTGAAGCAGACTAGGTGAACCTTGTGGCCTAGGTTGAGCTGAGCCCAGATTGGGCTGAAGCCAGGTAAATCTTTGTTTTGGAACCATAACAGCCACAGTTCTGAGGTGTGGAGAGCAGCGTCTACTGGCCCCATGGGAGTTCGTTGGGGCCTGCAGACAGAAGAGGCAGTGACCCCAGCTGGGGTACGCCAACAACTGGCTCTGAGAAATGCACAGACAGTGCCCTGCCAAGGGATGTGGCTGCAGGGACTAAGAGAAATCCTGCAAGATCCACCAGGGAACCACCAATTACCCTGAGATTTAAAGGCATGGTGTCAGAGCCCAAAAAATAAAAGGCACTCAAGAGGCAAAGGTGTGAAGTAGATGTTCATCAACTGAGGAGAAAGGAGGCAGAGGCTGAGAACAGGCCATGGAAGCTCTTCCTACCACAGGTAAGCTTGGGCTAACCCAAGAGGCATGGCACAGGACCTGCTCAGAGATGCTGAGGAGAGCTGTGGCCTGCTGGCCCAAGGTCAGAGTGGCCTTTGGCTACATTGGTCTATGGGCCCACAGCCACCAAGCGAATAAGCGAGTGTGAGGCACAAGCACTCAGTGAGGAGACCTCAGGTGAGAGACAGCAATGGCAACTCCTGGGCCACATGAATACAGCCCTGCCCCTGAGGCAGCAAGCACCTGGGCTGTCAGGAGAGTGTGGAAGCCCCAAAGCCAAGGAGTAGGCTGCACGGCACAGCATCTGCCCTGAGAGGGTTCAGCTCACCGCTGAACCATGTAGGGATGCTTTACCTACTCCTTTTAGCTTTGACAGTCTTGGCTGACTGAGGAGGCCTCGAGCCCAAGCTAAAGTGTGGATGCCAGAGCAACACCAGAGCCAGGTGACCACCAAATGACGGCTATTGTGGTGTTCCTGCAGACAGACCGCTGACCAGTTGCTCTAAGAGGACATGTGCTTGAGGACTGGTAGCCTTTCAAAAGGGTTAGGGTTGTTTGGGTGGTAGGTGTTAACAATTATTAATAAATACAGTTTATAATTCACATTTACAGTGTTTCTTCCGCTGATAAAACATGGAGTCTACACTAATGCTCATTTTATGCAAAGTCTTAGTTCCCTTGGAGCTTAAGCACATTTCTAAATGTTCCTTATGCGGCCGTGTAGGTGTTACACTGAGTGTCATGGTTCATCTCTGGAATGACAGACAGTAAGGAGATTCAGATTAGGGTCTATGTTTAGCTTGCTATCTTTGGCACTTTCTTTTTTTTTTTTTTTTTTTTGGTTTTTCGAGACAGGGTTTCTCTGAATATCTCTGGCTGTCCTGGACTCACTTTGTAGACCAGGCTGGCCTCGAACTCACAAAGATCCGCCTGCCTCTGCCTCCCAAGTGCTGGGATTAAAGGCGTGCACCACCACCGCCCGGCTCTCTTTGGCACTTTCTATGATCTCTCATTGCTCACATCTGGTTCCTCCAAAATTTGTAGTTTTTCCCCTCCAATTCTTTATTGTGTCTAGCACAAACATGGTGAATAAATAGGTAAGTGTATCATAAAGACACATCTAAGTTTAGCAGGAACGCTCACTGGGCTGAAATTAAGGCTACAAACATGTGCTTTCTCCACTCTCTGTTGTTCTTTTTTAAATTAATAATTTGCAGGAACCTTGAAGCCATTTAAGTATTAATCACAACTACTCATTTGGTTTAGCTGGGAAGACCCAGGAGCTAAGAATTTAATCAGAGCTTCATGGCCATCAGACAGACAAGAGACAGAGCCATACTGCTGCTGTCGTTCTTCTGAGCTCATTAGTTCTTTCTCTGTTCCATGCATGTTTGGGCACTGTTATCCATACATTGAACAGACTTCTCTAATGAAATGTAGCTTGGCCTTTGATAAAGACATGAAAATAACCAGTAAATAATCAGAATAAATAAGGATAAATAACTAAATGTCCATTAATCTAGTCACCGGGTTCTATTTTTCCGTGTAAACAAAGACTTCCTTTCTCAGACTTCCGAGGTGGGACAAACATGGATTAAGCAGGTCTGCACATAACAGAATTATCTGACACTTTTGTTTGAGTAAATGAAGTGCCTATGCAGTCCGGTTGCGACTTCTGCAGGAGTTTAAAACCATGACTGGTTCATGCAGTGTTGCTGAGTTTTGATCACCATTTATGTGGAGTTGAAATAAATACTACAAATTAATCAAAGCTGTCTCCTCTGAGGTTAAGAAATCTGGGCCTCTTGTCAGCCCTCACTAATGAAGACAAAATAAACAACACTCACAGTTAATCACTGGCATATGAACTTCATTGCTGTGGGAAATGTATGTCATTCCAAGGTCTCTTCAAATGCATAGGGAGAATATGATGCACACACACACACACACACACACAATTTCAAAGTAAATAAATAAAAATTATCATTTTTGAAAGTGAAATTTCCAAGTTGTTGAATCTTCTCCATAGATTTCCAGCTTTGTGAAGATTTTATTTGATTGTGGAGGCTCTATTTTATTTTAACTCAATTACTAAAGAAAGCTCAGAGTCTTCCCAGTGCTACACTGTTTTCAGTGACCCATGATTGGCAGAAAAAGCTCAGGCACATTTTCCCCCTTCTCTCTCTCTCTCTCTCTCTCTCTCTCTCTCTTTTAAAGAAAGCATTGGATTAAGCTTAGTGAGTTTTTTTATTATTTTATCTAACAGGCATGTTTCATAAGAGCAAAAAAGCAGAATCTCACAATTTTGAAAAACTAGAAAAAATACTTTATTATAATGAGTGATGCAACTAAAAACCTGTTTTAAATGAACTCTTTGTGGGCTGGGGAGATGACATGAAAACCTAAACTTCATCTCCAGCATCCATGTAAAAGGACAGGGATGCTGGTGGGTACTATTAATCCCAGCATTGGAGAAACAGGGGCAGGCAGAAACCTGGGATTTGCTGGCAACCCAACATAGCCTCATTCATAGCTGAGCCTCCAGTAGGTGAACCTGTCCGAAAAATGAGGGCAGATGGCTCATGAGAAGCAATACCTAAGGTTGGCCTCTGGTCTCTACACACACACCATAAATATACATATATTTAAAAGGAATCTTTGGCCCCAAAGAAGATTTTTGTAGTCATCAATTTCTCTTCATTCATTCCAGGGCAATTGTCTTTCAGAGCTGGATGAGTGGTAAAAATTATTTTGAACACAAACATATACCAGTTCCCTAACGTTATGATCCTGAAACTTTCCTCTATAAATATTTTAAAGACTTTGAATTAATGTTTTAAAAAGGGGATTTTCAAATGTCATAGTGAAATACTCCCCAGAGATGCTTTCATCTTTTCCTAATTAACCAATCTGATGGCTTCCAGCCAAAGCAAACTTTTTAGCAAAATTACACTCATCTGTTTATCATGGGGAAGTTATTTAAACTCTTGGGTCCCAGGAAATGAAGTTCTAAAACATACTTAGGTAAATAATTTTCAACATTAACCAAATGGCTCCACTTAACCTGCTTAACAAAATTACTGGCAATTTTCTGTCACGAAGCCGACTTTCAAAAATATCCTTACCAATCTCTCATGAATAACTTGTGGATCATCCCAACTTTTAAAAATCTAGTGGAATAATTAATATACAGAGCCCTCCCCTTGGAGATAACATAACCAAGTCCAGTGCTAACGGATGACATCAGAACACCTGAGTTTGAGCAGAAACTTCTAGTCACAACTGAGACTCTGATGAGATGGAGTATGGCCTCAGCTTACAAAGGCTCCGATCTCATAATCTGTGTGAAACATTTCATAAACAGAGACTCAACGTTTCATTGCTTTGCTTTTAAGTGAGGATGCATGCAATTCTGACCTGAATCTATGAAAACCAACATGGAACAGCCGGCTGGGTGATTCTCTTCTCCCAGTATTGTTGTGAGTTGGGATTTCTGCCTCACCTTGTGGGAAAATCAGAGCTATTTTCCAGTTATGCAGTTGCCCCTTCACCCCACCTAACCCTAGTGTCCCTCTGCAGGCTGTTTGAACCTGATACTCACTGACCTCACCCTTATCACTTATCACTAAATGTTCCTCTTCCCACCTTGATTGCTCACATTCCTCTCCATCACGCAATCTTTATTTATCACATGCATTTTCAAATTAGTTAGTGCCTTAGTTGGGGTTATTGTTGTTGTGATGAAACACCACGACCGAAGCAAGCTGGGGAGGGAAGGGTTTATTCAGCTTTTCCTTCCCTATCACTGTTCATCGCTGAAGAAAATCAGGACAGGAACTCAAGCAGGGCAGGAACATGGAGAAAGGAGCTGATCCAGAGGCCATAGAGGGGTGCTGCTCACTGGCTTCCTCTCCATGGCTTGCTCAGCCTGCTTTCTTACTGAACCCAGCACCACCAGCCCAGGGGTGGACCAACTCTCAGTGGACTGAGCACTCATGTATCAATCACTAATTAAGAAATGTCAACAAATAAGTCAAAAGAAACAAGCAAATAAAACAAAACAAAACAAAGGAAAGAAAATGGCCTACAGGCTTGTCTGCAGCATAATTTTCTGTAGAGACATTTTCTCAGTTGAGGTCCCCTCCTCTTGGGTGACTGTAATCCACACAGTTACTGTTCTAATTTGCTTTTCTGTTGCTGTGATAAAACAGAGGCCAAAAGCAGCTTTGGGGAATACAGGGTTTATTGCCGCCCAGGATCCTGGAGCAAGGACTAAATAAAGCACAGACCACCCAGGAATGCTGCTCACTGGCTTGCTCAGCCTGCTTCCCTATACAGCCCAGGACCACCTGCCCAGAGGTGACATGGCTCATAATGGTCTGGGTCTGTCTTAATTCAACATTAATCAAGACAAGGCCTACAAACATTCCCACAGGCCAGTCCAATGAAGGCAAAATTTCCCAGGTAAGTTTCCCTCTTTCCCAGGTGACTCTAGTTTGTAGGAAGTTGACAAATAGTAGCCAGGACAGTTAACTTGTGATAAACTACTTACTTTCTTTGGTTTTTGTAACCCATGAAGCTGGAAATATTTTTGTGATGATTCAAAAAAAAAAACAAAGCAGTGATATCAGATTATCACTTGCCAAATAGTCATATTTATTATCAAATTACACACACAAAAAAAAAATGGTAAGTTTTTTTTTGAGCTCTGTCAGTAGTGGGAGTGAAGAGCCAACTACAGAGATCCCTACCTGCACAGCAGAGCTGCTGTTAACCTAATTAACATCACAACCCAGTGGGAAGCCATATCCACCATCAGCATCAGCATCAGCATCAGCATCAGCATCAGCATCAGCATCACCTCAGCCATGAAGAGTGAGGCCAGAGACCCAGCAGCCACCTGCCATCCCCACACCTGCCTCAGCAGCCCCAGACAGTAGTGACACAGGCTGCACCTGCCACCAGGCATAAGAATGTCCTTGGAAGAAAGGTTTTCAGAAGAGGAAAATGTCTCAATGTCAGAAAGGGGTGTGGTTTCATAGACAGGAGTGGCACCATGGTAAGTGTAATTGCACACCAGACTGCAGTAAAGAATGATGGTCCTAGAAGTACCTTTGCAGGGGAGGAGACAGGGAGTGTGATACTTCCTGTGGAGGTGTGGAGGCAGCCAATGTCACAGGCTCTGGTGGAGATCCAGTTCCAGGCAATAAATACACAGCAGAGTGTAGCCATTATAGACCTGATCCACATGGAGGGGGAGGTTCTCCCCACAATTACCAGCAGAATATATAAATAGTGGGAGTTGAGGGGCTGGGAAGAATTAGGGAGGAGTCAGTGTTGTTTTTTTTTAATACTTTATTTTTTTTCTTCAAGTTACATCTCAGTCACAAACCCTTCCCTATTCCCCCTTCCTGTCCCACCCTTCCACCCTCTTCCCCCCAACAGCTTCCCCTTTCAGTCCAACAAATGGTTCCTTCTCTAATAACAGTAAATACTATACAAAACAACAGAAATAAATATGCCACATTTATGAGAGTTAAATGGCCCAGTATACCTTCCCAATGTCCAGTTCATACATATTTGGCCCCTGACTTTAACCTTCTACCTTCTAACCATCTCCATGAGTATAAAGTTCTATAACTGACTTAGTTTTCATACTAACTTGCATCACTATTATAACCATCTTCTTAGATCTAGAACACCCTCTTGATTCCTAAACAAATCAAAATTTAACTATGAGACTCTAGCTGTCTATTCTCAACCACCTCAGAGACTTGAGAGGGATAAATATATCTGATTATATAGGAAGTGCAGGGCCTGCAGCTTTCAATACTAAGAAATGACAAATCAGTGACTGCCTGGACAGTTCCCCTTTTCTTTCCACACATTCCAGCATCAGTCTTCAAGCTTTTGGTCCTGTTTCTCTGACAGACATTGATTGTAGAGCAGGAATTATGAAGGACTTACCTAATCTGTCTTGGCAGAGCTAGCCTGTCGACTTCCCTGCTACCAAGTTTTGTCCTTTTTGGACAGCAGTCTGTCTGCAGTTGAAGCAAGGAGTTTTTTCATGCCAAGAGATAGGCTTGCCACTAATTCAACCATCTCACACTGGAGATTCTTCGATGCTTATCTTCTACTTGGAGTAGAATAGGGGGTGCTGTCAGAAGCTGATATGTTTTGATATCAAAAAAAATCTTAATTTAAGATAACGTCTTTGAATGCCATATTCTGCAGATCTCTTGGGGTTTTTGAAGATGCCCTATCCATTTCTTGTATTTAGATAAGCAAATGTTGCTTGTCTCTTAACAACTTGATTACTGAGTAGCTTAGAGAATATCTGTGATAGACTGTCATAGTAGCTAACAAAGTGACATGTTTGCATGACTAGGAGTTTGTTTTTCTTAACTATCCTAAACAGTTTTAGACTGCTGGTATCAAGAGGCCAGAGTTTCACATTTTATTTTTAAGTATCTCTAGGTATGATACCATTAGGAAGCGTTACCTTTAATTTTGTATCAATATACAAAGATCTATTCACTTGTGGCTAAATATACTCTTAATTTTGTATCAATATACAAAGATCAATGCCTATGTAGCCCAATACAATCTTAATATTACGTCCATATACAAGGGTCAATACCATTGTGGCCAACTATAATCTTAATTTTGTATCAATATACAAAGATCAATACCGATGTAGTCCAATACGATCTTATTTTTTGCACAATAAACAATGGTCAATACCACTTTAGCCAAATATACTACTAATTTTATATCAATATACAAAGGTATAAGGGCATATTCAATAATCTGTCCCTTCTTCTTGGTCCTTCCTGTGCTATGTCTATGTCTCATTTTTCTCAAGTCCATGCACTCCTACATAGGAGAGAAAGAAGAATACAGAAAAGGAAAAGTAGGAAGTCCCTGGGGCTAACCTCCAAAACCCATTAAACAGGACCATTTAACAGCTTGTAATCTCTTCCCCTAAATAACAGAGTTTTCAGATATCCTTCAAATAACCAAAAAAGGGGGGGCGGAGAAACACCTTAAGGCTGGGCCGAGAACACCTGCCTATTGCAGGCACAAAGCTTCCCCTCCTGGGCAGGGAGAAGTGTTGAACACTTACTTCTGCTAACCAGGGTGAGGAGAGCAAGGCTGACCAGTGAGACATGTTATGTATGGGCTTTCAGACCACAGTTAGCTTACAGTCTCTACCATCGTCAGGTTTAATCTTCCAACAAGAATAAATGAACATTTCTCTGATAGCTAAAAATGGTGACCATTCCTTTAAGTGTTGAGATTCCATCTCACACCTGTCAGAACGGCTAAGATAAAAAGCTCAAATGACAGCACATGCTGGCGAGGGTGTGGAGAAAGGTGAACACTCCTCCATTGCTGGTGGGAGTGCAAACTTGTACAGCACTGTGGAAATCAGTCTGGCAATATCTTAGAAAACTTGGAATAGCTCTACCTCAAGACCCAGCTATACCACTCCTGAGCCTATATCCAAAAGACACTATCCAACCACAAGGACACTTGCTCAACTATGTTCATTGCTTCTCTATTCATAATAACCAGAAACCTGAAACAAACTAGAGGTCCCTCAACTGAAGGATGAATAAAGAAAATGTGGTACATTTACACACTGGAGTATTACTCAGCTGTTTAAAAAAAAAAAAAACGACATCATGAAATTTTCAGGCAAATAGATGGAATTAGAAAATACCATCCTGAGTGAGGTAACCCAGACCAAGAAAAAACAAACACTATATGTACTCACTTACAAGTGGATATTAGATGTTAAGTAAATGACAATCATGCTACAGTCACAGACCCAGAGAGGCTAAGTAACAAGGAGGGCTCTGGTGGGTGCAAGAGAAGGAGCCAACACCTAACACTTCCTGGATGATGAGGAACCAGAAGCTGGATAGCCCAAAAACCTAGGATAGAACCAACCACCAAACATGACTGACCAAAAAAAAAAAATCCAATGAAATGATTCCTAATGATACTCTGCTATATGCATAGACTGGAGTGTGGTAGAAGTTTTGATTTCTTTAAAAACGTGGTTGTGTTGAATGAATGTGTTTTCGTTTTGGTCTCATATATGGGATGTGGGGGTGCTTTGTCCACTGCTAAAAACCAGTCTCATGAGAGGAGCATGAAAAACATGCTGGTGGAAGAGCACATGATGTTTTGCCAATCGGAAACCATCATTTGTGGCGAACATGTTTTTTTGCTGGAAAACATCTTTTGATGGACGGGCTCCTTGGAGAGCATGTGACTTTGGTTGGTCACAGGAAGTTCCTCATGTGGAGGGTATGAAGTTGGTCAATTAGAAAATATCCTTGTGTGGATTTTGAGGGGGTATAAATCAAAACCCTAGAAACACAGAGGGTTTGGTTTGGTTTGGTTTGGCATCACTTCTCATTGACGCTTCTCTTTGAAACACTCCAGACAACACTTCAAGACTTGCTTCATTCAAAACTTACTGCTGCCTTCGGTGCTGAAGATTATGGCCCAGGTTGCGCAGGAGATCTCAGCCTCATTTGGGGAGATATGACAACTGTTGTCACCTCCACCTCCAATCCCAGAGCTGCTGTTGCTACTGCTGTGTGTCCCTTCTAGACCTCTCCCAAATTGCTGCTGGTTTGTGTTGCTGTTGGTACCTATTCCTGTGTATGCTGTTTGGCTGGATGGCTAGAATCCTGCAAATCGCCCCAAGGACCTGAGGTCTATGCTATGTCTCTACTAACTTTTTTCTTCAGTAACTCAGATCGGTGGGTTAGAAGGTGGGTAGAGATATTAATATCACTATAAATAAATAGTTTAAAAGTACACCTTCACTGGAGCCTAGCACAATCTTCATCAGAGAGGCTTCCTCCAGCAGCTGATGCGAGCATATGCAGAGACCCACAGGTTAACATTATGGGGAGCTCAGGGAACCCCTCAGAAGATGGAGAGGAAGAATTGTAGGAGCCAGCCAGAGGTCCAAGAGACCACAGACAACAGCCGAAGGAATCAACTAAGAAGGCTCATAGGGGCTCACAGAGATTGAATAGACAATCATGGACCCTCCATAGTTCTGAGCTACATCTGCTGCATATATGTGAATGACTGTGTAGCTTGGTGTTCTTGTTGGAATCCTAATAGTGAGATTGAGGGGTATCTCCGATTCTTTTCACTGCTTTGGGATCCTTTTCCTCTTACTGGGTTGCCTCATCCAGCCTTGATATGAGAGTGTGCCTAGTCTTACTGCATCTTATTAATGCCATCTTTGGTTACTATTCCTGGGATGCCTACTCTTTTCTGAAGGGAAAAGGAGGAGGGGTGGATCTGGGAGAGAGTGGGATGGGGGATTGGGAAGAATGGAAGGAAGGGAAACTATGGTCAGGGCATAATATATGAAAGAGGAGGAGGAGGAGGAGGAGGAGGAGGAGGAGGAGGAGGAGGAGGAAATGAACATGAGTTTCCAACAGTAAGGATCAAACAAAAGATAATTCTGAAGACCTTGGTGCTAGCATTTTCCACACTGTGCCATGAATGTTTTTTATTTCCTTAGTTTTTGTTTCCTAACGACTGTTCCTCTTTGATAGTGACAAACATGTTTTTAGAGAAAGCTCTGGCCTTTTCAAAACACCTTTGAAGGTTTTAAAATTGTTTCATATCCAGTCACATTGAGATTTTTAAGAACTTCAATTTTTTATTTGTAATAAAAGTTTACAACTTTTATTTTTTTAAACTCATTTAACTCGGATGTATGAAACTGAGGAAAGATAAAGAACCATGTGACAGATCATAGATTAAACACAGATGAATGAGTTAGCTAGTTGGTAACAACAACCTAGCTTAAGGCCTAAAGCTATTTTAAATATATATAAGTATACATGTCATTACTCAGAGCTAGTGTGGGCATAGAAATGCCATCATTTATGAGTTCGACTAGGGATTCTAGGTAAACAACCCCTGGTCAGGCCTTTGAGTTTTCTTCCTTCGAGACTTTACAGAGCTCTTTATTAAAAAAAAACAAAAACATAATAGATTAAGTAACAAGCACTCTGTGCTTTCCAATGTTCTTGTCCTGGCTCAAAAGCAACATGGGTAATGCCTTTAAGACCTGGCAGTTTCGCTGTGAAGGCAACAGCCGAGACTGATCAGCTTGCTGAGGACACAGTAAAGCCCAAGTTCATATACTAACACTGGAGGCTAAGATTACATCTGCCTTGAGTGTCTGAATTCTTGTGCATTTGTTTATTCCATTATTTGGAAGTTTCAAATGGAGTTTCACTATAAGAAAGTTGTTTGGCAAGAGAAGAAAGCTTGGGCAGACAGGATGCCTTTGGAGTAGAAATGAGCAAGGGAGAAGATTTTACAAAGAGCTCATGCATTTTCTTTGTTTTTTGTTTTTCTTCTCTCTTTCTGGATGAAACTTGTAGTACAGAAACAAACACGATTATAAAATCCAGCTGATGTCCCTTGTTTTGGCATGTTTGAAGCGCCTTATTGTATCTGTCTTTGAGAGCTGATGTCACAGCCCATCCCATAATAATTTCTATTCTGTTCTCATGCCCCACCCTCTGTTTATTGTCATCCTACTCAAGACTTTGGTCATATGTGCCACATTGGGGTGACTATTTAAGCATGTGTCCCTGGTACCATTTCAAAGATGGCCCTTACACCTGTAAGCCAGACCATGATAATCATTGTAGAGCTATTGTTGGCAGATGCACAGAGAAAAGCCATGGTACTCAGCATAATACAAATTATGAAGAGTAGATTAAAATGTGGAGGGAGAATAAAAAGGAGAGACAAGTTGCAATTCCGAGCATACACTTTAGCAGAGATCCTACCCAGGTGAACATATATCTTCTGATGTGTCACGGATCTTATTTAGAAGAACATTGTTGATTATTTTATTCCTTGAGTTCTCCATCCACATAATATGTCACAGCATCTCAGATTCACCAGAAGATAACTATAAAGATACAGAAGCCCCTGGATAATCTTATGTTCACTTTCTTCTGGACAGAATTAAAAAATACCACAGAGTTACTATAAAGAACAAGATGGTAATAAAACATGCCACCGTCACTGCCCTTTCATTCTTTCTCCAAACACTTGAGAATTGGCATGTAAGCATATGGCCCAAGGGAATAGGACATATCTGGAGCATTTAGCTCCTGCTAATAGTCCCCTGCAGAACATCCTTTTGGAGACTCTCTGATCACCATCAGATGAGAGTCATCGTGCCCCTGGGAACGTCCATATGGTTACTAGTCAGGAGAGGCCATTCTCTGAAAACCCTGAGGAGTTCAGCTGCATCGTCCTCGAGTAGTGGGGACACAGTAGTAGTATCTTCCCCAAATGAAGAGAGTATGTTACACTAGAGGCCAGGATTGACTAGAGAGTGGTACATTGGGTACTCTAAATTTGAGGGTACACAGGCAGAAAAATACAAGGTTTAGAGGGAGACTAAGCCCAATTATGATTCATTTTTTGCTGGATAGATGTTGTGATATTGGACAGGTAACTTCTTGATATCCATTTTCCTTAACATAAAATGAAACAATTTTTTACCTTTTTCATAGGCTTCCTGCACAAAAACATTTTGGAAGTGTCCTAATATTGTTACTTATAACTATGTAACTGTAGACAAGTTATTAAACTTTGAGGTCCCATCTTATTTTCAATAAGGCAGTAATCACAATAGCTACTTTCCTGGGGCTGTTGTGAGTATTGTGAGATAATATGTGTAAACTTTTTAGAATTGTTTTTGGCACACGATATCAGCTCTCCTCCTCCTCCTCCTCCTTTTTCTTTTTCTAAACAGATTTTCTCTTTGTATCCCTTGTTGTCCTGAAACTCACTCTGTAGATCAGGCTGCCCTCAAACTCAGAGATCTGCTTGCCTCTGCCTCCTGAGTGCTGGGATTAAAAGTTTGTGCCACCTCAGCCTGAAGATATTGGCTATTCTTAGTAAATGCAATAAATGTTTGTTCTAAGGAAATGTTGGCTATCTAAGTTCTTAATGAACTGAAATTACAATTGTTAATATTGTTCTCATCATTACCATCATTCCAAGACTATGAATGAGTTAGAGAAACACTCATGATGTTTTTCCTAAGTTCACCATATCTGCTCCTTAAAAAAATCTAGAGCTAATCTTCCTTCCTCACAACCAGTGTAATCCCAGTGTTTGTAAATAGAAATCTCCAGGTCAGACCATAGAGTACATTCCTAAGTACGTCTTCATGCTCAAATTTAAATCAAGAAATGTCAAATGTTTACACATATTTGCATCCTTACAAGTTATTTGAGTCCTTGCAAAACCAAGAAGTGCTTGGATAAAGACTACATGTAAATGTTGACACAAGCCATGTGTGCAGACACCTGTGAGTCACTTGGTTGCAAGGTTCAGATTTCCTTGTATGTTGCTGATTGGAGTTGTCAGATCCAATACAGCTGTCTAGATTCTGCAGTGGATACTTGCCATATCACTTGGGCATCTGTTGTATCAGGTTGTTGCTATCTTGGTGGTCATATATTCCAGATGTTTGTTCAATCAGAGGTTCATCAGCAAAAATTCATATTTAGCTTTTCTTTCTTTCAGGGATAGTTCATTCATGCCTGAGCTTTGATTGGACAATTTGAATCATTACGTGTTTTTTTTTTTTTTCATGTATGGGACTAAAATCATCCTTCCAGAATCTTCCTCCCAGTGATCTTTTCTCTATCCTCTGAATATGGAAATTCAAGTGAAAACATTCCCCAGTGAAAATACTTTGTGAGCTCTAACACAGCTTTCCCTTTCTTAGCTCTGGCTTTTCTAGGCACTTCTTATCCAATCTTCTATTGGAGAGTACAGTGGGAATATGTCCCCAGGGTATGTATCTGCTGGGTTTAGTTGTCTGGTATCCATTTTCCTCTGCTTCTATTTATAGTCTTTCTCCTTCAAATGGGCCTCTACCTCAGGAGTCTAGAAATTTCCAAAACAAGCATGAACACATGACCTTTAAATGACCACCCCAGGCAGCCTTCCTTCCTTCCTTTTAAGTTAGAGATGATTTATTTGGTATAATGCTTGAACACAGTAGGCTCACTACACATCCTGACACCATCTTTGTATATCTATGTATGTTTGTGAGTATGTACATGAATGTTTGTGTATGTATGTTTATATGTTTGTGTACATGTAAGTTACTGGGTGTTAAAGTCAGGATTCTTTTACAAGCTAAACATTCATCCACTGAACCACATTCCTGGTCCCATCAACCTCCAAGTGAAGTGTTTTGCACATGGGTATCCTCTGTATGTTCATAAGCAGAGCTTCTGTGGCTCCATATATGCAGTCTAAATAAAACATCAGGGCCCTGAAGTCCACCACTTGAAATCTCAGGTTAGCCTGACTACGCATTAATATCCTTTGAGTCTGTCTAGCCAGGCAGCTGCAAAGCTATCATTTCTCTTCTCCAGATCACATTTCACATATGGTTTCTAATCCACAAGCCTACCTCCAAAGAGACCTTGAAAAATACTTTTCTTAAAAGCGAAAAATCCCACTAGCACATTTCTAGCTTCCTCTTGAGAACATGAGTTTTATTTCTGCGACTTCAATTCACATTGAATCGCTACTACCGTCTTTCCTGACATGGCCTATCCCAGTGTCTGCAGTTCCCCTGGTCCATTAGATGGCAAAGAATCAAAGAATGAAAGCTGCAGAATAATAAGTTATAGCATACCAAACAATTGTTTGAGGAATTATGTTTTAAAAATCTCATTTCATTTTGTATATGGATATTAAAACAAACAAACACCCCAGAAGACATTGTGAGTAGGGGAAGGAATAAAGAAAGTTCTAATAAAGAAAGTTCAGCATGGTACTTTTAACAAGTCTGTGAGATGATGATGTTGGTTCTTGTTGCATGCACACTTTAGTTCTCCTCTAGACCATAGGTGTCCCTGATACTATCGTTATACATGTGAACCGTGGTTAAGAAATGACAGGGTGGTAAGCAGAGCAGGTAAAAAGGATGGAAATGGGGAAAGCAAAGGAGTCAGGCCGGGCTAGTGCACCTGCAGAACACCGGAAGAACAGAAACAGGAAGTGAAATACAAACTCTTTGGATCCCATGGAGTAGAGTGAGTCACCTCTTCCCAGGCTCTTGACTCGGGTCCAGGGAGATTATGGTTTGGGTGCTGTGAGGTGTCCTCCAAGAAGGGGAGGGGATACCTCACCGTCTGGATTTCATAACATAGAGAGCTGAGTGTGGTTCTGATGAGCTGGAATATGTGGTCTATGCATAGCAGGCCTCCATGCAACAAACTATTGAGTGCCCTGTGTCATTAGGGCACTCAAACATTTTTTCAAACAAAATATCTATTTTAATTTTCATAACAATGATGAGAAATGGTAGTATTTCCTTCTGCTTTGTTTTTGTTGTTAGTGAAGAGAATGAAGGCTTAGAGTTAGGAAATAATTTAGTATGCAGCCAGAAGGGGGTTGTGGAGTCCATCTTGTTGGGCTCATATGGCAAAGGACCCCTGGGTTTGGAGACGTCAGGAGTTTATTTATACCTTACCACAGACTAGCAGGTCAAGTGTGTTTATCATTACCTCCTGTTTAAAATGTTTATATTCTCTTTGCAGGCCAAGATGTGAACTGCATTTTATCACTTGATGTTTTTGCAATAAGGTTTTTTAATAAATGTTAACTTTTAGTGTCTCAATTGGAAGCTCTCTGTACGGGCATAAGCACCTGCACCCCACTATGCCCTCTGAATATTTACTTGCATGGGAAGAGTGTCACAACAGGTCTTGTCCCAGGCACTCACTGAGATGGTGAATGGGGTCTGTGGAAACACATGGGACATCTGGCTGAAACATTTAGACTTCCCTGCTTCGGTTTTCCCCTCTCTCCAGTGCCAAGGCATAACCTCTGATGATCAGTAAGAATCCTTGCATGTAGAGCCAAGCTGTTGGTCATGTTGTCGATATTTCTTTTGTGCTATAATTTTTATTGTCAAAGAGGCTACAAAACCAAAGAGTAAAAATGATGAAAAAGAAAGGAAAAAAATCCATTTTAAATGAAAAATCTCCAGAAAGTTTGCAACTTCACAGTATTTATAAAAAGCTCTTAATGGATTCTATAACTGGATGATGCTCTATTCCTTTAATAATTAATTAGACATGAAATGAATCTATTATTATGGATAATTACTTAATGGGCTCCATTAGAATGAAGTTGCTAAAAACGGAATGCATTTAAACTAACTTAGATGATCTAACTTTTTCCCCTCAAGAAAGTTCTGTAGAAGCAAGCGGTGGTTCTTAGAGTCTTCGAGTCTCACAGTAACACAGCACATAGCATCTGAGGGCTCTTCTGCTCCTTCCTCTTTCAGGTTCCTACTCTCACCATTCTGCTTCCTTACACTTGAAACCCCAGGCCCTGAAACCACATGCTAAATTTCGAGTAGATTCAGTGCTGGAGAGCTCTGTCTCTGAGCGTTGCCAACTGCTAGAACTACCCTACCCGGAGTGGGAAGGGTTGGTTGTTTCTGAGCTTTGGAGGGATGTGACTGGACTGTCTGCTGTCTTGGAAGACCATTTAAGGTTCTCCATCATGTGTCCCCTGTGGCAAGTCAGGAAAGGAATTCCAAATGTAGCTTTGTCTTACTGATTTATAATGGACTGGATCTATTAGAATCACTGACAACCAAGCGCCCTTGGGGACCCTAACTCAGAATTTGGTGGCAGGGAGATCCCTATGCAAATTGCTTGCTTGAAAGCTTCATTCTTTACTTGTCTTGTGTAATTTTTTGGAGACTTGTGGATATTAGAATGTGTGTGACATGCAAGAACTTGTCGAGCAAAGGGGCAGCAAGCTATGAGAACAAAGTAGCTAAGAATAAAACGACTGTGGTACTTGGTGGCTAACGAGAGGGACATCTGCTCAATGAATACAAAAGAGGATCTAACTGGAGCTGTGGAAGTTCTCTGGGTAAAAAGAAAACTCATGGAAATGAGAGCAAAGGTAAGCCATCACTGGCCATAGCTGGCCCAATGGAAGACAGCCATCACTGTCCCTTATAGAGTTGGTATGTAACCACTCAAGTTTAACTCTTATCAGTATGAACCCTGTCATATTGTTTTGTCTGAACCAGTGGGCGCTCACTGAATTTCCAAGTAATAAACCCAGAGACACTAGATCTCAGCTACAAAGACACTTGGAAAGACTGTTTCAGAAGTGTTGCAAAACAAAGTCTGCAAAAGGAAATACGATCCCACCTTCCAGAATTACATTAGAAAAGGCCCTGGGAAGGGAATTTTCATTTGTCGGGGACAGCATGAACTCTCATCTGCTGTTGCCCTGCCTTCTCCTGCTCCTTGCCTTTTTCAGCCTTCTACCACCTCAGAAACACCCACAAGTAAATTTGGTTTTCCAGATCTTCTTGATGCAAATCTTTCTCTGCAAAATAGCAAATTTTGAAGTGGGGAAAATAGATTTTGGATCACAGATATGTCCGAGCCACACTATGTGCGGGCAGCTAGCTGCTCAGGTTGCTTTTGGAGTCTGTCTCTCAATCAGTCAGGGCTCAATGGCATTTGGCTCTGCTTCTACTAGAAATTATGAAATAGTCTTCATGAAACTAACTATCATAGAATTTGTAAGCATAGGTAAGATAAACGGTAGCAAGTAAATATGGCAGGAGATGAAGACGGAAATGGAACAGCAGACATCCTTAGTCAATGACCATTTCTTGAGCTCTGTCAGGGACACCCCTGACACATTTCTGGCCTCGTCAGCTTTCCCTAGTCATGGAGGGAGATTCCATAGCCCCTTTCTTTTATCCTTGACTCTACAGCCAGAGCCATGTGACCAAAATTGCCAAGTTCTGCTGCTTGCTGTGGCTTGAACATGTGCTCCATCTTTCAATTACATCTCCATTAGCTTTCCATTTTTGATGGTTTCCTTCACTGCCCAAGCTTGGATGTCTGGAACTCCCTCTATAGGCCAGGCTGGCCTTGAACTCAGAGATTCACCTGCCTCTGCCTCTGGAGTGCTGGGATTAAAGGCGTGCACCACCACACTTGACTGTAACCGAACTTTTAAGTTATTATTTAACACTTATTTATTTATTACTAAATTCACTTATAACAAACACCAACAATTTCTTAACTATTAATCCTATAAATTCCTACAACCCCTTTAACCTATCCACTAAACCTATTGATAATTATAACAACTACTTTCATAACCTTTTAGAATGATACAGTCTCTGGGGCAGGTCCTCAGTCGTCAGGAACACAGTCTTTGTCGTAGATTCTTTAACGCACTTAGCAGTCCTTTTTCTGGATCTCTCAGATGCAGGTTCGTCAGGGTAAGTTGGTTATTGCAGTCTCACCTTAAATAAGGCTTCATGCTTTCTTCTCTGTGGGAGACCCCAGCCGTCTGCAGGCCAACTTACTTCTTTTGAATCAGGAACTCAGCTGCTCTGCCTCAGTCCTTAAAGCCAGGCACAGTTTCCCCTAGGCCACTGATCGGACAGATCAAACCCCTCCAGGCAAAAGCTGAGCCACAGGGTCAAGTCCTTGGCCTTTTGGTGTCTTGCTCAGGCTTTCTTTGCTCACCGGCTTCTTTCTGTTTCAGGGAGAGAGCTGGCCATCAATGGCCAGCCCTTTTTTCAGCAGGACTCTTGGAGCTCTCTAGCATCAGGGGCCTCTTCTCTTTCTGGGCTCCATGCACTGTCCTTAAATAGGAGGAACTCTGTTTCAGCTTAATTTGGGCTCCGCCCACTTAGCAGCTGAAAACAATGTCAGACCAGATACTTTGTTTCTTCAAGTCCATTAAGTCTTTCCTGTTTTCCTGACTTCAACCTTGTTTTTCAGTCTATTGAGTCTTTCCTGTTTTTCAGTCTATTGAGTCTTTCCTGTTTTTCAGTCTATTAAGTCTTTCCTGTTTTTGCTGACTTCATACTGATAATGCTCTTCAGGCCCCGAATTAAGAGACAGTATCAGAAACTCCTATATATTTTCTAAATCTAATTTATCTAACCCCTACACTTGACCCAAAGCTTTTCTTTTCGCAAGTTGGAAGCTTAACTGGGTCGGGTCATGCTCTGAGGTCACCACTCCCTTTATTCCACTTAGCATCAAGTTTTTCTTTATTTATACTTCCTGATGCTTCTTTTCTCCTCAAACTGTACATTTTGTATTTTTCCTTGCTCAGCCTGGTCCTTTTTATTATAATTCTTCATAAGAGTGAACATTAATAACCACACAAATTAATATTAGCTGTTTTGAGATTTCCCCTGCCAATGCAATTAATCCAAAACCATTAATTTAGCTTCAGGCATACTGTTTGGACAAGGACAGAAAGAAGCCACATTTTTCACCAAAATATCTGAAGAACAGTCTCTAGGCCACATACTAAAATTCTCATTGGAAACTTTTTGAGCCAGGCTCCCACAGTTCAAATCACTCTCAGCACCACTGTCTTCCATGCCTCCACTAGGATGGCCCATTAAGCCCTGCTTAAAGCATTCAACTGCTTTCCTAAGCCAATGTCCACATTCCTCCAAACAAAAGCATGGTCAGACCTATCACAGCAATACCCTACTCCTGGTACTAACATCTGTCTTAGTTAGGTTTTTCCTTTTTTCCTGTGAAGAGACACCATGTCCAAGGCAACTCTTATAAAGGAAAATATTTAATTGGGTTGACTTGCCTTTCAGAGGTTTAGTCTATTATCATTATGGCAGGAAGCATGGTGGTATGTAGGCAGACATGGTTCTGGAGGAGCTGAGAGTTCTACCTTCAGATTGGCAGGCAGCAGAAAGTGATGGAAACACACTTCCTCTAATAAGGCCACACCTTCTCCAACAATGCCGCACCTCCTAATGGTGCCACTCCCTATGGACCTATGGAGGCCATTTGTATTTAAACCACCACACTGGGCATGGTGGAACATACTTTTAATCCCAGTACTCAGGAGACAAAGTCAGGTAGATCTCCATGAGTTTGAGGCCAGCTTGATCTATGTACAGAATTTCAGGTCAGTGAGATCTATATAATAAGTCTTTGTCTTGATTGATAAACAAACAAACAAATAAATAAATAAGAAAAATCATATATAATAAAGTAAAAACTCCTTCATTTAGAAAGTACCTCCATCCAAGTCTTGAAAGGATTCCAATGGCACACTCAATTTAAATTGTAGAAAGTTAATAAAGAGATTATTTCCAGAGCTTCAGGTAGAGTTTAGGGAAGCTAAAAAAAGAAAAGTATAGGACAACCACCCCAAACTGGCACTTGCTTGGATATACTGCCACCTTACTGCCTCCACATCTCAGGGAGCAAAATTATCAATACTGAGATGGCAGCATAGAGAAGGAATATAAGGAAATGATGCTTTCAGAGATCACTACCAACATGACACCTGCAACCTCACTCTGTCTCAACTTCCAGAAGTGCTGTTCGGGGGTGTCCTCCAACTGATCCCATTGGAAGGTAGCTCCGGAGAGAGCTCCTTGATGAGGTTCATAAAGGGCAGCTTCTTGGGAGAAAGTCACAGTGATGAAGAATGGGAAGTAAGTCTGAGGAGGCTAAGGAGAATGAGCCAGCCCAGGGGATAAGGTGAAGCTGGATGGAGTGGCTAGATATGGTTTCTATTTTTTCACTATTCTTCCCTCCATACCCCACCATTTGCTTTCCCCTCTCCTGTGACAATTTCCTTTTGTGTTCTGGAAATCTGGCTTCTCAATAAGTGCCCTGAGTTTCAGGCCAGGAATCAACTCCAAGACAATGGAGCCAAATACTTTTTCTCCATCTCTTGGTCCTTGCAAGTCCTGAACTGAACTGGGAGAAGTAGTCTTGCCAAGGACAAGGACATGGGACACAGGAAGCACTTATGTGCCTCTGCAGTATTCCAGACCTAGGTGTGCTCATGGTGGTGACTCTCTGTGACCATATATTTTTTGGGGGGAGGGGGGAGACAGTGCAGATCTAAACTGAAGTTCTTTGTGACCTCTGACCAGAAAAACCAGTGACACCATTGTAGTCCAGCTGCTGTTAACTACTGTCTTCTGCAACAGGCAGGGAAGACCAAGATGGTCCAACCTGGACCAGATGTACTGCCCTGCTGCATCATTGCAGCCAAAAGGATGCTTTTAGAAGAGACATGGTACGAAAAATAATTCGTCTTCTACCTTTTCCTCCTCCTCCTTCTCTTCTCCCTTCTCTTTCTCTTTCTTGTCCTTCTCTTCTTCTTTCTCCTTTGCTAATTATGTAATGTGGGCATCCAGAAGTTTTTCTGTGTACATGAAGACAAATTCTTTGGATGATTTAGATAATGAGTGTAAGCCCTTCCCCTTATATTTCCTATTCATGAAGCAGAGTTCTGCATCCTGCTGTGGCCAGTCATTCCTCTAGTGGGAAGCTGCCCTCATCCCCTCAGGACACACAGACTCTGTCTCTTTAGATATTTGGATACTTCAGAATGCCCTTTTATTTTTCCTATTAGAGGCAATGGGAAGGTTATTTGTTCTAGGACTGTTTTATCCAATGAATGTTTTGTAGGGAACACTAAGAGGTAGTCTTACTGCAGAACCAAATCTTTTGTCATAGGACATTTTATAGAAAGAAAAAACTTTAAGAAACATAAAGAAGTTGAGGTTTTCTTTGGAACAAAATGTCTAGCTTTTTTTTTTTTTTTTAATCTTCCCTGCTTTCCCATCTCTTTCTTGGCTGAACTTTTAGAGTTGGGAGGAAGTGTTGAGTAAGCTTCTAATGTGCAAATTGGCAAAGTCAAAGGGGCTTACAGAATAAGTAAGTCTATCAAATGCTGTCTGGCAAATGAAAGTACGAATGCCAACTCTGGTGGGGGCATATGGATTTGTTGTGTCATCATATCATGGCTAGTTTTCTCAGGACAGATCCTCCTGAAGATGTTATTGCTGGCTTACAGACTCATGCTTAAAATTACAACCTTTGCCTCCTGAGCCCAGTAAAACCCACTTGCCTTCAATGCCCCAGTATCCAACCTGAGGGTGTTCTCACAGTATGAGCAGAGAAGGAAGTGGTTAACAAGTAGCACATTTGCATTTAAAGTAGAACTTCCAAAGCACATTGCTCACACCTACAGAAGTAGATGGTGATTGGAGGATGGTTAGCATGTGACAGGGCAATTAGGTTCTTAGCGGACAAGTCCTGCTGGAATCTTCCAGTGTTTGTCATTTTCTCAACTGTGCCTCTTTAGAACAGGGGGACACTTCCAGGTTTGCTGCGGGTCTCTTTGGAAATCAGATCCTCCAGACCTTACACTCAGATGCGGGAGAATTTTGTAGTTGTTTGGTTCTGTTTGGTCGGTGTTCCAGACAAGCCAGGCACTGCTCAGTTCAATACAGCATTGGTGGCACTGTGGTTTAATGACTAAGCAATGAAATAACTCTTGGTGCTGGCATGGTACTGCACAACAACTCCCATAGTGTCAGAAACTCTGGCCAGATGGATTGCTCAAGCTTTTGGACACATTCTCAAGTACACATACTTAATCACTGCAGGCCCAGTTCATGGAAAAATGACCTGGTACTTGTGTGGGTGGAAGTGCCTGTTACTTCCTTTGGGCAATCAATCCCATTGTCAGAGCCCATAATCAATAGTGTCCTGATTTCCTCTTTTAGGGGCTCGGCGGTATTTAAGTATTAGATTAAGAAATAGGATGCATGTAGATGAAATGACATTATTCCCAAATATCTCAGATTTTTCTAGAATGGGCTTGGTTTCAAGTAGGCTGTACCATTGCCTTTTAAAGTACATTCTGTACTCAAAACATCAGGTTCCAGATTTTTACTTTCAAAGTCAGTTATGGCATTTCTCTAACTACAATTATTTAAAAATGCAACTTGCCTGCCCAAGAAAGACAAATATATTGAAAAGTAAATTAAGCCTTGTCAAAAACCCATTTAAACCAAAGATTCAGTTCACTTATGTTAATAAATCAACAAGAAATTAAAATTTTCCTTCAATCAATATTTGCCACACACAGGGAACTTAATGAGCTGGAGAGCCAACATGATGTGAGATCCCTCCTCAAGGAGCCCAGCTTAGTTGAAAATGCAAAGCTAGTATTCTTGATTGATTACCAACAAGGAACATGGATAAGAAAACAGTGTGATTACTGCATGGCAGGTTGTTATTGTCATAGATGTTTAGGGAGAGGGAAAAAAGTGAAGAAAGAGCCAAGTAAGTCTTTGTAACTGAACTTTTTCAAATTTATCAACTATTATTTATTAGTAACTATATTTACTTATAACAAATACACTTACTTAACTACTAACCCTACAAATGCCTACAACCCCTATTACCTACCCAGTAAACCTATTGATAACTATTACAACTATTTTCATAACCTTTTAGAAGGATACAGTCTCTGGGGCAGGTCCTCAGTAGTCAGGAACACACTCTCTGTTGTAGACCCTTTAATGCACTTAGCAGTCTTTCTTCTGAAATATCTCAGCATAGATCCATCAGGATAAATTGGCTATGGCAGTTTCACCTAAAATAAGGCTTGAGGCTTTCTTCTCTCTGGGAGACCTCAGTCATCTGTAGGCCAACTTATTTCCTTTGTATCAGCAACTCTGCCGCTCTGCCTCAGTCTTTAAAGCTGGCACAGTTTCGTTCAGGCCACTGTTCGGACAGGTCAAACCCCTCTAGGCAAAAGCTGTGTCACAGGGTTTAGTCCTTGGCCTTTTGCTATCTTGCTGAGGCTTTCTCTGTTCATCAGCGTCTTTCTGCCTCAGGGAGATCCAGCCATCAGTCCACCAGCACTTTCTCCATCAGAGAGTTTGTATCCTCATTGTCCTTTCTAGTGTGAGGACTCACTAGCATTGGAGCTCTCTAGCATGGGGCTCTCTAGCGTGGGGCCCCTAGCACACAGCTCTCCCAGGCTCATTCACTTGTCCTTAAATAGGATCGCTCCTTGTTCCACCTGCTTCAGTTTAATTTGGGCTCTGTCCACTTAGGAGCTGAAAACAATGCTACGTCATAAAGTCTTTACTTGTTTAACCTGGCTTCAACCTTGTTTTTAGTCCATAAGCTCCCCTCGTTTCACGCGACTTCATCCTTGTTTCTAGTCCACAAGCTGATAAGCTAATTGCTCACAGCCAAGTTGATCTTCATGCCCTGGAATAAGAGACTGTATCAGAAACCTAGATATTTACTAAATCTAATTTATATTAACCTAACTCTCTACAAGTCTTAGAGAAAGGTAAAAGATATAGACTTCTGAAGTCTTGTTGGATTTAAAACATCTCAGAGGAAGAGTTTCCATGTAAGGAAATATTAAAGCAATGAGAATGTGGTAGACATGTATGCCCAGGCTGGACTGATGGGGTGGAGGTTCAGACTGGGGAGAAATAATCAAAATGTACCATGTTAAATTAAAAGTCCTGAGACAGATGAGAGCCAGGCTTGATGGAGTGATGTACTAGAAACCACAGAGAGGTTTTGATGAAGTTTGATTACAGGAGGCTTCAACTGGATAAGAAATAAGGTAAACTAAAGGTCTTCTGTTGTGATCCAAGAACAAGTAGGAAGCCTTAATCCAGCTTGTTACAAGCAAACTGGAGGAGGAGAGAGATGCGCAACTGACATTGAGAGAGACCAGAGAAGATGTGAGGATTAAAGGAGACAGTAATATATAGTATATAGACAGTAATATGTAGTATAGGATTAAAGGATCTAGTAATATATATTATATTAATACTCTATATAGTAATATATAGTAATATCAAAGAGGAGACCTTCAAAGCTATTTTACTTTAGAAAGGTTTGGATTTTAAAGCAATGGATTTGAGATAAAGAAGAGAAATCTAAATGATAGTATCTCTCAACAATTAGTAGGAGATCCAGGTGACATGCCACAAACACAAAGAATAATTATCTAAAGACCTCTGACCCTGATGCCATGACCAAGGCTGAGCTCAAGGAAGACAGTCTGTAAAGAGAATGAAAGTATAGAACAGAGTTATGTTGATGATAATCCTTAAATTCAAGAACCAATTTGATCTGTATGGAAGTTTGGGACTGAGAGATGCTGTTACAACAGAACTGTGCCTAAAATCCTGCCAGACATCATCAAATGGCTTTAAGAATTGAGACAATAAAAGAGCTGCTTTCAAAAATACACTGATTGAAGTTAAATATGAAAAAAAAATTTATCAAAATTAATGAATATGTTCAGTCTCAGCCTGAAGCACTCAAAATTAGCATGGAATGAGGCAAACTCATGCCTTCCAATGTTTCTAAGATTACTATGCCACACTAAGTAGGTTTTATATCGGACCCTGTGTGTCACGACCAACTCGCTAAGCCAGAGCTATTATTTGTCCAGTTCTTAGATGAGAAAACAAAGTCTACAGATATTTGGGCCCTTGTTCCAGATCCAATAGACAGTAAACAGCAGAAATAAGACTAACTCTGTGATTCCAAGGCTCTTTTTGCTATGTGATAAACGGTCTTTTCCAACAGCAGTACAAAAAAAGGCAGGGGTTCGACTAAATACCCAGATGAACAAATTCTTGCAATGCTGCATTTCTGGTGAGAATGCTGAAGGGCAGCCGGTGACCAGGTCTCCTTCACTCTGTATATCTTCTGTGTACGCACACGTCCACGAGTGTCATGAACGGCTTGTCAAGGATAAGAGATGAATCATGGTTGATGGCAGTTACACAGGTGTGGGACACATGAGGGATAATGTTGCTGTGACATGTTCATACATACTAAGTGAAGGTACTCAGAAACGGTATGCTCTGCTCTTCATTTGGAACAAAGCAAGTTTCCAGAGAAACAGCCCACTGCCTTTAGGTTTCACCATCACACATGGCACCATAGACATTTTGGTCTTGGTTTAAAACTGTGGTTAAAACTATGGCGCAAATCACATATTTAGCCAAAGTAAATAAAGGAAGTGAAACTAATGGAAGACAATGTGAAACAAAAGACTTTGATGGATAGACAAATCTCAACCCTAGTCACTGGGGGTTCACTATCACCAGATATGTTCCAAGATGGTGTGAAAATCGTGATTTTTTTTTATAAGAAAACACTTGGTTTTCTCCATTGGACAGCTAATTACATCTTATGAAATCACTGTGTAAACTAAACATATGCACAGACTGTACTTGAATTTTTTGTTAGTTTATTAACATCAAGTTCATTACGTCCAAAGGGGCAAAGCACAGAGAGTGGTGAGAACAATAAGAAGAGGGCCAAAAAGAAAGTTATTCTGACCTAAAGCCACAAATACTACAGGTCTCTGAAGAGACCCCACTTACCCAGATATAGATACAGTAACCGATACATACTTAGTGTCTTCAAAAGCCCAAGGGTGACCCACAAAGAGCTTCTAAGACTCTTGCTTGTTCATCAAGAGAAGCATCAACAACACACATTTACACTGTGGACCTTATTTTCAAAAGGACTCTTGGGGATGGAGAGATAGCCCAAGAGTTAAGAGCATTTGTTGTTCTTGCTGAGGACCCAGGTTCAGTTCTTAGCACCCAAACTGGGGTGGCCTAAAACTCCAGTTCCAGGAGAGCTGGAGTCCTCTTCTGGCCCTCATGAGCACCTGCACACACATGCTTGAGTACATATACCAGGGTGCACACATACATAGAAAGTAGACACATCTTTGAAACAAAATAGATTTTTCTACCAAGTGTGCATATGTGTCACTCTTCTGCCATTTCTGAGATGTTAAAAGGCCCTGAATTTTTAAGTCACATCAAAACTGAAATTTGAGGCAAAGTAACCTTGAAAAGAAAAAGAAAAAAAAAAACACCTTTACCACAAATAAAGAGAGGGACTGGAGGGAAGATGCCACAATATGGTAAAAAACCTACATGGGTTTTAGATTTAGCTCAGTCATTAATAACTTCCTGACCGTTGAAAAATATAATCCACATGCAATTCAAGTTCACGTTCTATATAGTAGGAGTTAATAATGATTTTCATTATAAAACATTTGGTTTGAGTTGATGAGATGGCTCAGTTGGTGAAAAGTATTTGCCACCAGGCCTGACAAATGATCCCTAGAAACCACATGGAGGAGAGAACTGACTCCAGCAAGCTGTCTTCATCACACACACCCCATGCAAATTAATAAATATATGTCAAAAAGTATATTAGTAACAAATACATAATAATATAATGTAGTTTAAAGTCATGAACTTTAAACAGATTCATAATTTTAAAATTCTATTAAAATTAGAAAGAAAACGAAGAAGAGGTGGGGATCTGGGGCAACATAAACACCAAACAAATACATAAAACAGAAGCCATTTTTACCCTGGACAAAAAAATCAATCTCTCCTGGCTCTATGTAGATTCAGAGAACACATATTATCTCAATCCTTGATATAAAGGACAGTCTAGCAATGCTAGCCCTGGGAAGACAAGTACTTCCCAACAAGGCAATTTAAACAAAATCAATTTCAGGACCAGAACATGCTAAGTGATGCTTTTAAAAAAGTTTAATCTCATCATAATAAATGAAGTCATTTTGGCTGTGGGTGGAGCATATGGGGACACGCAATCGGTGGCATACTATTTTCAGACACAAAGAACAAGCACTGGAAACTCCTATTGTAGTGAGAGAAAGTCAAATGCTAAGACTTGGGAAGCAAACAAGAGATCACAGTAGAGAAGGTATTGTCTGGCCACCTTTATATAATTTTGTGTTAAAATGATATATTTATACCATTTTGCAGACAGAATGAATCATTGATATTGTTTGAAAATGTCACACATGCACAAAATGTGTTTTGGTCTAATCCCCTCCACCACCAATTCTTTCTATATCCCCAACTATTTTTCCCTCCCAACTTCATGTGTTTAAAAGAACACCTTTTTTCAAAATCCCCCAAGTGCTGACTATTTGTGCATGGGTGTAGGACTATCTACTGGAACATGGGTGGCCTATCAGGGACCTCATTCCTGATGAAAACTGACTGTCCCTCTCCCAGCAGCAATCAACTGCCCATAGCTCCTCATCTAGTGATGGGAATTCATGAGCTCCTCCCTCATCCATGCTGGGATTTTGGCCTGGGTAGCCAGACTTTGATGGCATATATATCAAGATTTCCTTATCTAATTAACTCATTTGAAAATATTTTGAGGGAAACATCTATTCTGATTACTATTATTGAGTAACTGCGATTTGATATACCCTCTTACCACAAACAGCCAGAAAATTAACAAAATAAGAGCAAGCAGTTTTGAGACAATGGATTGTGAGAGGCCACATAGGACAGTGGTCCCTATGAGAATAAAGACAAAGGAGGTGATCCAGACCCTGTTTATAAGCACTTTCTAGATCAGAAGGGAGATCTCAAGTAACACACAGCACCATCCCTTTATTCAAGGGAATGGAGGCCAGCATTTAGGTTGAGTACTGAAGGGAGGGGAAACAGGTAGAGAGATAGTTTTGGAAAGCTTCATAAAGATCAAGCAGTATTAAATGCAGCTGACTTAAGCATTTGGGTTAAATGATGGAGATCATCAGATTTGGGGTATAGATCACTTGTTTAGCATGCTGGAGACCCTGATTTCCATGATCAGAACTGAAAAACAAATAGCTACATTAGTTATATGAAAGACTAAACATTAATCTTTTTGAACCTTCTCAATGAAAATAAAGTATAAATAGTTAATAACATGATTTTTATTATGAAATGGCTACTCTCTGCTATTCCCCATAGTGGAGAATCATTGCTTTCTTTTCTCCTTGAGCATTTATTTATCTATTTATTCTTACAAATTTTCATTCATGTGAAAGACCCGGGGGAGGGAAGTTCCTCACCTGACGCTCAGGATATCACAGCCGCCCCAAAACTCACAAGAGACCATCTTGATGCAATCGCAAGAGGTTTATTTCGGCGGGGGAGGGAAGGGGGGCTCAGTGCACTGAGGGCGCCACTCGTATCCCACGCAGGCGTAGGAACCATGACCTTGATTTGGGGGAGATTAGAGTATTTTATAGGGGAGCACCACAGATTAAGGGGGTGGGGGAAATCACAGGTGGAAAGTACCAGCCCAGCCCATTGTTTACCACAACCCAAGGGGGCGGGGAAATACAGGTGGAATGTACCAGCCCATTAGTTAGTCAGCGGGAAGCATCCTACATCTGTTTTTCTCAGGAATGAATCTAATCTTGTTTTGTTATCTGCTTTGTGGTCAGCCAGTTCCTGAAACCCTGGGGGCCCGTGGCCCGATTGACCTTCATTCTTGGTTCCACCCTTTTTATGGTCAGCTAAGTTCCTGGGACCTGGCAGCTGGCCTGGCTCTACTGCCGACTTAGGGGGTCTCTTAGTAATTTTCATTCCCTTCATTCCCCACTCCTTTTAGTCTGTTGTTCTAATCTTAGAACCTATACATCTGTTTTATTTTATTTATTATTATTTTGTCCCCGTAACCCTTGATATTGTTTTAGCATTAAAATCTGTATGGCACTTACTCTTAATTGATGAAAGTACTGAGGGGCCTGCACTAGGGCAGCTGTTCCAGTGCCACACCTGATCCTAAAATTACAGCTAAAGTCAGGGAAATAGGCTCTTTTTTAAATCACTTATGGCAGAAATCAAACTCATCCACAAAGGCATCTGTGGGGAGATAGAGTACTCTAGGCATAATCTGTATTAACATACAATAATCTTTGGTATCATTAAAGATATTAGTGGCAACACAGGGAGTTAATCCTGTGTTGCAGGCCCACCATCTATCTATGTCAGGATATAAGTATCTGGTATCAGAAGTCTTTAAGGACCTCAGGGTCTCATTGCATAAGTGTTTATAGGCAGCAGGTGGGTTTCCTAAACAAGTCCTTTTCCCTGATACTTCAGTTAGGGTCAGTTTGTTCTTTTCATGTCATGAGCAGGCGTCATGGTTGGTGGTGTTATTAAAAGTACCCAACGCGGCGATGCCCTCATAGTAAGGGGGTCCAGAAGTTAAACAGAGCCAACATCCTCCATACTGCCTAGCCGCACTCCTGTCCCTACCTTTCCTTGGGCAGACGTAAAAAATCTTGTTGAGCCAGCCCACAGCGTCCCTCTGGCCTCCCACACCGAACTTTGTTCCTAGCTCTTTAGGGTGTCTTTGTCGAGGGTCCCTCTCAGGGAGGTTCTGGGGGTCTGCCTCAGGAATATCCCACTGTTCCAGGCCTGTAGCTAGCTGGCAGAAGTCAGGAAAGGGAGGGAGCTACCTTAGAGATTGACCAGACGACTTCCCCAGTTTGGGAAGCTACCTGTCAAGTACGTTTTTGAGGGGCATGGGGGTTGTCATTCCCCATCTGGAGAGCACCTGCGATGCAGGCGTAGCTTAAGAGGGTCTACAGTCTTTTTTTTAATCTCCACTCATCCTTAGGAGGTTCAGGAGCTTTCTTTACGTGCGAGGCATGGATCCAAGCAGAGATGTCCTCTACCTTCATTGCGGTGGGGGTAGTCGAGAGCACCAGGTATGGTCCCTTTCAGTGAGGCTCAAGGTTCCCAGCTCGATGGCGCAGGACGAGCATGGTTTCTCCAACCTGGAACTGATGAGGCATGCTCAGGTCTCCAGTTTCATAAGCCTCCCTGAGCTGCTCCCAGGCCTCACGCCGAACTACTTCAAGGGCTTTCATGTGGGTGAACAAGGGGTTAGAAAGGACAACATCAGGATCGAACATTAGGCCAGCCTCAGTAAGAGGAGGAGGCCCCCCACAGAGAATCTCATAAGGTGTCAGCTTAAATTGCCCCCGGGGTGTTCCTGACCCGGAACAAGGCAAAAGGAAGGAGGACTGTCCAGTCCCCCCGCCGGTCTCTAAGGCTAATTTAGTTAAGGTCTCTTTTAGAGTTTTATTTATCCTTTCTACCTGTCCTGAACTTTGGGGATGGTAGGCACAATGTAATTTCCATTTAATCCCCAGTTGAGTGGCCAGTCCCTGACTTACCTGGGCAACGAACGTGGGTCCATTATCAGACCCAATTACCTTGGGTACTCCAAACCTCGGAAAAATTTCTTTAAGAATCTTCTTGGCCACTGTATTGGCAGTCTCAGTCCTTGTAGGGAAGGCCTCTACCCACCCTGAAAATGTATCTACAAAAACTAAAAGATATTTGTTTCCATACTTAGCTGGTTTAATTTCTGTAAAATCCATTTCCCAATAGGCCCCTGGTCGATCTCCCCTCAGTCTTTTTCCCATGTTATACATGGAAGGTCTGGCATTAGTCAGAGCACAGGCTTTGCAGTTTCTGACTATTTCTGCTGTTAAGTCAGAAAGTCCAATTACATAATAGAGGACCTTACCACATCTTGTAGTTTCTTTTTTCCTAGGTGAGTCAGACGGTGTAAATTGGTGACATACTCGCGTCCTTCTGAGGCAGGACTCGTTTACCGTCCTTTGTTTTAACCATACCACAAGGTGATTCCCCAGCCGACCCTTCAACCACGAAGCTGTTTCTTCTGCCAGAATGTCAGGGCAGCGGTCATCCGCCTCAGGTAGTAGAGTAGCAGGATTCAGGACGGCCGGGGGAAGGGGGGCAAATATCACCTTCTCAGTCAATAATAGGCTCTGGTAGTGGGTCATTTCAGCATCCACCGGTCAGGGGGCTGCCGGATAATGTTCTCAAGGGCATGGGGTGCCACCACTGTAATCTGCTGTCCCAAAGTCAGTTTATCAGCAGCATCTTTGACAAGTAAGGCCACAGCCGCAATAGCTTTCAGGCATGTGGGCCATCCGCTTGCAACAGGATCCAGTTTCTTAGATAAGCAGGCCACCTGCCTCTTCCAAGGTCCTAAAGTCTGAGTAAGAACGCCTCTGGCAACCCCTGTCCTTAAATCCCGTAGGGCTAAAGCTGGTGCTGTTAACAAGGCCTTTTTGACATCTTTAAAGGCCTTCTGATGTTCAGAGGTTAAGGTGAACCCTCCTCCCACCTTGGTGAGGGGAAATAAGGGGGCTTCCAGCGTAGGGAAACCCGGAATCCATAGTCTACAAAAACCAGCAGTGCCCAGGAATTCTCTTACCTGGCATGGGGTGGTCAGAACAGGAATCTGGGTGACAGTCTTTTTTCTGGCTTCCATCAGCCATCGCTTTCTATCTCTCAGGGTGTATCCCAGATAGGTGACCTCAATTTTACATAACTGAGTCTTCTTAGCAGAAGCCCGATACCCCAACTCACCAAGTTCCACCAGCAGTCTCTTGGTTCCTTGGAGACATTCAGGTTTAGTTGATGCTGCCAAGAGTAAATCATCAATGTACTGTAACAATGTTAGCTGAAGATTTTTAGCTCTGAAGGAGGCCAGATCCCGATGAAGAGCCTCATCAAAGAGGGTAGGGGAGTTTTTGAATCCTTGTGGCAATCTAGTCCAAGTTAACTGTCCCACCAGTCCAGTGTCAGGATCTCTCCATTCGAAGGCAAAGATGGGTTGGCTGTCAGGATGTAACTTCAAGCAGAAAAAAGCATCCTTTAAATCTAGAACAGAGTCTTAAATCTTGGACTGGCCTGTAATCATTAGTGCCTGGCTTCTTTACCGGTAACAGGGGGGTGTTCCATGGTGACTGGCAGGGAACCAAGATGCCCTGTTGTAACAGTCTGTGAATGTGAGGTCTGATCCCCTCTCTGGCTTCACAACTCATTGGATACTGCCTTACCCCAAGAGGGGAGGCACTGGTCTTTAGTCCCACTACGATGGGAGAAACACTTTCTGCCATCCCCAGGCCTTTGGGAATTTTGCTAACCAGTCACTGATATCCAGGGCCCTTTGTTGCCCAGGAGGCTCATGGAGCCAGTATTTTTTTTTTTTAATTCTAAGGCCAATATCATAGAAGTAGGAGTTCCCCACGTCACCTCTGGCACTTCCTTACCAAACTGAATCTGTGCCTTCAGTTTTTTTGTTTTTTAATTTTTCCAATGGTTGTTTCAGGACTGAATATTCTGCTCCTGTGTCCACCAGAAAGCTTACAGGGGTCCCCTCCATGTTCAGGGTTACCCTAGGCTCAGAGAGGGGGGTCCGAGCCCCGTCACCCCTAATCATCTTCTTCAAGCACCAGGACCTTAGGGGTCTTGCCCTTCTTCTTTGGGCAACCTCGAGCCCAGTGTCCTTTTTCTTTACAATAGGCACATTGATCTTTTTCCAACCGGCATCTCTGTTCTCCATTCCCATTAGGTCTAGGTCTTCTGTTGCCCAGGTTCTCTGTCTGTCTAGGCCCTGTTTTCTCTCTCTCTATCTATCTCCTACAACTGCAGCCAGTATCCTAGTCAAGTTTCTTTCTTGTTTGCAATCCCACCTGTCCTCTCTCTCTCTTTTCTCTCTCTCTCTTCTCTCTCATTTCTTTCCTGTTTCTCTTCCTCAGTCTCTCTCTTATGATACACTTTCTCTGCCTCTCTAACAAGATTCCTATAAAGGCCATAGCCACAGCCGCTCATTGTCCCTCAGAGGTGGGTCAAAGGGAGTGTACCACCTGTAGGCCTCCATTCAACCTCTCAAGGAATACGGATGGTGGCTCAACAAGACCCTGAAGCACTCCTCTTACCTTGGCCAAATTGGTGGGGCACCGAGCGCACCTCTGAGACCTGCCACTAGAGTCCGGTGAAAAAATTGTAGGCCGCTCCCTACCTGCAGCCATGTTGAAGTCCCAATCTGGTCGATCAAGGGGGAACCCAGCATCGATCTCATTTGGGAGGGTAGTGGGGGTCCCATTGTCTCCTGGGACATTCTTCTGTGCCTCCAAGAAAATTCTCTCCCTCTCCTCTGTAGTAAAGAGAACCTGCAAAAGCTGCCTGCAATCATCCCACGTGGGTTGGTGAGAAAACATCAGGGATTCCACCAAACCTGTAAGACTAGCAGGGTTTTCAGAGAAAGACGGGTGGTTAGCTTTTTAATTATATAAATCAGCCGAGGAGAAAGGCCAATATTGTAAGGGTTGAAAAGCTGGTGGGTCCACGGGGGCCCCGACCATTCAGAGGGGTAGAGCCACAGTGGAATCAGGTCCCTCTGGACTCAACCCTCTCCGGCTCTGAGTGTCAGTTGCCGGCCCTCCCTGCTCTGCTCCTCATAGTTCCGTGCTCGGGCCAGAGCCGGGGCTGGCATGGGGATGCCTGGGGTGGCTGGTGGTAGGGGGGTGGCCTCGGTGGTCTCAGCCACTCGGGTGGCTCCTCCATCTCAGGATAGATCTTAGGCGGAGCTGAAGGAGTTGTTTCCGAAGCTGGCTTTTGTTTTGATTTAGGCTCTGTGCCACGGAGAGCCAGGGCTCGGGAGCCTGGCTTCCTTCCTCTCACCCAAGGTTTTACCCATGGTGGGGGGTTCTGGACCAGGTCTTGCCAAACAGTAAGGTATGGCTGTTGATCAGGATGAGACCCTGGTCCTTCCTTAAAGACAATAGCTTTTACCTCAAAAATAATGGTCCAGTCAAAAGTCCCTTCAGGTGGCCACCCGACGTCAAAATAGGCCACTCTGAAGCACAGAAAGTCTGTCACGGTCTCTTTTTAAACTCAACTGACAAATTATGAGCCCTAGTTCTAATTTCAGTCCAATGATCCAGTGTCAAACTTAGAGGAGTCGTTACAGTCTGTCCCATTGTCACAAGTAACACAAAACATAAACACAAGATACACAGAAAAACACTACGAAAAATCCTTTTCAATCTCAAATGCCGGCACCACTCCAGAAAAACAGACGGCCAGGAGGTCTCTTGCGTCCCCTCTCTCAAGAGGACCACTGTATCCTCCCCGGCACCCAGATGGGACCCTCCCAGGCATCCCTGGGGTCCCTGTCCTCCTGGGACATCTCCCAGGGCTACAGCCGCTGATCCACTAGTACGTCTGCCTGATCACCCATCTGTCTCCTCACGAGATCGAAACGGCTGCCAAACCGAAAACAACCTTCGTGAAGCCAACTTTTAATGCAAACCATATAACAGAACCAGACAACAGAGACAAACCCAGGACACAGAGACAGAAATCTCACAAACCAGACAACAGAAATAGGCCCAAGACACAGAAATCTCACCTCCAAGTGGGTTCTTGTGGAGATTGGGATGGCCGCAAATTCCCGGCCAATGCACCAAATGAAAGACCCGGGGGAGGGAAGTTCCTCACCTGATGCTCAGGATATCACAGCCGCCCCAAAACTCGCAAGAGACCATCTTGATGCAATCGCAAGAGGTTTATTTTGGGGGAAGGGGGGGCTCAGTGCACTGAGGGCACCACTCATATCCCACGCAGGGGTAGGAACTACGATCTTGATTTGGGGGAGATTAGAGTATTTTATAGGGTAGCACCACAGATTAAGGGGGTGGGGGAAATCACAGGTGGAAAGTACCAGCCCAGCCCACTGTTTACCACAACCCAAGGGGGCGGGGAAATACAGGTGGAATGTACTAGCCCATTAGTTAGTGAGCAGGAAACATCCTACATCTGTTTTTCTCAGGAATGAATCTAATCTTCTTTTGTTATCTACTTTGTGGTCAGCCAGTTCCTGAAACCCTGGGGGCCGGTGGCCCAATTGACCTTCATTCTTGGTTCCACCCTTTTTATGGTCAGCTAAGTTCCTGGGACCTGGCAGCTGGCCTGGCTCTACTGCCGACTTAGGGGGTCTCTTAATAATTTTCATTCCCTTCACATGTATGCAATATATCTTAATTATATCACCTCACACTCCCTCCCTTCAGGTTCTCTTGAGCTCCTACACATAACATACATCACTCCTCCCTCCCTCTCTCTGTCTATCTTTCTCTCTTTCTCTCTCATAACCCATAGAGTATGATTAATTCTGTATATGAAATGAGTGTGGGACAATCCACTGTGAAATGGAGACTCTCTTTTTGGTAGCTAGATTTCACAGTGCTAGAAGTTGTTATGAAGACTACTAGGGGAGAATGAAATCAACAGTCTGATCTAGCATTTGACCCTGCATGTTACATGCAATATCATATACCAGGCAAGAGATGCCCATTGGTGCCATAGTGGCAAGTCTGTTTATGGGGTAACCAACTGCTCTCTTAATTTTATTTGAAGTGTGCTCCACAGGAGGTAATTCATGCTTGGCCCTATAAACATAACCAACACTCAAGGCTGGAGAAGACAAGGGCCCAAAGAGAACCTTCTTAGATTATTTTGCTATATGGTTATATTATATTTTTGTTTACATCTATTGATCTGTGTTGTTCTCAGTCTTGGTCAAAGAAGTGTCTAATTGCAAAGGGCAGTGGTTAAGGCAGAGACTCAAAACTCTTCAAAATGCCAAAATTAAGCAACCGTGAGTGCTCAGACATAATGGGGCATCTACCTACCCCTGCAAGGCTCAAGGAACATAAGAGAGGAGTTTACAGAAAGAATAAGAGCTACAGGATGAGAGGTATATGAAATGCCGACCTTTAGACATGATATGACCGTTACACACATGGACTCATAACAGCTGTGGTTATTTTCAGAAGACCTATACAAGTTCAAAGAAGTTAGGGATCTAAGAATGGAAGGTGGAGGGGTCCAGAGACCAAAGTGAGGAGTTACTTACAGTTGATGGTTACTGAAGAAGGGGAGGTCACTTTTCTTTGGGGGTGGCTACAGGTATGCATTTTCTTTTCCATTAATTTAAAAACAGCTTTTTAATTTTTGTTGACACTAATGGAAATAAATGAAAACCAACCCAAAAATAACCTTTCAAAGGAAGGCATGAGGAAGGAAAACAAGCATTAAATATACTGCATGCATCAGAAATCATTTGTTCACTATGAGGAAAGACTCTCTCCTGCATCTTTTTATGTTGAACAAGAGCACCGATCTCCCCAACTCTCATGCTACTCAGAGCTTGCAAGGGAGTCTGCTGCCATTATCTGCACTTGGGAAGGAACTCAGGTAGAAGAACAGGAAAGTGATATTGAAGGAAAAAAGGCTTCAAGTGGGATCTGAAGCAACTGGCACCAGATGGTGGGCGGTAAAGCTGTGGCGAACTGGGGACCGTCCTCCATGACCACACATTTGACTTTCTCTGGTTAGACTTAAATCGGAAGTGACAGTAAAAAATAGGAAAATGTGAGTGAGCAATTGAGTCCTGGTTGCTTTGGTGGTGGGTGTTGCCCAAATTATTGCTTGTCTTCCTGCACCAGTGGCCACAGACACCAGTCTGACTTCCTCTACGTCTGATATGTAGAAAGCTGACTGGTCACAGGCTTCCACCTCACCATTGGCTTGAGACTAGTCCTCATGCATGCTGTGCAACTGAGCTATATCTGCCTAGGGTTCTGGGTCTTTAGTGTAATGAAATCCCCTAAATATCAGAGTATCCTTGCCTCCAGGTTGTTTTATTACTTTTAGCTTTCATAAGATAGTACTGGAATTCTCTTATTCTGTCTCAGTCTAAACTTGTCCTCTAGCAGGTATGCTTTGGACCTTGGAGTCAACCTCCTCATTCATTGGTGATTCCTCTTCTATGCTATATTGGTTCTCTTTACAGCTACTTAGCAAGTCTTCCTTCCTCTCTGTCCTTTTCTAGCAGTTTTGTGGCATTAAGTGGAGATGAGTGAGGTATTACTTACTTAGTTATTGCTGTGGCAAAAATACCCAACAAAAGTGGCTTTAGGAAGGAAAAGGTTATTTTGGCTTACAGTTTGGCAGAATCCATCATGGCTGAAGATGCTTGAGGTGCTGGGTCACATTGCAGTAATAGTCAGGAAGCAGAGAGTCATGAACATGGATGTCCATCTTCCTCTCTCCTGTTAATTCTTCCATGTACACTCCGCTCCCTACCCCACGCATTGAACAGCAGTGCCCACACCTACAACGGACCCCCCATCTCACTTAGCCTAATTTAGAAACTCCCTCAGAGACGTGTGTAGACATTTGCTAGTGTAAATTTATATAATTGTGTGTGTTTCTCAGTTTCTCTCTTACCCAGGCTAGTACCCAAATAATTGAGACTCCACTAAATTGTTTGTTTAATATGGCATTACTGCATAATTCTGAGCAGTTTTGATCTGTTATTAACCCTCTATGGTACTCTGGCTCCCTCTTTGCCTAAATCTCCAAGTGAATTGCTTTTTAATGCTCTTTGTTCCAGCTGAATTTTCTTTGTGTCTCCTAGACCTCTGCCTGTAGCCGAATCTCCTACTCTTCTCTAACTCCTCCTCCCATGGAGGGCAGTAAGTCCAGCCCTATTCTCTGCCCTGCTCAGCAATTGGCTGCAAGCTGCTTTATTGGCATATCAGGGCACAACTGGAGAGTGGTGTTTACACAACATTGAGATGGGAGATTCTCAGAACAAGGATTGTAACAAGATTTGGGGAGTACAGAAATCAGCATTTGAATTACACAATAACATTATGCCTACAGACCTTGTTTCCATGGTGATGTGAAATCCTGTCAAGCTAACAATATAAACCATCACAAGGAGTGCATGGGGGCGGGGGTAGGGTTTATCCATCCCAGTGTCTTTATCCTTTCCTTACTTACAAGTAAGAACTTAGGTGGAAAGTCACAATTAGGAAACATTTTTTTTTCTCCAGAAACCCTTATAGTCCAGAATTTTCAGAATCTTGCTATCGTCCTTTCACCTTTATATGCTGCTGACATTCATTCTTCACGAACAGTCTGTTGTACTTTTCTCTGGCCTCTGGTACTTTCTCTTCAGCTTGCTCCAGGATCTAAAAACTCCCACCTTCTATTTCAGCAGAGGGGAATCTAATCTCTCTCCTCTCTTTGAGACAGTCTTAAAGTCTTGCTTGATACTTAAGTCTATTATTTTATTTTCTTTTATGCTATGCATGCATTTTGTTTCTTAAGATAGCAAATATTTTACTTTAAAAGTATCTCTCTTTTTGAGCACAACAGCATAATAAATATTTCTTTATTTGTATTTGTATTATACCAGGTATTGAAGATTCAAGAATAACAGTAACTCAGAAAAGGACAGCCATATTCAAAAGCATCAATTACAGCCACTAAGTTCTATTTGTTTACTTATAACTGAGACAAAGACTGGCTTTGGCATAGGCAAGTTCAGAGCCCTTGTACCTCTGAACAGTTCTGAAAGGTAGCAGTATTGACATAAACAGTTACTGAATTTCCTGTTTGACCCTTAGATTCTGCAAAGATTTTAACATTAACTCAAGATTTTGATTTGGCAATGAAATTCATTAGCAAAATGATTTAAGTTTTTTTCTTTTTTGAATAGAATGTGTTTGAATATCTTAGTAGTTCATTTGGAATAATGGTAGAACTGGGTAGGAATAAGACAGGATACAAAGATGAGGAGTCTGGGAGGCACTGGCAAATCAATATTTGGGCTTTATCCAACATCCTAGCGATATTTTTTTTTCATCACAGGATGCAGTTTCAAGGCTCAAAATCTATCTCTGGAGAGTATTATGATTTGGAGCTTGCTAAGTCCTCTTCTATAAATAGTCCAACAAAGGAAAGAAAACAAGCCATCAGCACTTGCCCTGACAAGGGATTTATCAAGCAGCCAGCACCGGACTCCAGTCCTCATGGCTGTCAGGTTATAAAGCAGCAGGGTCATCATTCAAGTGGATTTAAGTGTCCATTGTGTGTAAAGACCTCCCGAGGCTAACAAGTTAAGATGGATAACATACAAATCTCTTAGCCTTTGCTGGTGGTTGACACAGCAAAATACAAATACGAGAAAGACAATTTCACTCCTTGTCTGGCTGAGCTGAGCCAAGAGTGGTGGTGAGGTGGTAGAGAACTAGAAGCATAAATCTGTACTTATGTACAGTTGGACTTTATTTCCTTGCCAATTCCCATCAACTAGGGTGACCACAGGCAGGTTGACTTAACTTCTTTCAATCCCATTGAATTGTTGGAGTATGGAAATGGAATAAAATATATGGTATACTATCAGCATAACACATGAAATGTATTCAGAAAGTATTAGCTGAATTTGCTGATATTGATAGTCAGAGTTATTATTAGCAGTATAGTCCTATCAGAACTGGCATTTAGACCAACTCCTATACATTGGAGAGAGTCAGCCTCAGCTTCAGATAGTCCACTTCATCACTGGGTGACTTTGAGCTGAAGACTTGTGACTTAGGAATGGTAAAGTTTGGGGAAAATCTCAAGAAAGAAAGAGTATCCAGATTTCGGTCTGGGATCTATTCTTTCTTCTGTGGAGTCTCTTATCTCAACTACAGGACACAGAAGTGATGTGAGTGGTGTCATGGTTTGAATAAGAATAGACCCCCATAGGTTCACATATTTGAATTTTTAGTCATCAGAAAGTGCTATTATTTGAAAAGAATTAGGAGGTGTGGCCTTATTGGAAGCAGAGTGTCACTGGAAGTGGGCATTGAGGATTCAAAGCCCATGCCAGGCCCAGTCTCTCTCTCTCTCTCCCCCTACAGATTTGGATGTAGCTCTCAACTACTTCTCCAGCACCATGTCTGCCTGCACGCTCCCATGCTTCCCATCATGATGATAATGGACTAGGCCTCTGAAACTGAAGGAAGCTCCCAATTAAATGCTTTTTTTTTTAAAAAAAGCAACCTCTTAAATAAGAAACGCCTTGGCCTCTTCACAGCAATAGAGCAGTCACTAAGACAAGTGACATATCTCAATTTTTCAGGGATGGTTCATCCTAGAAGCCTATGAAGCTAATCCATTACCTACTGCATTAGTCAGGCTTTTCCCAAAGGATAGAGTTGGTAGAACCTGTGGAATTCTTTAGATCGGCTTACAGTATATGACCATGTGGTCCAACAATGGCTGCCTCACATGGGAGAGCCAAGAATCTGATAGTGGTTAGCATATCATACGAAATATATTCAGTAAGTATTAGCTGGATTTGCTGATATCAATAGTTAGAGTTGATAATTTCCATGAGGCTGGATATCTCTATAGTCCCAATCTGGAACTGAAGTCCGGAAGGACTCCTGGAGAGATGCCGGTCTTCAGTCTAAGTTGAAACCTGAAGAAGTTGGTTCTAATATCGGTGACGAATACCATAGCAGCAGCATAAATCAACTTGCCAATGAGAATGAAGACAAGAATGCAGTAAAATTTCCTACTTCTATGTCCTCTTATCTAGGCTGCCACCAGAAGATGCCACCTACATTTAGGGTACATCTTCCTGCTTCAAATAATAATAATCAGGAGTGCCCAGCAGATTATGTGCTAGCCCATTCCAGATGCAGTCACGTTGATACCCAAGAGTAGCCATTACACCTTCCATATGAGCACTGGGCCTTGTGAGGATCAGGATGCTTCATGCTCTAAGTCATTTTATATTGTACAGAAAAGCTTTCAGGCTATTCCATGCCCTGAGTGACTCAATTTTACAAAATGTCAGTTTCTTCCACATTGGTGCACATGCTGTGGCAGAAGACTGAATTCTTTTTGTTCTGGTAGACTACCAACAACAGTCCAACACAGACCATGAGACACAAGCTAATAAATAAATCATTTGTACAAATAAAATATTACCACCCATTGGCTTATTAATAAAGTTAAATTAGGAACACATAGGCTCATGAATATATCAAAACCACAACAGAGTCAGCAGGCCCATCAACATATCAAACACACCAGACCAATGATTTATGTAGCCTCCTCACTGAGAACATATTAAAGGAAGGACCATTAACACTGGGCACTGATGCATGTGTCACCAGACCATCCAGTGACTGCATCACAAGATGAATAGGTGGTGAATAGGAACTTCCAGCTCTGTACCCCAAGTCTCAGTTCAGCTCAGTTCTCTCAGCTTCCTTCTGATACAAGCCATTCAAATAGCCATTCATCTAGACCCAGCTCTGTAATTTGACATGTGTCTCCTAGGTAATTCTAAATCTATATTGGCAATGAAGGTCAACCATCACACAAGGGGCCAGGGTGGTGAGAGAAGTTTTTTGTTGTTTTTGTTTTGTTTTAGGTTTTTCCAGACAGGGTTTCTCTGTGTAACAAACAGACCTGGCTGTCCTGGAACTCACTGTGTAGACCAAGCTGGCCTTGAACTCACCGAGATCCACCTGCCTCTGCCTCCTGAGTGCTGGGATGAAAGGCGTGCGCCACCACGCCCAGCTGGGTCTCTGTCTTTTTAAGAGAAGGCCAGCTGACTGATCAGAGCTCCCCAAATGTCAGTCATTCTCACAGGGTTTCTGTACCATCATTCCATTGCACTTAGTTTTTCAACTCTCTATAGTTTGTTCAATCTTAACTAAAAAATAATTCTGTAAGGATTTGTTTGTGTGTCAGTGATATTTTCTACCTCAAAATGAGTATTAAAATGGATTTTAGGACTGGAAAAGCAGCTCAGAAATTAACAGTGTATACTGCTTTTACTGTGGACCTGAGTGTAGTTCTCAGCACCGTGTCTGGTAACTCACAATTACTTGTAACTCCAACTCCTGGGTTCCTGTGCTTCCGGCTTCCGCAGCTAGCTGCCCTTGGATATGCATACACCCAGGTCACATATATACAAATCACCCAAAAACAAAAATAAGTCTTTAAAAAATAAAATAAAATGACTTTTAAAAGAATTCTTAAGTGTATATCCTAACTAAAATTTATACCCTACCAAAGTATATTTTGGGAAGTAACAGGTTAACATTGTACATTAGGTATAATATATGCTATGCCAGGCTATTGTTGAGATTATAATGACTTTACTTATAAAGCAGGAGAGATGTTCAGTATTTAGAAAGAATGTTTTAAATGACACTGATAATTTAAATAGCATTGATGACATAATTTTTAGTTGGCAGACTGAGCACAACAAACCTCTCATGAGTGGAAGTTTGCTGGGGAACAAAACCAGAAATGAGTATTATACATAAGGGATCCATTGCAAGTATTAGGCTTCCCAACTGTGGGAGAGGCTAGAAGAAAAGATGTAGGAAGAGGTGTTAGAAGTGTGAGGAAATCCCTCCTTCCCTACCTCTTCTGATTCACTGGGGAACCTGGGGGTCCAAAACTTTCAGGGAACTCAGAAGCCAGGCATTTTCAGATGCTTGAGAGGAGCCTTAATAGACAGCAGGGATGTGTCTGGTCAGCTGCACTCCCACTTCTGGTGGTGGGTCAGTGCTTCTGTTGACCAGCAGGGCCAGCTCTGAAGATGAAGGGTCCTGCTTTGTAGCAGGCAAACACGAAGACAAACCAACAGTAACTGGCATCTTGGTGTCAGTTTTTTTCCCAGAAGGGAACTGGCCAACTCCAAGTCAGGGCCATAGTGGGTAGGGGACTCTGGAAAACCTAGTTCTAGTTTAGACTAGTTCATGCACCATGATGTTGTGTGGTGGGAAGGTTAAACATCAGCATGTAAGGAAACGTTTATGTTCACTGTAGACTTGTGGGTTTGTAAACCACAGGGCAGAAGCAGGAGTAATAGTTGACGCCCCCCAGTCAGTCAACATGAATCCATTGTACAGCCACAGGTCAAGCACTGTCCCAGAACCTATGGATGTAGCAGTGAACATACCAGGCCATGTTTCTGCTCTCTTCACATTCCTGCAAGAGGGATGAAAGCTTAGAAATAGTCAATAGGTAATCTGCGTAGCAGAAAGTTTCAAGCCATGCATGGAAATCTGGGTGCATGTTTAGAAAGGGACTGGCAATATTCTTTTAGCCAAAGTGGCCAGGGAAGGCCTCTGGGAGGAAGGAGCTAAAGACAGGAGAAGCCATGGACCTCTGTGGGAGGAAGGTTACAGGAATGGCACATGTGCAAAGGTCCGGAGGGCAGATTTTTATCCCGAGCTGGATAGACTATAGCAACAACTGTGAGTGGGCAGCAAGGATCAGACAGTGAGAACCAGCAGAAGAGGCTGGAGACCCAGGGCAAAGGCATCCAACCTAATTTCAATAGTGAAAGTGCCTGGAGGGTTTGGGCAGCACAGTGGAAGCTGGAATGGCTCCTGCCCAGTCAGAGCTGACTGGAATTCTGTGTGCAGTTCACACTTATAACGAGGAGCGCTGAAGAAGGGAATTTTGAGCGGTTAACTTTCCACAGGATGGAAGTAGTAGAATATCAAACAGCTCGTTGCTATAGGGTGTTCTGCAGCCTTGTCCTGTGATTGGCTGAGTGTCTCATTTGCCAAAATCACTCTCTCTGGCTGTTGAAGTAAATCCAGTGTGGTACCACTAGAACCCTAGAGGGAGTAAGAGGTCACAGGACAAGGTGTCACTGTCACTTCCTATCCTGCCTCTGTCTCTGATCTCAGTGCTGGGAGCTGGGGATGGGGGCATATAAGCAGAGAAGGGCTTAGCTGGAGTCATAGAGGTCATAGTAGGAGCAATTTGCTAAGTCAGGAAGAAGCCAAACACAGGAAGATGACTTCTGTTTCATGACCAGATGCCAGTTCTCCTTGCCAGAAAGCGTTAGAGCTGGAACAAAACAGTTCAGAGAACTTCCAGTCCTGTGGGTGATCAAACTCTGCTGAGGCGTCCTGCCATTCCACAGAGGTGACTCAGGGACACACCCAAGAAAGGATGGGAAGGGAAACCAGTGGGAAGCCAGAGCCCCTGCTTTCCAACCGCTCCCCACTGCTTCATATGTGTCAGAATAAGGTTTTCAAGGTTTGCTTGTAGAAAGAGCTTATAGTCATACACACACACACACACACACACACACACACACACACACACACACAGGCATGCATACCCATGTGCACACAGGCATGCACAAACATACTCAGAAGTGAATCACAAATGTTCTGGACTGCCCTAAGACACTACCTCCTTCTTCTTGTCCAGCAGCATAATTATTTGCTGAAAACTCGCCATGTGCCAGGCACTTACTCTGATGTCATTACAAACTGTACCAATCATCCAATAAGCCTGTGAAGTACAAAATCTGACTCTCTTAGTGGGGAAATTGAGATTTAAGTTTAGCAATGTTTCTACATCTTATAGCTGGTGGTAAAGGCAAAGTTGGAACTCAAGCCAACTCACCTAGCATTAACACTCAAGTCCTACCTTCCATGGTACCACCCCCTTGAAAGGAAACTATAGGTAAACATTACATTCAATACCAAAGACATGTCTCAAAGCATCTAGAATGGCCATTATGTTTACTTGTCAGAACTAAATAGACCATTTAAAGTCTTACAGAATTTTCACAAAAGCCTTGACAAATTATAAGGTACTACCAGACAGCAAGCTGTTTGTGATAATACAATTTTAATAATATGAAACTTAAAAAGCAAGAAAGACAGGGGACAGACACTTGCAGATTGAGGGAGTCTAAAGAATGAAAAGTTCCGCCTGCTATAATGTGGCCACCAGAACAAACTTCAAAGTTCACATTTTAAATAAATGATGGTTATGGCGTGGATTTTTCTTGAAAATGTTAAGAGGATGAGGAAATTTCTAGACGTATACTGTCATGGAGTTTGACATTGGAAATCATTATTTTTATCTTTTTATAAAAGTTGTTGGGCTGGAGAGATGGCTCCGCGGTTAAGAGCACTGGCTGCTCTTCCAGAGGTCATGAGTTCAATTCCCAGCAACCACATGGTGGCTCACAACCATCCATAATGAAATCTGGTGCCCTCTTCTGGCCTGCAGATATACCTGCAGACAGAACACTGTATACATAATAAATAAATCTTTAAAAAAAAAAAAAGTTGTTTTTGGGGTGACATTTGGACCCACACTTGTTTATCTATTCCAAGTCACTGCTTTCATAGTGTGTGGGAATATATAATGGTTACATTGAAGGAGACTGCCCTGCCCCCATACCTGCCCTCTGTCCTTGCAATCTCCCTCCAAAAGAAAAAAAAAAAAAACCTCATGTGGGAGCTGTTGTGTATGCATGTTCCACAGCATACCCCTTTGTCTACACCTCCCCACTTGCAAAAGTTCATTGCAATGAGTCATTGCTCTGGCTCGAGGACCCTGGCCCCTGGCATTCATTCCATCAATACTGGATCCTCACCAGGACTCCTCTCTGATATCCCATTGTTGACCTGTGCCACAGAGATTCTGTATCCCTGGATCTGTAAGACCTATGCCTTCGCCTGCTCCAGCAGTTCAAAGATTGGGTAGACATTGGACCGGGCCAATTCAGAGCCCTGAATCTGGGCCTGGGTGATAGCCAAGCTCGTCAGCCTGCCAGCTCTCCTGCACCCACACCCACTGCCTTCCTCAGCTTGTTCTCTTCTGCAATCCAGAAGCAGCAGGATACCACCCACAGTGGGCTGGGCCCACTGACCAAGGAAATTCCCTGCAGACATGCTCATAGGCCAGTGTGAGGGAGGCAATTCCTTACCTGAGGTGCCTTCTTCCGAGGTGACCAACCAGCACAGAGGGTATGCTGTTACAAGCCTCCCAGGGAACTCTTGACTTCAGGATAGACAGACACGGTCCCCTTGACCCTCGGTAATGCTGGCACAATAACTCATTCAAATATAAATTTCACTTTGTTGCTATCCTTGATTCTGCAGTCGCCAGTGACTAAATGAAATCCAGACTCATTCTTGTAGAAAAACAACCAATGGCTTTGCACCAACTCATCTTTGCATCTAGTTCCTGAGTTAGATTAGGACAACACAAAATAGTACTCTAGGAGGCTTTGGAATCAAACAGTCCAGATTATATTTAGACAATGAGTGCTCAGTGGGAAAGAAGAAAAATAGGCAACAATAAATCAAAGATCACTTTATATTCTTAAGCATTTAAAAAAGTATTTTATCTATAAATAATATGGAAGAGGAAATTGGCTCAGTATACAGAAAACAAAATGATGAAAAGTCCAGAAGAATAAAACAATTTACAAGAAAGAAAACAGGATGATAGTAGATAACTTGGGTCTTTCAATGAATTTTCTTCCCCCCAACATAATATTTTTATTAATTATTTGGGAATTTCACATCATGCACCTCATAATACTCACTTCCCAGTTCTCCCATGTCTGCTTCCCCACCTTTTGACCTCCCCCCCCCACAAAAGAGAGGCATAAAAGGAAAAAGAAAAGAAAAAAGTCCATGTTGTCCATATACTCACTGGAGCATGGTCTACCACCCAGTGGCCAGCTCCTTAAAGAAAAACAAGTCCTTCTTCACCTGCACCCCCACCAGACGCCATCAATTATGGGAGCTATGCTTCAGCATCCTTACCCCAATTTTTAAGAGTTTTCTTTGATGGCTTCCTGTTTAGGCTGTTACTTTTGGGAGAGGGGTGGAGTGGAGGTATAGGTTCTTACTGAAGCCTTTTATGTTCCTCTTTCTCAACTGTGCACCTGCGCTCTATACCACTGCAAGAGTGGCTTCCCTCCCCTTCCCAGTCAGCGGCAGCTCGGATCTGGACTTCTGCATGGTTTCTGGAAACAGCATGGACCATGAACATCCATCCACATGGTCTCTAGAATGAGCACATGCCAAGGACCTCCGCTTGGTCTCTGTTTGACAGTACTGTCCACAGTCATCAACATGGGGTGCTGAAGCTGGGGCCACGGACCAGCATGGCCTCCGGGAGAAGGACAGACCATGGACGACTTTCCAGGGGATCCAATTCAGTAAGTGGAGCATTCTTCACATCCTGTCGCCCTTAAGAGCCAAGACTCTCGTGCAGCCGGGTGGCTTTTTCAAGGGCTGAGTCTGCACAAGCTCCAGGCTGCTGCACAAACCCTACTGGGTAACGACCTGTTCCTCCATGGAGCACAACCTTCTCTCACACCTGTCACAGCTATTGCGTCTCTACTTCCACCTGTCTCTACCTTGCATGCACCTCTTCGCTTCTCCATCTTTTCCATCTCTCCATCCATCATGTATTCTTTGGTAGTGGCACTGAAAGCTATAGCGTGTCACACACACATGCTATATATATATTTGTCCAAACAGTTTTACATGCAAATGTTCATTGCAATGAGTTGTTGTTGGTCTGGTTCAAGGTTTCTGGTTTCTGACTTACCATCAATACTGAACCATCACCAAGAGTTCCCTCAAATATCTTGCTGTTCCCCAGAGTCATAGAAATCCCGCAGTTCTGGTCTACAGGCCCAGCTTCTTCACACACTCCACCAGCGCATAGGTGGAGTAGATGTTGAAGTGGAGCAACTCAAAGTCCGTCAGTGGGGGTAGGCTGCTCTCCCACCACTGGCAGGGCAGGGCTGCAATGAATGTTCTTTATAGGAACACCCTAATGCCAATATCTTGATTGATTCCACTAAGAATAAAACGGAAGTACAGGAGAAGAGGACATCAGGTTGAGAGCTAAGGAACACAGAACTATTACGCTTTCATCTACTATGACAGAAAAATAAATGTATAATGTCTAAGTTTAAAAAAAACGTACTATAAGCATACTATAGAGAAACACAGAATGAAATACCATCCTTTTATTTTACTGATTAGATCTATTTTCATGTCCTGGATGATGAAGTCAAAACTGTCTTTCTCTCCTATGAAGTGTATATTCCTTGTAACACACACACACACACACACACACACACACACACACACACACACACA
>CAJQZJ010033456.1:135910-262593 GCA_907164525.1 Lophiomys imhausi | reverse complement strand
CCCCCCCCCCAAAAAAAAAAGGTAATTGCCCCAGAGTTAGGATTAGGGCAGGGCTCTGTTCTTATCTTTCCAGGAGACTTAAAGCATCCATTCTAGGAATCCAGGGACAACTGGACAAGGGAAACCTCAGCAGAAAACAGATCAGACACTGAAGAAGACGAGCGGCCCAGACGATCTAGCCTTGCAGACTCCCTCAATAGCTGTTTCCTCAAAAGTCTACAACCACAACTCAAAATCACTAGGATCGTTCAGCTCCACAGACTGCTCCAGCCAGAACTTCAGTAAAGGCCTGAAGATCAGCTTCTGTCTACAAACTTCTTAGGACATCTAAATAGCTGAGCACAAAAGGACTGAACATCAAATGATTCTATTAACATTTTTAACCATTTTTCCATCCCTATTTGGGCCCCAAACAGGTTTACTATGTCCCAAATCAGCAGGAAGTCATTTATGAGAGCGACGTCCCAGGCCCAGAAGGTGGGGAGGGTGTTTCCCCCCCAACCTTTGGTTATTCTATGAATAACAGAAAATTTTGTCATTTAGGGGAAGAGACTACAAGCTGTTAAATGGTCGTGTTAAATGGGTTTTGGAGGTTAGACCTAGGTACTTCTCTCTGTTTCTTTTCTGTATCCTTCTTTCTCTCCTATGTAGGAGTGAATAGAGTTGAGAAAAAAATGGGACATAGACATAGTACAGAAAAGATCAAAAAAGGACATATTATTGAATAAGCCCTTATACCTTTGTATATTGATACAAAATTAATACTATATTAGGCTAAATTGGTATTGATCATTATATATTAATGCAAAATTAAGATTGTATTGGACTACATCAGTACTGATCTTAGTATATTGATACAAAATTAAGAATATATTTGGCCACATTGGTATTGATCTTTGTATATTGTTACAAAATTAAGGGTAACACTTCTTAAAGGTATTGTACCTAGTAATGCTTAAAAAGGAAATGTGAAGTTTTAGCCTTTTTGCTACCAACCATCATAAACTGTTTAGGATAATTAAGAAATACAAACTAACAGTCATACAAGCGTGTCATTTTGTTAGTTACTATGACAGTCTATCACAGTTATTTTCTAAGCTACTCAGAAATCAAGTTGTTAAGAGACAGCAACATTTGCTTATCTAAACATAAGAGATAGACAGGGCGTCTTCAAAAACCCCAAGAGATCTGCAGAGTATGGCATTCAAAGATGTTTTCTTAAATTAAGATTTTTTTGATATCGAGACATGCCAGCTCCTGACAGCATCCCCTATTCCACTCCAAGTAGAAGATGAACATCGAATAATCTCCAGTGTGAGATGGTTGAATTAGTGGCAAGTCTATCTCTTGGCAAAAAAAAAAAAACCAAAAACCATGCTTCAACTGTAGACAGACTGCTGTCCAAAAAGGACAAAACTTGGAAGCAGGTAAGTCGACAGCCTAGCTCTGCCAAGACAGGGTAGGTAAGTCCTTCATGATTCCTGCTCTACAATCCATGTCAGTCAGAGAAATGGGGCCAAACGGCTGAAGATTGATGCTGTAATGTATGGAGAGAAAATGGAAACTGTCCAGGCAGCCACTCTATGTCATTTCTTAGTTTTGGAAGCTGCAGGCCCTGCACTTCCTATATAATCAGATATATTTATCCCTCTCAGGTCTCTGAGGTGGTTGAAGAATAGATAGCTAGAGTCTCATAGTAAAATTTTGAGTTGTTTAGGAATCAAGAGGGTGTTCTGGATCTAAGAAGATGTTTTTAAAATTGTGATGCAAGTTAGTATGAAAGCTGAGTTAAATAGAGAACTTTAAACTTATGGAGATGGTTAGATAGTAGAATGTTAAAGTCAGGGGCCAAATACATATGGACTGGACATTGAGAATGTATGCTAAGCCATATAACTCTCAGAATTGTGGCCTATTTATTTCAGTTGTTTTGTACTGTATTTATTGTCATAAGAGAAAGAACCATTTGTTGGACTGAAAAAAAAAGAATTATGCATTCTGGGGGAAGGGTGAGAGGGTAGGAGGGTGGGGCTGGGAAGGGTGGAGGGAGAGGGCTGTGATGGAGATGTAACTTGAAGTAATAAATAAACATTTAAAAAAAAAGAAATACCTTGTCATGGCAGCTTTGGAAAATTTTAGGAGGCCTAATCCTCACCTGGATTCAGGCTCCGTTGCAGAAGTTGCTCAGTGAGTTGTAGATCAGCATGCTGATTTGACCCAGGTCAGGAATGGCCCAAGTCATACACAGGGCTGATGCTAAGAAGCACGCCCCAGCTCTCTTTAGACAGTTAGAAGCCTCTAGAAACTTCTGTTGCCAGTGGGATGTGCCTGGTATGCAAGAAGGAACGTGATGGAAGTCACCAAAAACTGCAGGGTGCATCACTTGATGGAGGTGACCAACAGTGACTCCCCACACCTTGCGTGGGTAGCCACGAGAGACAAGCTACAAGGAAAGAAGGGAGGCACACTGCATAGTGGAAAGCTGGCTGCCTGCCCTGCTCCAGCTGGTGCTCTCTATTGAATCGGAAAGGAAAAATGCTTCCAGTACTCAGAGCCATCGTGGGATAAACAAATAAACAAACAAAAAGGTACCAATAAGTTGGTAGCTAGGTCACCTTCCTCTCTCAAGTATAGAAAGAATATTAGACAAGAAAGTACTATTTTGGAAATTATCTGTTTCCACTTGAGAAGTCCCAAGCAAATACATGATGGAGCTGCTATCCCAGGGGTGTTTAACATTTCGGGGTGCTATGGGTCCCTTTGATCGCTTGGTAAAAATCTAACATTGCTTCTCAAAATGTGTTGCATAAGATGATGTTTTTAAGTGCACAATAGGAGGTTAGTCTTACGTACGAACTTGACTGGGTCTCGGGCTACCCAGACAGCTGCCTGAGCATTGCTTCCGGGTGCATCTGTAGGCGTGTGTTTCACAATGAGATAATCATTTGAGTGTGGGTAGGTGTCATCTAACCCACCGAGGAAAGGCACAGAACCAGGACAGACAGAAGAAAGAGGAGTTTAAGGGGTCTGTCTGGATATTTCAGCTTGAACATCAGCGTTTTTGCCCAGTTATCTGAGCGATAGATACCCTGACAGACACTGAGCACAAAGATCCATCAGTACTTGTCAGAGCTTCATGACTGAGGAAGCAACAGTGTAAAAGACACTGTGGGGAACCCACAGCGCTGTGAGTTAGCCTGAAGATACCCACGGTTTGGTGACCATTCAGGCCATGGCAGATGATTACTGTTGTTGATAGTTGTTGCTTATATCCAGAATTGAATAAAGGGATATAATTCATTGGAAGTTAATGGGGGGAAAAAGGTATGGCTCTGTTCAAGTTTCTGGTGCTGTGATTGGAGAAATCTTTTCGGAGAGGTGCTTTCACCATCGGCATTGATCCAGTATGCCAGGTAGGCACTTTTGAAGCTCACATCAGGGGAACTAATGACCCCAAACACAAGTGTCAGCCACTTCTCTGTCCTGTCTATGCACATAAAACATGTTTTTGACAGCTTAGGTACCTCTCCAGATGACCCACTGAAAGGCCCCTGTTGTTTGTCATGCCTCAGGCCTCCATATTGCTGCCTCTCCACAGGGCAGCGTTCAAAACCCAAATGCATGCGGTCTGAAGCATGTGGAAGAGGGAAGCTCCCAGCTTCACAATGCTGGCTCACAGGCAAACACAATGGTATCCTTGATAAGCTCTGGAGAAGGTCACTTGGCTCAGCCCACGCTCAGCCACATGAGTCGGTTGAAAAGGAAACGCTTGCGTATTTTCATGGGTGCTATTGGACTGGATAGCTGACCCACTGACCACTTGGCTGATGGGGATAAAAACAAGATTGAGTCCCTTTCTTGTGTTAGACAACTCATACACCAAAGTCTAGAGGCAGACATGGGACAGAGGGCAGAGGGGCCACGACTGGCAAGCACAGGCCGGAGTGCAGACCTTCAATCCAGAGGTTGCACATCTGTTTCCTGCCCAGTTCCACTCTCTTTGGGGTAGCCTCTGTAAATGGGGGGGATGAAGGTACAAGCATACTTTATTGGCATGTACTGTTCATCCACTAAGAGTCTCTGCTGAGCCCTGGCTTGTCTTAGGCACCAGCTGGACGTAGGCGAAATAGTGACAAAGTGTGCCAAGTCCTTGCTCTATGTGAGTTCAGCTTAGGGAAAGGGACAAAGGAGATGACATGCGCAGTGTGGTCTGAGAACTTAATAGGTATCCCGGGCTTCCAGAGGAAACACCCGTGATAAATCCACCACAGATTTGAAATATCATGAATAAAATTATACTTATTACTCTTAACCAGTTGAACTTCTGCCTGAGAGCCCATCTTAAACATTCCTGGAACACTTGGCTAGCCTACAGTCAGTCAAAAGTATATAACCCAGCTAAGTTTGTGATAAAGTGCTCATGGACTTTAATGAACACTCCACTGAACTGAAGACAGTATGCCTGGGTGAGTGCACACCATCAAAATGGAAAACCAGTAAATCTGCCTTTGTAAATTGAGGGTGTCTGCTAAGATTCAGAAGCTTGCCCCAGCAATATGGGAGCAAAGAGGCGGGGTGGGGCATATTCATTGTAACATGCACACTACTTTATACTATTACGAGGAATCCCTTGAACTTTGGGGTTCTCTTTTAGGGTTTAGTATTGCACAGACTAATGAGTTAAGGCAATATGTAGTAGGTCTGGGGTAAGAAAGGGACTGAGGTACTTGTCATTGTCCTTGAGAGAGTCCTGAGATTCACCACTTCCATTCTGGACACCTTTGTGCTTGGCCCACTGTACCCTACAGCAGAAACACATGGACACACACTTACAAGCCACAAAGATAAAACAAGTTTTTTAAATCCCTTAGATCAGGGTAATGGTGTAGCTTGGTGGTAGACCCATTGCCTGACATGTGCAAAGACCTGGACTGACACCCTAGCAACAGAGTGGGTGTGGGGAGTCCCCATAAATGAACTAGATTCAAAGATCAATTCTGGAAGCCAACCCTTCCAGATGTGAGCAAGTGACTACCCAGAGACGTGGGGGGAAAACAGATTCAGAATCCAAGACCTCTCAGATCATCTGCAGATACAGTGTAAAGGTTTCAGCTGAGCAGCAAGATCAGATCTGGTGTGGAATTAATTACATCTACTTGCAGAAAACCTGGCAGAGAGAGGCTGAAAGGGGTTGCATGGTGGCCTTGACACTAACATAAAGGAAGGGATATTCTTTAGGTGACCACTTTATGATAAGCCATCCTTTTCCTGGGTGGGGCAGGAGAGAGAAAATTTGGGATGGACAATTTGGACACCAACCTTGGTGGTCTTCATGCAGTCATATCATAAATATACTCCAGGGTGGCTTTGTTACAGTCATGCATATTGGCACATCACCCTTTCCTTCCATGCCAAAAAGATGTGAGTAAATTAATTGTCAGCTCTACACGTGTCTAGAAAGCATGGTGACTAAAGCCAGCCCTCCTGGGAAGGCATATGCAAGACCTTACCCTGGTGATCCTAAAGGGAAAAGCCATTTATTTCTTCATTTATGATGTTAATTCTTCATGCATTTGTTGACTAGCTCCCCTAGATGAACACTATATATTTTCTCTCTTTTAGAGAGGAAAAACATCCGCAAGGAAAATTTGAGTATCTATAATATCTTCCAGGAACTACAACGAACCCTCCATCAGATGCTTCTTTGTGGGTACCTCCCTTAAACCTCAAAGCCATCAGGGGAGATTTCCTGGGTCAAGAATGGGAGATTCCCAAAGGCTCAATGGCACAGCCACAGTCTCTGGGCTTCTTCACCACAGCCTACTTCAAAGGCCCCTTTCCATACATTCACAGCCTCGGACACCATAAGGAAACGCCCAGGTGCCAAAGTAAATGAGTCTCCTCCTGGGGTGGTGCCAAGGGCCTGGATTCCGACCACAGCTGAAAGAGCCGTTGGAAAAATTTTGGAGGACGCAGTTAGGAAGATGGAAAAGGTACACAAGCTGGCTTTGTAGTCAGCCAGGAAGCCTGAACCCAATCTGGTTAGCCACCATGGGCAGACTTTGTGGGGTGCTGCAGCTGTGAGGCAGGGAGCATGAATTTGTTCCTAGGTGGCCCTCAACTGAGGATCCCAAACCACGAGGGGATTTCGATGTTTTCACCTCCATCCTCCTTATCCCTCAGCCTATCATTACCCAGTACTCCAGAAAAGCAACCCTTGAAGCAGAATTTTGACCTGCTACCAGAGAGAGATGCCTCTTGAGAGATCATGGAGTAATGTGACCATCTTCTAACGTGCCACAATGCTTATTCAGAGTATTCTAAGAGAAAGAGGTCAGTTCTGGAAGCTGTTTTGGAGCCCACTCCATTCACCTGACCTTCATATGGGGGCCTCACACTCCCAGGGGAGATGTTCTCAGGTTTAGCCTTCCTTAAGTAGGTGTAGGAGATAGAGGCACAGAGACCACAAAGGAGGGAGGGGCCAGAGATGAAGCCAGACCAGTAAGAAGTCCACAGTGGACCTCACAGGGCTTCACTGTATTCTCCCATTATGGGGAGAATACATTTAGGCACAATCTGTCTGTTGCTCCAGTGCAACAATTTCAGTGGCACCTCAGGGTGATTCCTATTTAAGGCAGAGTCACAGACTGACCCGGGACATTTGTGCCCAGCACAACCCAGATTTTCCATGTCCTTTGCTCTCTAGAGTAGTCACCCTCAGAGGGAGAGAATTGTGTTACTTTTTTGATTGTTTGACAAAATGGCTGACCAAAGCAACTTCAACAAGGAAGGCTACATCTGGGCTCAGGGTTTGAGAGTGCAGTCCATCGCAATGGGAGGACTATGAGGTGTGTGGCCACACTGTAGTCAAGAAGCAGAGAGAGATGAATGCTGGTGCCCAATTCACCTCCTCCTTCTTTCTTCAGTGCAGAAATCTTGCATGATGCCATCTACACTTAGGGTGGGCTGGGTTCAATTTACCCACCATTTGAAGGTAGGTCTTGGCAAGCTATTGGTGGTACCAGTGGCTACCGAGAACTCTGCCTGCAGAGGGAACATCCGGGGATGGGGGGGGGGGGTGCAGGTGAGTACCAATCTTTCATTAGGGTTTGAACCCTGGACAGTCACAGCTGGAGTCCCTCAACATAAGTCATCACTGATTTTGAGTTCGATGACAGTGATGATGGCAGCGAAGAGCATGCTGAACCACAGAGCCCTGGCTTTTCAACAGGGACACTGCACTGTGGCCAAAGAAATTATGATGGCAGAGAAATGGAAACTGTCAGTAGTGGACAAGCTCCTTTGGCTTGACTCTGAGCCTGTCCTTTAGAAGGAAAATGGGCCTCTTCAAGTAAAGCCTGGGATTATTTTCATTTCATTTTTTTTTGTTTGTTTGTTTGAGAGAGGGTCTCATTATATAGTCCTGACTGTCCTAGAACTCACTATGTAGCCCAGGCTGGCCTAGAACTCACAGAGATCTATCTGTCTCTGCCTTCTACTTTCTGAGCCATCTTGCCAGGCCAGGTTTATTTTTGTTTGAATAGTGTTTTATATCTCATGGGCAAAATAGCCTGACATTATAAAAAGAGGAGTGGCCATCATTCAACCCAGTGTTCACTGAGAACCAGGGAGTGCCGGGATTAAAGATGTAGGCCATCCATCACATTTGGCTCAATTCTGGCATTCTCGAGCAAGCATTCGGCAGGGGGACATTAGCAAGAGGACACTTTGTAATTTGGGCAAGTGGGCCTGAAGCAATTAAATTAACATGAAGCTGCTGAATATGTATGAGGGATAGTAAAGTGTCCTTGAAAGGAATTTCAGCCAATTTGTAACTCTCTCAATTAGGTTTTAGTTGATCAGGAAAAAACAAAGGAGAAAAGAAGATGCTTCGCACACTTGGGTTGCTGTTGGGCCTCATCCTAAAGGCTCTTTTATGAAAACTCATCTGCTGAGGTGGCATTGCATGAAGTCTCCAGAGATCCTGAGATCAAATGCTTCAGGGCAGAATCATGAGAACAGATCTAGAGTGTCAAGAGGGATGACATCAAGATGAGAGGCCACTCATCTTGCTGATGAGATCTAACTTCTAATGGTGTGTTTAGGTCCGTATTAGTTAGGGTTCTCTAGAGTAACAGAACTTATAGAATGAATCTTTCTCTTTACATACATACATACACATATACATATAAATATTTTACATATATCCTATATATATAACATATATATATATATACATACATATATATATATATATATATATATATGGGTATCTCAGCTGGTCTTCAGCATATGTTAGAATCCTAAAGAAGTAGGCTTTTTTTTTTCCTTGTTTTTTTGAGACAGGATTTCTCCGTGTATCCCTGGCTCTACTGAACTCACTTTGTAGACCAGGCTGGCCTTGAACTCACAGATATTCACCTGCCTCTGCCTCCCGAGTGCTGGGACTAAAGGCATGCTCCACCACGCCCGGCAAGAAGTAGGCCTTTATGCCAGCGAAGGAATAGATGTGCTAGCAAGGCAAGCAGACAAACAGCAAAACATTCCTTCTTCCATGTCCTTATATAAGCTTCCAGTAGAAGATGTGGCCCAGATTAAAGCTGTGTCTTCCTGTCTCAAGATCCAGGTCGAAGGTGAGTGTCTTCTTACCTCAAAGATTTGGACTAGAAGAGGATTTACCCACTTCAAACTAAGCAAAAAAAAAAAAAAAAAAAAATCGCAGGTGTGCCCTCCATTTCTGCATTGTAGTTCATTCCAGATGTAGTCAAGTTTAGAACGAAGAATAGTCACCACAAGTCCAACGCCTGTCACATTGACAAAATCTTATCTTCTTATGTCATGATTAATTTCCAAATGAAAGCAACAACCAGGTCACAATACCGCCTAAATATCCCACCTACAGTCTCAAATACATTATATATTTAATTAGGTCATAATTACACCCAACATGATATAACTGTTCCTCGTACAACCGCAAATACTTTATAAATTTAGAATAGGTGGCAATGTCCCTTGGGGACATTCTTTTAGTATCTCAAACTTAAATATGGTAATCATTGACATTCTCTTAATGAATGTTACATCTTATGATGAAAGAAATTGAATCAAAACAAAATCTATACAAAAACATTCTTAACATAATACAACAGAAACACTCATGTCAACAATAACCCTCTATAATATATATACAGATTATATATATATATATATATATTCGCTGCATATATAAAATCCAACTAAAACTGGTCATGTGGCCTTAGCTGGGATTTATAACTACCTTTCTCTACTATCCACTCTGTATTTCCGCCACCCTTAGCAAGAATCTCAGTAGGTCTTGGCTCTTTTCCTGGAGAAGTGACCCATACCTTCATTCTTGATGGGTCTATGCCCTTTGTCATCCTGCATGGATTAGTTTCTCATTGACTTTAATCACAGGACACAGTAGCACCAAGAGACATCCTAAAGGATCTCCTGTACTCCAGACATAATGTTTCTTAGCTCTATTGTGGAGAAACAATCCAATTTTCCCTTAGTCACCTGAATCAATCGCCCCTCCTAACACTGTTATTCCTCTCTTAACCTTGGTTTAAGGACATTGGAAGCCTGAAGTGACCAGAGGAAGCTTGAGCTTCCAGTTCAGTGGAATGTTTGCTGTGGTTCCTGAGAGGCGCGTTCTTCCGACTGCAACTAAAACTTCTAGGCCTACAGAACAGGGAACAAGAAGCAAAAATTTTCCTAGTGAGTCACTAGGAATGATAGGGACTGGAAATATTCCCTTTTCCACCTTTTGATTCCTGGACTTGTGGATCCTGGCTACGGTAGAAACAGTACCATATGTTGGATGCTGATTCAAAGCATATACACCCTTCTAGAAAACCCTGCCCCAGCCCTTCAGGCTGCTACCATCTAGTTGGCACTATAACTGTGTTTTTAGAAAGCTATTCCATTTTGGTATCAGGTCAGTTGCTTAAGGGTGATGGGAAACAAGTTAAGACCAGTGGATTCCATGATTGTGGGGCCCACTGTTGTACTTCTCTGGCTGTGAAGTGAGTTCCTCAGCCAGAAGCAAAACTGTGTGGAATACCATGATGGTGACTAAGACATTCTGTAAGTCCATAAATGGTAGGTTTGGCAAAAGCATTATGTGCAGGAAAGGCAAATCCATACCCAGAATAAGAATCTACTCCAGTAAGGAAAAAGTGTTGTCCTTTCTACAGAAAGACACTGAGGAAGTGGTCCAGTGTAGTCAACCTGTCACCAGGTAGTTGGATGGCCACCCTGGGGATGACTTGGGCTCAATGTTTGTCTCTGTTATTGGCAGATCTGGCACTTAGCAGCAGCTGTAGCCAGGTCAGACTTGGTGAGTGGAAGTTCATGTTGTTAACCTCATCCATAACTCCATCTCTGCCACCATGGCCACTTTGTTCACAGACCCATTGGGCAATGACAGGAATGGCTGGGGAAGAGGCTGACTATCCACAGAATGGGTCATCCTAGCTACTTTATGATTGAACTCCTCCTCAGCTGAAGTCACCTTTTGATGAGCATTTACACAGGACACAAGCATCTTCACATCCTTTGCCTATTTGGAGAGATCTATCCACACAGCTCTTCTCTAGAAATTTTTCTCACCAATTTTCCAGTCATGCTCTTTCCCGGTCCCTGACCATCCAGACAATCCATTGACTACAGCCCATGAGTCAGTGAACCATCACACATCTGGCCATTTCTCCTCCCAGACAAACTGTATGTGAAGTTCTGACCACTGTAAAGATACCCCTTCTTCAGTGTCTTTCAGGATTTCCCAGAAAGGGGCTGTAGTGCTACAGTGGTTCATTTCTGGGTGGTGCCTACATAATATACAGCGCCATCAGTAAACCAGGCCCTAGTCTTCCCTTCCTCAGTCAACCAATCATAGGGCATACCCATGAGGCTAAGAGGTACATGCTTGGCAGCAGACAGCATTATAGTTGGAGTAGAAACCATGGGCATTTGGGCAACATCTTCTGTAACTTGCTTGTGCCTTCAGGACCTGCTCAGGCCCGATCACATATATACCACTTCCATTGACAATATATTGCTGTTGTTCACATCCTACTTTATTATGAGTTGGTGGGTCTGATGACACCCAACTCATGATGGGCAGTTCAGGTCACATGGTAACTTGGTGGCCCATTATCAAATGTTCAGTTTCCACTAAGGCCCAGTAGCATTCCAAGAGCTGTCTTTCTAAGGGAGAATAGTTGTCTGTACATGATGGTAGAGCCTTGCTCCAAACTCCTACAGGCTTCATCTGTGATGCATCTATAGGGACCTTCCAAAAGCTCCAAACAGCATCCTTGTCTGCCACTGACACCTCAAGTACCATCAGGTCTGCTGGATCATATAGTCCAATCAGTATAATGTCCTCAATAGAAGATCCCTTCTAACTAAACTATGAGACAGGGCTGGAAAGTTAATATATCCTTGGGGTAAAACTGTAAAGGTATACTACTGGTTTTGCCAACTGAAAGCAAATTACTTCTGGTGGTCTTTATGGACACATACCAAGACAAAGGCATTTGCTAAATCAATAGCTGCATATCATATACCAGGAGATGTGTTAATCTGCTCAAGTAAGGATACTACATCTGGTACAGCAGATGCAATCAGAGTTACTACTGATTGAGTTTTCAATTCTCCATGATCCATCTCATATGACTTGTGCACTAACCAAATAGAGTTAAGGGGACATGTGGTGGGAACTGCCACCCCTGTATCTTTCAAGTCCTTGATGGTGGCACTAATATCTGCAGTTCCTTCAGGGATGCAATACTGTTTTTGATTCACTGTTTTCTTTGGCAGAGGCAACTTTAAAGACTTCCATTTAGCTTCTCCAACCACAATAAGCCCTCACCCCACAGGTCAGAAGACCAGTGTGAGAATTCTGTCAACTTATAAGTATATCTGTCCCAAGTATACATTCTGGAACTGGGGAAATAACCACAGGATGAGTTTGGGGACATATTGGACCTACTGTGAGTCAGATATCAGTCAAACTCCATTAATCACCTGGCCTCCATAAGCCCCTACTTTAACTGGAGGGCCACAGTGTTTCTTGGGATCTCTCAGAATCAACGTCAATTCAGAACCAGTATCCAATAGATCCCGGAAAGTCTGATTGTTTACTCTTCCTAGTGGACAGTTACCTCCATGACAGGCTATAGGTCCCTCTGGAGAAATGCTAACTGTAAAACTTTAAGGCATTTTATCAAGGTCCTTCCTGAGGAGGACCCGGCCACACTTCATCCAATGGGTTCTGGTCTGCAAACTGGCTCAAATCTGGAAATCGATTCACTGGATGAGATCGCCTTTTGCCGTGAATGCAACGTAGTCTTCCTTTCATTTGTGTGAGAATTTTTCTGCTTATCCACATCAAACAAAAATTCAGTCAGCTTCTTATCTATTTCATGCCTGGAAACACTGAAGGTCCACACCAGTCGTGCCACCATAACATTCACTTTGCCTGTGCTGACCTTTACAGATTAGGCCTTTAGAAACATTGCTTTGTCTGTGCTGCCCCAATATGATAACCAGAATCACCTTGCCTTTGGTGATTCATTGCTGAAGGCTGGGTCTTACTATCCTGGGAGCCCAATTAAACCCATTGCATTCAATTCATCCAACTGAGCAGCAGCATGTCCAACCCTCAAGTCTGGCACAAGGAAAGGGATGACAACAAAACTCTTCAAATATTGGTTGTGCAGGGGGGGGTTGCACGCCTTTAATCCCAGCAGAGGCAGTCAGATTTCTGTGAGTTCGAGGCCAGCCTGGTCTACAAAGGTAGTTCTAGGACAGCCAAGGCTACACAGAGAAGCCCTGTTTCAAACCACCTTCAAATGTGTTGGTGTCCCCTCAGGATTTTGCATCTTATACAACTAGTGAAGGGCATGTCTTCTGAGTCTTCCCATTTTGGAGGAGTAGGTTTTACACAGCATACCGACTCTAGCATTACAATTCCTCTGAGCCTTAAAAATCGCTTCATCAACACTAAGCCAAGGGACATCAGGCATCTCCAACTCCTCTAGTAGGCCATCTTTTGATAAACGTTTCAGCCAACCACTCAAACAAACTTTTGACACCTTTTTAAACTCAGAGAACTTCCATATTAAACCTAGAATCTCCACTCAGAGGGCCCCTATCAATAAACTCAGCCTGATCTAGTTTTATGTTCCTTCCACCATTTTCCTACACCCTTTAGATCCATTCCCACACACAATCCTCAGACTTCTGCTCCAATGAAATTAGCAAACTCATTAAGTTCCTTAGTAGTGTAGATCACCTCCTCATGGACTACACTTTCTGCCTCCCCTCTAGGTTATTTTGCCTTAGGTCTGGGTATAGGCAATTATTGGTGAGCTCTGAGGGACATCAGCATATTGTCTTGCCTGGAATTTTCTTCACAGAAACTCACTTCTGGTTTTGCAGACAATGAAAACTTAATTTCCTCAGGTAAGAAGGCAAATATTTCAAGGGATGAGATTGAGGGTACTACTTCCTTTTGTGAGATAAACCCTTGAGGATCTGAGTGTTCTAAGTTCCCAGCTTCAATGGGGTCCTCCCACACATCCCATCCTGATTTACAGAATCCCATTCTTTACCAATTAATGTCCCTACTTTAACTGCCAGCACCCTCTGGACTTGAATTTTCACTGTAATTCAGCCAACCTCTTAATGAGGGTTTCGTTTTGATTTTCTGCAACTCGAGCCCTGTGGCTGGTGGAGAGAAGATTCTCTTCCAGGACACACTTAGAAACTTTTAGAGTGTTTATGTGCATCTGGAGCTGGTCAACTTAACACTAAGTTCTTTGTTGTCCTTCATGGTATTCTGAGATGCTAGAACTTGGTTAATTTTTTATCATGGAGCTCATACTTATCCTTTATCAATGTATCCAGAGATGCTAAGAGCAATAAACCAGCAGCATCCTTATTTTCCCTATTTCCTTATTCCCCTCCCCCCAAATGTCAAAAGTTTCCTTCACAGGGTCACCAGATCTGCTGCTACACACAATTGGTGAATCAGGAGAGTCAAATGCATTTATCTCCTTAAGTTTATAATATAGTTCACACCATGGGGATTCAGTACTCTCCAAGCTCCAGGAGAGGGAGTGACTGGCAAGGTGTTGGTAACTGTAGGTGTTGGTGAATTGAAAATCCTATTCCAGATGCTTGAAAGATTTATCCTTATATTTCTGTTGTTCTATAAATACTTCTGTTACCAAAATCTGTATTAGTCAGGGTTCTCTAGAGTAACAGAGCTTATAGAATGACTCTCTCTCTTTCCATATATATATATATATATATATGCATGTATATCTCAACCTTTGGGGGGTCAAATCACCCTTTCAGAGGGGTCACACATCAGATACCCTGTACATTAGGTATTTACATTACAATTCAGCAACAGTAGCAAAAAATTACAGTTATTACGATGTAGCAATGAAATAATATAGGTGGGGTCAGCACAACATGAGGAACTGTATTAAAGGATCATAGCATTAGGAAGGTTGAGAACCATTGCTTTCTCTATACAGGAGATTTATTGGAATGACTTATAGGCTGCAGTCCAGCTAATCCAACAATGTCTGCCTGTGAACAGAAAGCCCAAGAACCCAGAAGTTTCTTACCCCACCAGGCCAAATGTCTCAGGTGGTCTTTAGTTATGCTGGAACCCTGAAGAAGTAGGCTCTAATGCCAGTGAAGGAATGGATGTGCTAGCAAGGTGAGGTCAAGCTGGCAAAGAGCAAAAGCTTCCTTCTTCTCTGTCCTTGTGTAGGCTTCCAGCAGGAGGTGTGTCTTCTACCTCAAGATCGGGCTCAAAAGTATGTCTTCCCACCTCAGAGGTCTGGACTAGAAGTAGATTCATCCACTTCAAACCAACCAAACAAACAAACAAGCAAACAAACAAAAAACCCAACCTCCCCCCCCAAAAAAACACCAACAAAAACCAAATTAAAAAAAACCAAAAACCAAGACAAACAAAAAGACCCTCCCAAAATGGAGGTGTGGCCTCCATTTTTTGATTGTAGCTCATTCTAGATGTACTGAAGCTGGCCAGCAAGAATAGTCATCACAGGTGAGCAGAGGAAGAGGGCTGGAGAGATAGTTCCAGGTTAGGTAAAAAATTCGAGCCAGGATGGACATAGGAATCCACTGTGGGATATTCCAGTCATTGAGGACACAAAGCATTCATGATTGGTGCAGAGCCTTGACTAGGAGTTTTAGAGCTCTAATTTCCTGCAGGAGCCCAGAATGCATTAGAGCTCTTTCTATATGTGGAAGTGCTACACCCAGGTAGCACCTATGTCTGGCATGCTCCCTGAGTTCAGAACTTTCCATCTCCAGAATCTTACTGTGGGCCCCACCAAGGCCAAGTCAGGGTCGTTGTCAGCCTCCCTGTAAAATTAACTGCTAATGAGAGCGGGTGTTTCTCTTTCAGTCACAGTTGGGGGCAAAGTCCTCCACAAGAGCCTGAAGAGCCCATGCAATGCCTCCTCAGTAGGAGGGGTTGTATCCTCCTCAGCCCCAGATCATGGGCAAGGTCACCTTCAGGCTCTCAGTCTCTCCAGCTGCCTGAGAGATGGCACACACCTTTTTCTTTTAGTGACAGAAATATCACTCTGCCTCATTAGCTAGAATTGGGTCCTGTGCCCACTGCTGTTTTGAGGAAAGGGGTCAATGTGGTCTTCAATGCCATGACGGCTTTGTAATAATTATGAGTCACTGTTGGAGGAAGGTCTTATACATTGGTTCTCAGAGACTGATTTCAGTGCTCAAAGGTCTGGTTACTGCCCTTTCTAAGGCACTCTCTGATTGTTGAATAGAAGTCACTGATGGCCAATTAGCTGGGCAAGAAAGAGTATATAGGAAGGCAGAACTTCCTGGGAAGAACTTAGGAATCCTGGTCCTGCCAGGACTCAGTAGCAACAGTATGTCTGTCTGGGTGTGAGCTCTGTGGGCCCTGAAGGTACAGCAACCCATATGGCAGATTGAGAATAGTTGGTCCAGTTAACTTAGATAAGCTAATTGAGAGTCAGCTAAGGCCTAAGCATTGAAATATTAAAAGGTTTTGGTGTATTTAATATTTGAGAAAAGGGCCGCTGGGGGTTTCAGGCCAACAGCTAAGGCAAGTCAGGCCTGTCAGCCTCCCTCCAAGTCCTGACAGGTGCCCCTCCAGGCCTACAGACCTTTCTCCACAAGCCTCCAGTTAAGGAGAAAGTCCTGGCCTCCTGGTGGGTCACTGGCTGTTCTGCTGGCCTAATATAACAGTTTATAGTTATTTATAAATATATTTGTTAACTAAGTTTCAGTTTCAAGCCACTCCGAGGGAATAAGGGCAAACCAAATTGGTTCTGTAGTAAGAGAGTCAGGGGAGGGTGGCTGTGGGATACAAGCTGGTGGGCAGTGGGGGGCTATCGCCCACATTCTCCTTCTTGAACAGATAGAAGTTGCTGGGAGATGAAGTGACCTGTCTGGGGACATACAGTCCACAGCCAAAGCAGTTGAGGTGATCCTAACACAATCAAACAAGGCTAGCAGTGCATTTCAAGTCCTAAGGTCCAAGAGAAACACTTCTTAACTCTCATTACCCATCAGAATCACCCAGAGAGTTTGAAAAAATAAAAATAAAGCAAGAGGTTGGTTGAGATTCAATTGGCCCTTTGGGGCCTAGCTAGGGTCCTACCCAGAGGTTCCCAGCTGTGACCAAGTTTATGAGGCAACATCTTTGGTTTGAACCCTGTCATTCAGTCAAACAGCAGCCCAGGCGTTACTCTACAGGAGGTTCTTACCACCGGACTTTAGGCAAGGGAGGCAATCTGTTAGCATCTGGGTGTGTGTTGAAAGGTCTTCAGGCTGAGTTGAGGCTTCCTATTTGATGATGAAGTTGTGCGTGGACAGCAGCTACCCCTGGCTTCTGAGGGTTCCAGTCTGCTCATCCTGGTGACCTGCCCTGTGTTTTTCCCATTCCCTAGCCAGCTCGCACAGTTCCTCAAGCCAAGTTCAGGCACCCCGTCTCTAAAAGCACACCTCTCGCTTTCCGTTTGTCTACTAGGAGCCCGGCTGATAGCTACACTGATAGTTTGAATATCCTGCTTAGACTGAGAACTAGGGAAGGATTCAGCGGCAGTTAAGCTAAAGGGCATCAGAGTAAAATACGGTCATAGAGCCCAGGTCCGAGCCTCTGATGGCAGTCCCATCAGCGGTGACATGGACCACAGTGAGTGCTCTAGGTGGGTAGGTCCGTGAACACTGGGTGAATGGTGGCCACTGCTCTTGTTATAATGCCGGGCTATTCTGAGCATGAGCGCTATAAAATACTATTCAAACAAAAAAGAACCTGGAACAGCAAAATGGCTCAGAGGGTAAAGAGGACTTGCTGCCACACCAAACCACCTAAGTTTAACACAAGAGCACACACACACACACACACACACACACACACACACACAGAGTCATGCATGGTATATATATATGTACTACGCCTTCAAAAATGAATCCGGCGATCTTCACAGTGCAGTATAAAAAGTTGAGAACTTCTAGCACTGCCTAAACATTGCCCCTCCCCCCAGCTTGCTCCTTTCACAGGTGGGAGGCACTTGGTACACAGAGGTAGAGGTCACTCAAGTCCTGGATGAAGAACAAATCAGATCCCTGGGGAGCCAAGAGAGCAGCAGGATTTGTTAAAACAGAGTTTTCAGTTCTGTTGATCACAAACTCCTGGAGAACTTTAAAGATGTTTTGGTTACAGGGAACTCAGAGACTGACTTTGCTTCCTGCTCTGTGGTTCATTTGGGGACCGGTGTCATTGGGGACCTCCTCCGGCTTCTGCCCTGCATTGCCACCTGGCAGTCCTCCACCTGCAGCTTTCTGTCCTCTCCAAGTTGGATAGCAGAGTCAAGCAGACAGGCGCCCTCTGGTGGCTGCGTGTTGCAGTCGTCGCTCCTGAGGCACGCATTTGATTGCTGAAAGCTGTTGTGAGATCCAGTTCGCTCTGAGTTCGTCCTAGAAAAGCCACCCATGCACACAATGCTGGCTAGTTAGACCTTTGATGGGCCACTAGCAGCTGCCTTTTTGTAAAATCTCCCTCCTGCCATCGTGTATGACCCCAGTGGCTCCTGTCAACCTCTCAGCTGTCAACTTCAGCTGTCACTCTGGGTTCAGTTTGTTCAGCTGGTACACTGAACAAACGCTGTGTGCCAAGCAATGAGGTTTCTGGGTTATTGGAGAGGAAACCTGTGCATTCCTGGATCTTAAGTCGCAGCAGGGGAGACGGACAGTGTCAAAAAAACCAACAAGAAATACTTGTTACAAGGTGGATGGTGAAGACTAGGAAGGTAGAGCGGATGCGAGTCCGGTGTAGGGGTGAGGTTAAAGAGACCCATGTATCTTCTCTGCAGAATTCAGCCTCTGATTTTTCTTCCATATCCCATTGTCCAGATACTAAACCCCAGCACCAGTACCAAGAATAAAGTTGGTGCAGTAGGAGACAAGGCTGGCCCAGTGTCGTAGTGTTGCTTGAGACCCATGCCCAGGACACTTGGGGGTAGGGAAGAGCTGGCATATTGACTCAGACTCTGGGAGCCCTATAAGTTGCAAAAGCAGACTCTTTTATTTCAGGAAGAGGATGCCCCCTTTATATTGGCTCCTGAAGTGCAGGCTGCTGCTGCACCTCTTCCTTATTGGCTCATGTCTCATTACATGGCAGGTTTGTGCAGGTCTCAGGCTGGGCATGTCTCAGGCTGGCACCATCTGGGAGTCCAGCCATGTATACATGCTGATTAGCAGCAGGCCTTGTTCCTCCTACCTCGTAGCATGACAAGTCTTAGATAAGTTAAATGTTCTAGCTTAATGAAGCAAGTCTGGCAGCTTGAACCAGAGCCCCATCCTGCAACTTAACCAGACAGGATTCTGGGCATAAGACCACAGTGAGGTCCAGAGTGAGTTCAGCAGCTCCCACTGCCTTCTTCAGGGAGGTCCCCGGGGGCTAAAGCAGGGATAAGGAGTCTAGAGACACTCTGTGCCCCTCCCTTTGGCCATCCGATTATGAACACAATGGGCTCTAAGGCATTTTTCCCCCGAGAGTCTCAAGCTGGGAAAGGCAAAGCTTGGTGCAGTCAGAGGGACTACCTCTGCTCTCTGCAGACGAGATTTCACTTCTGACAAACTTACCACAGTGACGTGGAAGCCATGATGGACAGTCATTTATGATGGACAGTTTAAATATGTACCTTGGCATATTGAAACTTAAACACCAGGTCAGGATTTCTAAGATGGACTTGGGGGATCATGGGTCCACTGACCCTCTCTTTTTGTTCCTTTTCTCAGTGCAGCCACATTCAATAAATCTCCTTTCTCCATTTTCCATGATTACATGCTGCTATTATTGATATATGGAGCCTAGCATCTCAGGACCACTAGGGTCAAGGCTTATACTAAAAACTGCAGAAACAGGGCACCCTGGGGGACTGGAGAAATGGCTCAGTAATTAAGAGCACATACTGCTTTTCCTGTTTGGTTCCCAGTACCCATAGCAAGCCGTTCACAACTACTTTAAGTTCCAACTCCAGAGGTATCTGGTACCTCTGGCCTCCAAGGGATATATATGCACATGTGTATGTGTATCCCTCCCACTTGAAATAAAATGTTTTTTTTTTTTTTTTTTTAAGAGAAGAAGTCATGTAGTGGAAGTCTAAGATTCTAGAATATTCAAAGTGTGGAACAGGTGAATGAGGGGGAAACAAAGGAAGATGAACTGGTAGTGAATAGCCAACACTGAGGATAGCAGGATAGTGGTGCAGAAGGTAGGAGTCTGCTAACGGATTCAGCAATCAGACCTATGCTACCATAGGTACCAGGCAGGGAGCCATGAGTGGGCTAGGAAATACACAGTCCATAGGACGAAGACAAAGTTTAAGATGTTTGGCTGTTGAAGAACAGGAGTGAGGATCATCCAGTGTTGGAAGACCCTGCTATTAAGATCACAGTCCACCATGTCCGGATAGCTCTTTGAGCTTGGCACAAAATGGAGGACTCCCTTTCTCAGCAGGGCTTCCTCTTCTCTGCCTGACCTTATCTGGAGTGTCTCTGGGGGATGACCCTGCACAGAGCTTCCTGGAACCACGGCATGATTCATGACATAAGTCCCTCTCAGCCCTTTCTGCTCATATGATAGTTATGACCAAACAGCCTTTCCCACCTGTAACCCCAAGAACCCTTATATACCTTACCGCTGGAACAATAAAATGAGCCGTCTCACTGCAGCTGACTCCTGGAAAGTTTCCCACCACACTCACCTGCTTGCTGCTTCTGGTCCCCTTGCCCTCATGGGCCGGTGGCCAACAACCCCCAAGGAAGGGCAGACCCACAATCTAGATGGAAAAACTACGGAATTTGAGGTGCCAGTTGATGGGTCTTTCTTTGTGGGCAAAATTAACAAGCAACGAACAAGAAAAGGCATGTTTTGGTAGAAGGCCATGTAGCTTATGGCAAAGTCTTCAGTCTGGGATTCTTTCCTAAGAGTTGAGCCTCTGGTTGCCTTGGTGAGGGAATCAGCTTCCAGATCAGTTTGGTTCCGAGGCTGACCTGATACACACACACACACACAAAGACATCTGCCTCACTCACCAGGCAAGGCTATAACCAGGGCTAAAGAGGAACATACAGAGTGGGACATTTTCTAGGATTAAGGCTGCACTAGACATCTAATGAGAATTTAGTTTTTGTATTTGCTCGATATGTATTAAATAGTACAATATAGCAGTATATTGATAAATTAATGATAAGGACAGAAAAATTCAGAAATTTTTATGGATGCTTAACAATCGTCAGAAGAAAGGAAATTAAACTTTGGCTCTCTCCTTTTGGAAGTCAACATGTTATCCTTAATGAGGAAGAACTAGAGGCTGCAGGGCCACATGAGCCACGGCCTTGACGTCACCATGCGGTTCATTTTGGCAAGTATCCCCCAAGTTACCCTGGGGAAAGTTGGTACAAGGCATTGCCACTGATAAGAGAATGAGAGTCTTTGCCTTACCTGTCAAGCTTGATAAACCATAGAAGCTATTCAGTTAGCACACACAAGTAAATGCTGCCCCCAAGACTGAAGCTGCCTCATCCTGGACTTGGTGCCACCAGGCTGTTCTGAACTTGTAGGAAGAGACAATGCTGGAACTGCCTGTCCTGAGGAGGGCCGCATCATTCAGCAGAAGAACTGAGGTTAAGGGTCTATGACATGATATTTAAACCTTATAAATGAGGAAATTCTTAAGTGATGTCCCCATTAGAACTTTTTGTGTCAAGTTCGTAATAAAAGTTGTTACTGAAAAAAACAAAACAAACTAAACAAACTCCCACAAAAACCAACCTACTACAGAAAGGTGTGCTTTAAGGAAATTGATCGGTGGCTTTGGAATATTTCCTCATAAGTTAGAACATGTACAGCTGTAATCCAGTTGACCCACTTGCTAAGAGATACAGGTCCTTAGGATATTCCTAACAGCTTAAAAAAAAAACTCTAAAAAGTGAAAACGTTCAAGCTTGTAGTGTTTTGGTTAAATAAATTATCTTCATGATAGAATACTACACACCCTTTAAGAGAATGGAAGGATATTGATGTGAGAATTCCAAAATATATTCATTTAAAAGCAAATCAAGAATAAACTATCTTCTCTGTATGGAATACACATGGGATTATGTTTGGAAATGCACACGGCTATGTCTGAAAAGCTAGGCCAGTGCTATTCCTCTCATAGCTGACTATGGTGAGGAGGAATAAAGTTGCTGTTAAGAAATGAGAGGTATTTTGTCTTGTTTCAAGTGTGTATATTATATACTCAAGAAATGTTATTGCTGGCACTCTCCTCTTTTGGGAATGGGACTTTAACTCAGTGGAAGAACACTCACGTAGCATATGCAATTGTCTGGGTTCAAGCCCGGGCACCACAAAACCCAACCCAAATTAAACCAAACCAGGATCAGTACACCAACCCTGGTTCATCAATGTTGAAAAGATATTTTTGTCAAGTTGGCTTATTCCTAGACTATCTTAACCTGATTTTTTTTCTCTCTTTTGGTAGAAGACACAGTTTGGTTATTCCATTTCACTGTGAGTTATGGACAGGTAAGCTTGGCAACTACCTATATGGTTCCAGATTTTTCATTTGAGAATAAGCTTAGAGTGGAGTTGACCTCTGAACATTTCTCCATTATTATGATGAATCACTGCTGTGTATTGGCAAGTCAGATGGCATGCTTTGGGTATGAGAAATGAGTAGGGCAGGAGAGATGGCTCAGTTGGCAAACACTTGCCATACCAGTGTGGGGATCTGAGCTCAGATACCCAGAACTCAAGCAAAACTGGGCACAGCAGCTGTTGTCTGTAGCCCTACAGACTACAGTGGGGTCGGGGGAAGAAACAGGAGGCTCTGGAAGCTCGTGGGACAGTTGGCTGAGTGGACACAGCAGCTTACAAACAAGAGACTCTGTCTCAAACAAAATGGAAGTCGAGAGCCTACACCCAAGCCTGCCCTCTGACCTCCACACGTGTCATAGCACAAGCAAGCCCTTATACACGTGAACAGACACACAGACATCAGGCAAACAAGGATTCTTTTTGAGTCATTTGGAAAAAAGAGAACCCTGTACAGTTAAGATTTTCACAGAACACTCCTTAACCATACTTTAAAAAACTTCCCTTTCATTTTTCTTCTGTCTTTGATGCATCACAGGAACAATAGAAGAAACAGATTCAACTGAAGAAATTTATTTACTTTTCTCCTAGGTACATAGATGACATAATTATAGACAAGTTTTGATACACAGGAAAACCCTTCTGTCCACCTTTCTTTTTTCTAAATGGATCATCACAATAATTTTTTTTTTTACAATTTTAAAACAATACACAGCTTTCTTGGGCTGAAGCAATTGCAAGAACGTATTGGTATTGGTATATTACAGCTACTTACAATGTTTAAGAACAGCAATGGAGAAAAATAAGTTATTTAAATATTGATTTCATATACAGAAAGTGCAATGTTGTTAGTTGTCATATAACTTGCTTGACAGTTGGTTTTGTTTCTATCAATTTAAAAAATCAAGATAACTTGGACTCAAGACAGTAAGATTTTTCTGAAACTTCACTCAGTCCTCACACAGCAGCGACTGTAGAATATACTTCCGTTCCACTGCAGTTGAGAGACACGCTATGCTGTGTCGGGGATTCATTTCCAATTTCATCCACACCTGGGGTCAGGACAGAGAAAAGGGCCCCCAAATATGCAAGGCCATGAAAAGCTATTTGCTCTCGTTATCTGGGAATGTAAATAGTAGTTTGGGCAGCTGCTTTCTCTGCAGACAGATGTGACACACAAATCACACACATTCTGGGTAACTACCTGAGCCGAAACGCCTTTCCAGGTTTCTTTTGTGCTTTCCAAAGACAACAATTTTTCACCGTCACTCAAAATTCTGTACCAAATGCAACTGATCAAAACTGGATATTGCTAAAGCCTGCCACCTGTCCACTAACAGCCACAGGCAGCCCCAAGCCACCTCAGCGCCACACACCAACGTTCGTTCAGGCTTTTCTCAGACCAAATGAAGTGTTCAAAGCAAAAGAAAACCAAACAAACATTAAAGATATACAAAAGAAAGAAAGAAAATATCAGCCCCTTCAGATCAGACATTCACACTAAATTCATGGTCCCTGAATTTAATTTTCCATGCAAAGGCAATGATTTCCAGAGTGATTAAAAATATATATATCATTTGGCATTCTCAAGACCTCTGGTGTTAGTTTGACTTCAAAGAAAACCCTACACTGAGAATGAACTAAAACCTATAAATTCACATGAGATTTCTCCTTCTCCCTGGTTACCTCTAATGTGACTTTTGTGTGGTCTCTTTGCTCAGGTAAAATCATGAACAGTCTGTTGGACTGTCAGGCCAGGGTTACTTTAGAAGCAGAGGAGAAGCCTATTTTCCAATGCTAACCCCACAACAGCATGCGAAACTGTTGGGATGCTGGAGCCGGCTGAGAATCTCGAGTCCCTACCCATTAGGTGGGCTGCGCCACAAGCCAGAAGGCAACCGTGAGCTCTTTTGAAGAGTCTAATAGGAATCTGGTGGCTTCACCTTTTTAATCTAAATTGCCTCGACTTCTTTACATGGCATCTTATAGAAGGCAAATGGAATTGAAGAAACATAACATTATTATTATTATGTTTAATTCATACCAAAATGTGGGGGAAAAATCACCTGAGAAAGTTCTTTTCCTCAGAGACATGGATCCAGGTATATAAATAATATGGTCAGGATGGCTTTGTTACTAATAAAATCACTTGCCCTTCTCTCCTGAGGGAAATCATGTTTTAATAACCCAATGAAATATCACAGGACTGATCCAGACCTTGTGTTCAAAGTGTTCCCATGCTAACTTAAGACAGTGCTTGTAAGAAAAACCATATTGGAAGCAATGGAGCCTGTGTACCTGTCTACATTTGCCAACTGCTAGAAAACCAGACACTAAAAAAGAGGATGGAATATGTGGAAATCACAGTTGGAAAAGCAGTTGAAAATTGGTAATATTTAACACACAGCTAATGTGGTTTGGAGCTAAAGGCTCCATAATGAACCTTTGCTTGAATTAAAATAATTATCTAAGTAACAAATGAAAAGATAATAATAATTATAGAACTGGCCAAAAAGGGGGGGGGGAACAAAGTAAAACAAATAAACAAAAAATTTAAAGAACTGAGTGTAAACTACTTCCCTTTTTAGGAAAAAAAAAAGTCTGAAATATGCAATATTATACAATGACTTTCCGCAAAGGTGATCCGTTAGCTGACGAATGGATTTTTGAATGGATGTGGTCAGGACGTAAATACTGTGACATCCTGGCCACCGTGGTGGTCACTCACTAAAACGAGAATGAAGGCAGTTACTACACATGCATGTGAAAGACATGGCCCTCTGTGAATTCAGATCAACTTTTACTGGATTTGTAGTTAGTTTAAAAACTAAAAGTCAACGTGAAATGTGTGCCTGGTAGTCACCCCTAAAAAGTAAGCCATGTTAGAACGAGACTGCTTTTTTTATTTAAAGGCTATTTTTGCTGGAAAACATCCCAAATACGTTAGATGGCAGTCTAAGCTGAAGACTTGGAACTAGGATTAAGGGTTGCGGACACTAGATAGATAACTGGTTAAAAGTTTATATTAAGGCAAATAAAAGCTAATTGCTAGAAAGCAATTAAAATGTCTCTTGTTTATCTACAGGAGAGGACTGTTCCGATCTCGATATAGTCAGCCGTCCTAGTTTCTGAACAAGTGAGCTTGGTCGATAGTGTACAGTAACTCCAGAGTCTGTTGCTTTGGCCTAGCTAAGCCCATTGGGCTCAGGCATCCAGCAGGGTGACCAACCGATGGGCAAGGGCACACGATCAGACGCGAGCAGGCTGCCTTGTCCTCTCCTTCTAAGCCCTCTGCCCGGACAAAGACAGACTGGATGCACAGTGTTTGCAATAAGTTGGCATCTTGGCTCTTCCGTATCTGAAAACAAAACTAAATGCTTGTCTTGCCTTTGGGCACCAAAAAGAACCACACTGATTTTCTTGTGTGTGTGTGTGTGTGGGAGGGTACTTTTTGGAAGGAGAGGGTCCTGCAATTCATGAACCCTGTGTGGGGACTTTTCTTCTGGGTAAGGTTAACCCCAGCAGATATGGAGGGATTGGTATCAGCTTTGTAAGCACAGTGAAAGGCTGGCTCTTGTCCGTGAAGGGCCCTGGCAGGCCTGGCTACATGGCCTCAGGGCTTGGTGGCAGTCTGAAGAGTCTGGCTGCAGATATGAGCTTCCTTATGTGTCTCTCCTCTGTGATGCCGGCCTCCTGAAGGCAAGTGTGGGACAGCGAAGGCACTTGGCTCAGCGAGCTGAACCCTGCGTCAACAAGGGTGCTGGTGTACATGGGCAGGCCAATGGAAATGAGCCAATCCGACAAGGATGAGACATATCCAGGAGAGAGGGGCTTTCTGCAGATCTCTGTGAGCCCACCACTTGGGATCTGGGTAAAGAAGGAAAGCCATGTCATGAAGATCGTACATGTATGGTGACAGGTTACCTTTTGTATGGCTGAAGGGACAGTACAGAGTGAGCTATGGCACCGCTAAGGGATGTCCAAATCAACACTAAGAACTCTGCTCAAAAACGAAAAAAAACTTTCAGGGAACTATTCTAGAAGATTCCAGAAGGAATGTGGAATCAGATCAAACCCCAATTATGTGTGTAAGTCTCCAAGCTGTAGACATTTCCCTATATCCTGTTATTTTTGTCTTCATGAAATCCCACAACTAAGGTGATCTGCAGAGAGAAATCTGTAAGACAGTGTAGAAAAGGATGCTCGATGGGTAGAGTTTTTATAAAGTATATCTTCTACTATATTTTGACTCTATATTAACAGCCAGAAAATTAAATACTTAAATGTACACGGTTAATCAACAATTTAAAATATAATACTATCAAGAATTGACCAGAACAGAGAAGTGGATGTTGAAATCTGATTGCCAGGGACATAAAAGTTGTCTTTTAGAAGATGTGGGGCTGGGCATGGCGGTGCACGCCTTTAAGTCCAGCACTTGGGAGGCAGAGGCAGGTGGATCTCTGTGAGGTCGAGGCCAGCCTGATCTACAAATCAAGTACAGGACAACAAGGGCTCTGTTACACAGAGAAATCCTGTCTCAAACACCCAAAACCAAAAAAAAAAAAAAAAAGGAGATGTGAAGGGTTTAAAAGCCCACACAATTTTGTATAATTGTGCACAGACTCATATTCACGAAGGTGCACATCATGTGTGTGAAGGCCAGAGGTTAAAGGCCAGAGGCCAGAGGTCAGGGGTCAGAGGTCACCCTTCCATGTCTTTCCTCAAGAGCTGTCTGTCTTTTATATGAAACAGGGTCTCTGGCTTTCGTCTGGAACTTGCTGACTTAGCTAGGCTGGGTGCTCAGCCAGCTCCAGGGATCCACTTGTCTCCCTCCCCAGTCACACACGGGATCACAAGTGTGGCCACGACACCTAGAGCTTTCTCACACGGGTCCTGGAGAGGAAGCATGGGTATTCGTGCCTCTGTGGTCACCGAGCCGTCTCTCCAGCCCTGACTTTGTATGATCTTGATGAGGCAAAGTCATCAAAGAATAAATCCTCAGACATTATTGGAATGTCCACGGACAAGTTTTAAAGCAAGCTGCTTTTCACTACGTTGTTTAAAATAAAAAGCCAGGAATAAACCCTAGACATCTATTGATATGTAATTGGCTAAGTCATAGAATATTCACCTATTAAAAAATCGCTATCTTGATAATAAAAAATTATTTTACAGAGACAGATTCATATTCTGATAAGTAAAAACCTGACAATGTCTCAAATAAATAAACAAATTAATTATTTTTTTTAATGGCTGGTAGCGGGACTTAGTGATAGAGTCCTTTTATAACTCGTATAATAAAACTGAAATCTAGGCTGATCTTATTATTTTCTTCCCAGCTATCTTTTCCTAGGGCTCACCTTTAGGTCATGAACATGGTCTTGTAACTAAATGTACTGCAGGAAGCTATGTCCGCCCCCCGCCCCACAAATGTGGGCTGCTTACCGCCATTCGATGCTGCTTCCGGAGCAGCTTCACCCGGATCTGGTCCATATTGGTGGCAACATCCCTCTCAGGTTGATCTAAGTCCTCGGCATATCTCTGTACCAGGGCTTCAGGAATCCCACAACGGCCATGCTGCCAGGGGAAAGAGAAATGGGGTATGAATGGTGGTACAGATGTTTCCCCCCACCTAAGACACATAGCTTAGCTATCAGAAAATAACACCAGGAGTTTTGGTTCAAAAGGAACATATCCTATTTATTATTGGGACAGACACGCTGATCTCTTCCAAATACTGATGAGCTCTAAAGAAATATTTCAAAACGTAGTAAGACAACACAACCCTGTACTTTTTAAGCCAATGCCTTAAACTCATTTTACAAAATTCAGTTCCTTAGTGTTGTTGAACAGGGTCCCCTAATCTGTAGAAAGCCAAACAATTACTCTACAGATACCATTTGTCGTTCATCTGAGAATCATGCCATTATATAACCAGGCCACATTATTCTAGAACTCTCCCTACTTTCCCTTCAAAGGTACATAGTCATGAGCACCAAAGAGGGGGAAAGAGAGAAGGGGAAATGTGCTTCACGGGCATTCATGATCATAAGGATTTTAATAACAAGGACTCTTGGGACCACATTCTAACAGAAGATTCATTTCCAGAAGAAAAGTATCGTCATCTCTATTGTCACCGATTTGTCTTCAAAGTCGCTTTGGTGTTGGCAGCCTCTTTACCTTCTCTTTTTTCAAATGAGAACTGTATTTCTTTATATATATGTTTTTGGTGCATCAGGGGTTTTCAGAGTATGCCTCCCACCCCTTGTTATGTACAGATAATTGTATAATTGCTGTAGTACACCTGAAGTGCTCTATGGTTTTCTACATATGCTCCCATTAACTGAATTTGCTTACAACAACCTGTCTATGAGTAGATCATGCCGGTTATTTGAAACCCCGGGTGAATTACACAGAAATGAACACACAAGCTGCTGTGGGTTATGCATCCTAGATTCAGGTCTAGGTCTTTTGCCCATTAGACCATCCCATTAGGGGCCAATTCTGATGCTAATCATATTCCCTGCAACGAACAGTTGCTGCCATAAACTAAAACCAAGGAATCAGAACAGAAAAGAAAACCATGAAGTTGCATTTCTCTTTAATCCAGGGGTAGGGAATTGTACTTCCAGTACTTGTGGCTGTGGCCTTTCCACTACCTGGCTCTCATCTGAATGGTGCATGCCTTTAAACCCAGCCTTTGGGAGGCAGAGGCAGGAGGATCTTCGAGTTCAAGGCCAGCTTCCAGAACAGCCAGGGCTACAAGAGAAACCCTGTCTCAAAAAACCAAACCAAACCAAACCAAACCTTGGATACCTTATCAGAGTAGGGCTCCTCAGTGAGATCAATGCCCTCGGCCTGCAGCTTGTTCTCCGTGAGCATCTCCAGGTCCACACCCCGGACGCAGGAAACCTTCCTGCTCAGCACTGGGCCCAGCTTCACACCATGCTCCTGCAGGCTGGTGCTCTCAGGCAGCTCTGCCAGCCAGGGCGGAGGTCTAGTGCAGGCTAGGCTGCCGGGCTCAGTTCCCAAGGGAGGCCTGGGCTCCCGGGGAGAGGGGCAGTCGCAAGGGGTGGAGGGACTGGCAGGACTGGCCTTCTTCAGCGGCAAGATGGGCGCCTCCAGGCTGGGGAGCAGGTGCAGGCCATTGGCCAGGCGCTCTCGGCTCTTCTTGGCGGGCACAGGTGGAGGCTGCGATGGATGTCTGGGCTGTGTCCTGGTTTCAGGGATGCTCTGCTCCCCATCTACACCTTCTTTGTTGCCCAGGGGGTGGTGTTCATGTCCTTTTATGTGACCCTCAAGAGACGTCCTTGTTAAGCTGGGTTTAACTGGAGGTGGAGCCTCGAAATTTCTGGGCACACACTGAGGAGGAGATATGCCAAGGTTGGAGGCCACCACAGAGGCATCCAGTCTCTTAGCCACCGTTTTCAGGGGGTCAGAAAATCTCTTGCTTTGGGGCAGAAGCATCACATCTTCTGCAGTGGGATCTCGGCTTCGGGGGAGAGCCTCCGAGGTGTAGGCAGTTGTCTTCTGTGGCACTTCTGGTACATTCTGAAGACGGGCTTCTGGCACCTCGGTAGGCACATCCTTGTCAGCATCAGCGTCTCCGTGAAGGTCATCCAGGGAATGGGATCGGGCCCAACTTTCCACTGGCTCAGGACCCTCCAGGGTTTCACAGCTGCGACAGATGGAGACGGGAAGGCTCCTTCGGTTTTTATTCAAACCAGTCACACAGGGCACGTCACAGCGCTTGGCAGTGTCTGGGGCTAGACCTCGTCCCAGTCTGCCCTCCTCTACCTGCTCACGCACCTCCACCGATTTCGTTAAAGGCAATGTCGGGTAGTTGCCTGGCTGACTCCTGTTGAAAGACTTTAAGTTGGACTCCGTGGATGATTTGGTAGATGGAACGCTGGGTTTTTGCGTTTTGCCTGTGAGAGGAGGAGCTATTTTACAACCACGTTTTAAAGTCAATGAAATTGATGCACAAACAAGAGCTAGGGGACCTAATTCCTATTATCAGCAGAAACATCATGTAGGGCGCTGAAAGAAATGTAGGGTGCTGAAAGAAATGTAGGGTGATTAGGGGCCCGTTTTAATTTTTATAAAGAATTCTAGTCTTATTAAAGTACTTATAGAGACTGAAACTAATTGGTTACTTGGAAAAGAAACTGGGTCAAGCTGAAGAAGGCTAGGGCTAATGACTATTCCAAGCTGCATTCAGTACAGAAGGACTGATAGGCTGTGCACACCCTACTCAGAAACCAAACCATATGATCTCTGTTTGGTGGATATGACTCCCTGAAGTCATGGTTCAAACGATTCCTTAGAACAGGGTCTATGAATGGTACCCACAAAGAGGTGATCACAACAAAATAAAACAAACAAACAACAACAAAAAACTCAAATCATTCTTTCCTTTAAGCTTGAATGTTTTACTTGAATAAATTTACCCAGAAACAAAGAAGCAACTTTGATACAGACCAGTAAACAAGCTGAAGGGACCATCTACAAAATATTTACTGGGATGCTTCTGGCCCAGCAGCTGTCCTGGTTACAACAGATGGTCAGATTGCTTGCCTGACCTTACCCACTAACCACTAACTCGATAACCCCCTGACTCAAATTTACTGTGGCAACTGCTGTGTAACAAGCTTTCTGGGAACATGCTGTGACTATGTAGTCATGTGTGTAGGCACAGGCAAGCACATGCACACACACAAATATCAATGTCTACTCTTTGGCTAATAATACATTTGTTGTGTCCCTAGTAACTGGTTTGACAAACCCGAGAGTATTCCAGGTAACAGGATATGTGAGCCACGTGATTATGTTACTCTAGAAAAAAGATGAAATCTACATCAGGCTTGGAAGGTAGAAAGAAATGACTCTGTGTAATATCTGAAAAGTTAGTAAGTTATTAACATAACTAAAAGGTTTTTTTTTCCTCCCCTATTAGTAGACATCTTGAATTCAGTATTTTAATTTAGAATTCTCACTCTCCCCAGTAAGCAACATCATCCTTACAACGTAATAAGAGTAGCACAGAGAAATCAGGCTGTGGACCAATTTGATAGGGAGGGAAAGAAAATGGACTGGATGGTGTCCACTCAATAAGGGAAATAATAGCTACTGTCGGGCAAACAGAAGGCATTCTTTGATAAAAGAATCTATGTGAGGCAGTACAGATGCAGGAAATGAGACAGAAAGAAAAGGCCCCAGGGCTCTCACATTACAAGTGCTTTGGCCTTCATTAGCAAAGAAAGTTTCCTTCCATGATTTCACAGCCTTTTAAGCTCACTCAAACCTCCAAGTGATAGTATGAAGTGTTTCAAGCCAAGCAAAACTGCGGACCCTAAGGCTGGTGGATGAGAACAGTGCTCTCCTCAATTGGACTTTTTATTAATGAGGCCCATCCTTTTTGATAAGACTCAAATCCGCGTATGAAATATTTTACATTCCGCAGAGAGCCGGCCAAATGGCGCGTGTCCTCTGTTTAGGAGTTCACACTGCACACCCTGTCCCACCTGGATTTCCAGCTAATCCACAGCAACACACTAGCCCTTTCTTAATAGGTTGTTATTCTGTTGATACATGGAAATAGTAGCTTACTGTTACTACTGAATGTACTGGTTACATTTCTTACTAACAGAAGAATCACCACAGCTAAATGAAAAAGGGAAATACTTCACAGAGCTCATCATAGGAAAGCTTAAAAATCAGTTGAAATAGAAAACTCTTAGTAGAATCCATTGAACTCAAATTTTAGAAAAATGTTTTTCTCCCTTATTGTCTCCTAATATAAACCATATGGATCAATGGCAGGTTCACATTCTGCTTTGTATAGGAAGAGCCTTGAGTTCACCTTGATTCAAAGCATGGCCCATTTTATTTAATCCAGTTCTTCAACAGATACACCTGAATTCTCCTGGACATTAAGCCCTTTGGCAATGCTGTCTTTCTTCCTTGATTTGCCAACCCAGTACTGCTGAGGATAATTTAGCTCAACTACTTCAGCTACAGGAATGTTACTAACAGAAAAGAAAAATAGCCTTCCAAAGCTACCCAGGGATTTGGGGTTTTCTAAAAGTGATGCACTGCTGGGCTCCTGGAAGGGCTTTGTGTTGCATTTTGACCAAGGCTTTCTAAATGTTAAGCACCAGAAAGAAGACCCGGTTATCTTCCCAAATTGATAGGACATTCTGGGTGGCCGAGCTTATGAGTAAATTTTTAGGTTCCCAAGATGCTTATCAGAATCGACGTCAGTGTGAGGTAGGCAAGACGCCCAGGGTGCAGACGCAGAGTGGGTTACTGTAGTGCATGGCTGGTAACTGGGTGTCCCATGAGAATCTGACTCACCATATCTTAGAACTGGATTGAGTACCCAAAATGACTCTCTCATACTATTTGTTTTTAAGCATGATTTACATCAAGAAACACATTTTGTGTCCACCACCCAACACACACCTGAAACAAAGATTATATAGTAATGCCCCTAAAGATACTAACATATTGATGCTTTTTATTGTGTTCTAGAAAACTGTTATCCATGGGTCACTAAATTGATTTCACAATCCACTCGCAAACTGCAACTTAACAGTTTAAGATGGCTTGCTTCATTCAGTAAATGCTAAGAAATAGCCTAACTTGATACTGCCCGAAGGGAATTCCAATAGCCACTGAAGGCTATGGAAACTGCGTATGTTTTACCAAAGCCTTCAAGTGTTCAGCAGAGATTTTGGTCATGATGGTGGCATGAACCCTTCACTATGCTTCTAATTCTGTAACAGTGGGAATTTGGGGGACACAACGGGAAGTCACAGAGACACCTGCCTTCACCCTTTCTGCCTCACTCTGCTTAAGACCTTGGTTTGGTATCGGGGAGGCTTTAGGAATTTCGTATCGACTGCTTCCAACTGTTGAAAGATAGAAACCACAAATAAGACTTGTGGCCTTCTAGTCACCCTCTCTAGGGGTAACTGCCTCTAAAATCAGGCTGTATGGCTACGACATATAAGACACGGCTGCCTGGGTACCCTGGATGGATTGTCTATCTGGTAAGCTGTTTTCCTGGTGGGCCTAATCGCTCCCATTACTGAGATGTTGGTGGTCACTGTGTGAAGAAGAGGGCACAGGAAATACACAATTTAGGTTTTATGGCTACGGGTATTTCAGACAGAATTTATAAACTTTACAAAGCAGCCAGGAGGAAAAGACACAGAAGTTAGCTGAAGTGTAGTGGGAGACAAGACCAGAAATGAAAAGATGACCACTGGCTTCATCGTTCTACAAGAATGAAGCCTTTAGAGACAACTGAAAACGGGAATCACTGAAGCAGGTTCTGGTGGTCTGAGCCAACGTTACCATTTTCCAAGTTCTCGCTACTTTCATAGCATCCGGAGTCTCGCGGGGAGCATCCACTCAGGCCCTGGCTGTCCATCAGCAGCTTCTCCTGGGACCCAGATTGGTCACTGTTACCTGGACATGAATACACAGCATGGTGTCACAAGGAACCCCAAAGTCAGCTAGATGTTTATCCTTTGCTGATGACACACGTTCAAGCCTAACTAAAATTAAAAAAAAAAAGAAAAATGAACTAATGAAATCCGAACGCTTACTTCTCTTTCAAGTAATGTATCCACACTACGAAAATAAACTGGGTGAGAGAAACGGACCCAGGCGACCCAAATGGAGGCAGACTGAAGCCACAGGGGAGAGGAGAAATACAGAGTGTGGGACTGTAGTACCGGCAAGGACGAGGTACCACTGAGTGATGTACTATCAATGAGAAGCAGTGAGAGTGAATGTGGCTCTTACAAGGTGGTTAAGGTCATGTGCTTCTCAGACTCCTGGAAGGCTTGCACTTCAAGGCATTTATGTTACAGGCTCTCCAAATTTGGGAGCTTATATAAAAGTGTCAATTGAAATATTGCCTTATTAGCATAGGGGAATATTGTGAGCCTGTGGTAGCAATATGTTGCTGGCTGTATCATCTCAGCCAGAGAAAGGCTGGTGAGAGAGGAACAGACCTTGACTCAAGGAGCAAAAAAAATCTTTGGTATTCTGGAGTGTTGAAAGTCTCCTTTCTTTTTGCCCCTCTCCCACTGCCTTGGGCCAGCATTTCTATTCCCTGCATCTAGGGTGAGAAACATGTTCAGGAGACCTTCTGACTGGCAGGCAGGGTAGCCGACCAGTGCAAATGGAACAGCCCCAGCTTGAGCAACCCATCTAAAAAGAAGCACCATTATTTATCAATCGTACCTCAGTAAGGGTAGGAGGAAAATCAGGGAACAAGTTAACTATGTTGCTTTACTGAGTCACCCTGGAGTAAATCACGTGGAAAAACATGTGAACATTTCCAGGCAGCATCACTCCGCGTTTTCTACAGAGGCCCAGGGAGCCCAGAATACTGAGGTTCCACACAGAACATCTTCAGATAATTATGTAGAGAAAGCACTTGGTCACACGAACGGAAACCAAGAGAATGTTTTCTACATAAAGTAGCTGGTTGCAAAGACAAATGGCTTTGCAACCAGCTACTTTATGTAGAAAACCCTTCATCTCTCACCTGCCCACTTCAACCACACACACCCACAAAGAAAACAAGAACTAAAGAAATCAATAAACCAGCAACACGATGCCTTTTCTCAAGTCCGTCATCAAAATAAATACGTGGAGAGGCCGAGGGCTGCCATGTCATGCATGTGCTGGTGGGTCCCTACCATCCCCTTTCTACTTCCTGTTTGTATTTCTCAAAGGGAAAGCATCCTACAACAGGTATAACCCCAAAGACGATGTCAGAACACTTCTTAAATTACAACCCCAGAGAGTGCTAACTATCACACAACTAGTGAAAACATTAACAAATTAGAAGTACATGAGCAAATCCTGCTCCCCCACCCCTAACCACTCCAAACTGGAGCATTGTACAGTGATGTCCCCATCCCATGGAAGGGCCTGTGTATTTGGATTGGCCTTTGTTCTTGTCTAGCATGCTATTTGGAAAAATGATCCCTGTAAATGAGGGCTGTGAGCTGTCCTTGACTACCCAGCAAGTAGTCATGTAGTACCCGGTACCAACAGTCCAGGGTACCACATCAGCAAAGAAAACTGCAGGGTGCTAACTAGAGCGTATAAAAAGAGAAAACATGATCTGGGCCGCTGCTGAGAAGAGCATCCTGGGACCCCAGCCTTACCAGGAACTATGAGGTCCTGCTGCTACAGAAAATGAAAGGATCTCTCCCATGCTTGAGAACCACAGTGCATATGGAGCTAGTCAACCCCTTCACCCAGGAGAAAGGAGGTAGGTGACTCTTATGTGAGCAGACTTTTCTCTCACACTCACTAGCATCAATGCTAACATAGCAAAGACTAGACCATGAGAAATAAGCCAATTGCCAGTCATCAAAAGGGCTGAAATCCCATTTGGTCACACCCTGAAGGGACTCAGCATGGTTGGGCTACAGCTCTGCCCTACTCCATCCACTAACATATGGGAGCACATGGGTGGAATATGCAAAGACACAGATCCCCAAATGTCAAATCAAAAGCGATGACACCATTTTCTAGAAAGCACTTTTCTTAGTAATAAAGAGAGGAAATGGGATTCCTCGAGAGAAGCCCCTTCAAAAGGGCTTACAGTATTTCCTATATGGCAGAGCGTTCACTTCCACTGAAGTTTGTGCAAACATTTGTTTTATTTCCCCCTGTGCGTCTTGCATACTTCAAATAACATTTAATGAAGAGTCTTATGAAAGCGAACACCCCCCCTTCTTTTGATTCAGGGTCTCTCTCTGTAGCCCAGGCTAACCTGGCACTTTCAGTAATTAATCCTGCCATACTTGCTTAAACGCTCACTTCCCTAGGAAACAGTAAGCCGAGGTTACAGGTGTGAGCCTCCGCAGCCAGCTTCAAAGGGCTACGTCTATTGAGTTGCGTGCGGCGACAGTGGTTGAGATGGCAAACTCTATGGATATGTATTTTACTACATTTTTTTTTCTTAAAAAAGGCAAACAATATTAAGGGTGTTTTCTGTTAATTCGTTAACCTCATTTAATTAATTTTATACTAAAAGAGTATTAGGGAGAGTGAGCTGACCGGCTTTTCCAAATGGAAGGCTGACCTCAGGCCGCCTTTCCTCAGCTGCTGGGAGACACTGGGCAGTCTGGCTTCCAAGCGATGCTGGAGATGGACTCACTACTTTCTGTGGAAATGGGAGCTAGGAAACTTCAAGGGGTTCCTACATATCTTCAGGAACCTTACTGGATCTCTATCTCTCTATTGCACCCAAACTGAGTTTGGCAGAACACTACTGTGTTTCTCCAAGTAACTGAGGCCCTTTGAGGGAGCTTTTCTTAAATATGAACTCCATTGGATGGAAAGACATATGACTAGGCTACATCTGGATGCTAACTCTCAACAATGACTAGAGCCACTGAACCCCCCCCCCGAAGCCTTTGTTTCAGGATCTATAAAAGGAAATATGATTTTATGTATCAGAAGAATTCCAAATGGTAGAAATGCATAAACCCAAAATGGGATTTATTAAAAAAAAAAAACAAAAACAAACCAAAAAACCAAGAAGTTCATCTGAGCCTTCCAAGTTAGCATCATGATGGATAAAAATATCCTATAAAATGATTCTGGTACGAATCATAGGATATGAACCTGGGACAATGGGTCTCAGCCAATGTGTTATGTCAAACTAGGTTCAGATCCCCATATGCAGGGTTTAGCTTTGCTCTTCTGACATCTACATGAAACAGGAAATGTACCGGAGGATGGGTAAGAGCCAGCTGTCCTCCGCGCTTGCAGAAGAGTAAATGACGTAACACAGAGCAGATGCGGTTCAGAACAGCAGATGGTCCAACATTAATTCATATTGATAGATCACATCTGCCGTGCCAGTCGCTAGGCAGGCTATTTACATACAACCTGGCCAGAGACCCCAGGGTTCCTCTAGACCACTGATTCTCAACCTCCCTAATGCTGCCATCCTTTGAAACAGTTCCTCATGTCGTGGTGAGCTGACCCCCAACCATTAAATTGTTTTCGTTGCTACTTCATAACTGTAATTCTGCTTCTGTTATAAATCGTAATGTAAATGTCTATGTTCTCCAATGATGTTAGGCCATCCCTATGGAAGGCTCCTTCGATTCCCAAAGGGGTCTCAGCCCACAGGTTGAGGACCATGGCTCTAGAGAATCAAATGCTACAAAGACCAGGTTACAAAGCACCAGGGCAGGTAGCATGACACCCTCCAAATCTAGACCTGAAGCCTGTCTTCTTCTCTGTGTCTTAGCTACTTTGTCTGATGCCTTGATAAAATGCCCTGGGAAAGGGAGCTGAAGAGTTCACAAGGGTTTCAGTGTGAAGTCCATGGTGAGCGAATCGTGGCTGCCGGCACTTGACCAGCTTGTCCCACGGCATTAGCGGTCAGGCAGCAGAGAGGTGAATGTTAATATATAGTTCACATTCTTCTCTGTTTAGCCCAGGACCCCAGCCTGTGCAATGGTGACACCTACAGCAAAGGTGGGTCTTTCCACCTCAATGAACCTCGTCCCCACCGCCCTTCACAGGCATGCTCCAAAGCTAATTTATTCTAGACAATTTCCTCACAGATGTGTCCAAAGGCTTGCCTTGTCTCCTAAGTGATCTTAATGATGTCAAGCCGATAATATTAGCCACAACTAAGGTCTGGACTTCTATGAATAGCATTCCTTTATGCTGCTGCTTTAATTTAAAACGTGACTTCACCAACACAGTGGATTTCTTTGCTGGTGGGTCTCATGCACTTAGTGAATACAGATGTTCCTCAGTTTACAATAATGCACTCAGATCTTATAAACTTCTGATGCTCAGCACTGTAAGTGCGCAGACTGCACATTGCTTGCCTCAAAAGACTAGGATTCAATATTCGAGTTACAGTTTCTACCAACTGTGTATTCCTTTCCTGGCATCAGAAAAGCAAGAAAATCCTAAGTTGGGGACCACTTATAATGTGTGCAATCTCATCCCCCATCATTAACCATGGTTTTGGTATGTCCCCCAGTGATAGAAATCCATTAGCTACTGATACCCCGGAAACAGAGCGAATAAAGAAAATACATTTCAAGTCAAGAACTGGAAAGGATGTTTTCTCCATGTTGAATAATTTTAAGAAATTTTTTTGGTCAGTATTATGTCAGTATTTTTTATGTCAGACTGAAGAATAAATAACATGATAAGCCTGGCTCAGCAGGGCAACAGCAATGGACTCAATGAAAACTGTGAACGTCCTGAATTCTGTTCACATGGTATAAAAAATAAATTCCCATATTTAATCCGGAAATTTGTACTCCACACACACTTCAAAGAGACATTTTCTTCTTTAATGGGAACTGGTGGATTTACTTATACTAATAAGCCTATTCAGTAAGAAAACAACCCATGCTTCAGGAAATAATTAACCCTTAGATGGGCAAAGAGACTCCCAGGTGGTCAGCCTTTTTACTCCCTTTACCTAGGGACTCTTAATGGCCCACTGATAAATGAACGTTCTATTAGGAATAAGGTGGAACCTACTGGTCTACTGGTCTCTTCAGAAAGCCCCTGATGCAGCATCCTTTTCATACCATACAAACAGGCCTATCTGGCCTAGGAACTGTTTTGTTATAATATGAAATTAACCGTGGCTTTGGAAAGAACAAGACCAGCTGAGTGACTCCAGGGACCTTAAGCACATGATGACAGCTTATTCGAGGTCTGTTGGAGCCAATGATAATCATAACGATGATGATGCTATTCATCTAGCAGTGTGTGTGTGTGTGTGTGTGTGTGTGTGTGTGTGTGTGTGTGTGTGTAGGAGCTTACTGTCATATTCCTGTAACAATTCCACCGCCGTCAAGAGAACTGCTCTGTGTTCTGGGTCCCTGATATTCAATTCATCTAAGTCTTCTTCCTCCAGGAGCTTGAAGGTGTCCAGGTCTTCGTAGCCATTGAACAGGAAGGTGGGCATGTGCTCCTGGGAGGCAGAGCAAGAAGATTAAGGTGAGTTTATGGCCCAGTCATCTGATGCATGTTACACAGCTAGCCTCATACCCCTCAGACTTCTTCCCACAGTCATTCTGACGCTAATCAAGAGATGAGTATCACTTGTAATATGTCCCGGGTCTTGCTGTCTTCTACTTTCATAGGCACATAGGGGGTGCATGGGTTCACTCACCAATGGCTTAAGAAGATATCTGCTGCACATTGCTGTCACTGTCACTGTGCCCTAATTCCTTTATCTCCACATGGTCTGAAGTGAGAAGACTTCCTTTTACATTTGGGAGGCAGGGCTTTTTAAAATCCGACTTAGAAAACACTATGAATTTCTCAGGAGCAAGATGTTTTATTAATCGAAAACTAGAATCTACCACTGTAGCAATATTCCTCTAGAAGACGCTGGGAGTTACAGCAAAGGAGAGGTAAGAAGTCAAGCACCTCATGGACTCAGGGAGCTGGCTGTGAGCAGAATCCTTGGGCTTCTGTTTAAAGCGCTCCCAAAAGCAAATTTTGATCTAAGGCTTATGCTGAGCTATCACTCTGAGCAGAGGTCAAGGGAAACATTAGAATATTGGTGACTATTCTTGTAGAATACTCATAATATTAATGGGTCACACTTACCAGATGGCATAGGTCACTTGCCCAGTTTAGGGAGAGGACAAGGTGACAAGGACACGTGCATGGCAAGAGTGACAAGTGACTGACCTTCAGATTGATCCGATCCAGGAGATCCTCCACAGACTTTGGCTGGGGTGGTCTTCCCTTCCTCCTCCTCCTGGTAGGGCGCTTGGGTTTCTCCTCTTCCTCATTTAGCACATCCACATAGATGAACTTGAATGTGCCCACTTTGTTGTTCAACAGGCCCATCCAGGTACCCATGGGTGGCTTGCTGATTATGTCAATGATGTCTCCTTTCTGTGGCCAGGGAACAAAGATCTCTCCATTAGGCATATTTCTAAGCATGAGCAATGACGTAATTCAGACAGGTGGGAAAATGCTACAAAGTCAGGATTAGAGTCCCAGCTTCCTTCCTCCCTAATTTGTGTGTGCTCACATGTATGTGCCAGGAATACATGTTGATGTGTGTGTGTGTGCACATGTGCGGGTGACAACTAGAAGTAGATGCCCAGTGGTTTTCTCCATTGTGCTCCATCTTATTTTTGAGACGGGAACTCTCAGCAAATCTAGAGTTCATCATTTGCTGAGACTGACTGGCCAATGAGCTCCAGAGAATACTCCATCTCTCTCTACGCCCACAGCACTGGTTTTACAGGGGCACACCACCACCACACTCAGCTTTTCTATAACGCCTGGGGATATGGACTAGGCATTCATACTTGGGCAGCAAGCATGTTACTGACTGAGCCCATTCTGAGTGACTGAGACAGGATAGGATTGGGAGTGTGACAGAGGGCAGACAGGACACTTTTAAATGTGGCAGACTCCATGATGACCCCAGGTTACAACCTCCCTGGCCCGCTCTGTGCAGTCAAGTGAGCAGACCTGTGTTCTTAGTCAGGCTGCCTACCTTGGCATGTGGCACAGAATCCCACTCCTGGAGAAAAAGCTTGCTCCCAGTCACCAGAGGGTGTCCCTTAACCTGTGGCCACATCCTATATAATACTATGTCCAATTGCGTCTTTAGGTCCCACATAAACATCTCAGTACACACAGAGCAGTCTCTCCCTTTAAATAAAGGAAGCATAGAGGGAGGGGCATGGAAGTTCTAGAAGGAAGCTGGGGTCAAAGAGTGGGCCAGGGGAGGAAGAGGGGCCAACAGTTAATGCACAGCTTCCCCATCCTTGACCATGGTCTGGTTCTATTTATTTATTCTACTTCTTTTTTTTTTTTTTTTTTTTTTTACTAGAAAAGAGACCTGCATGGCCAAGGTACCCGAAATATGATCTAGTCTGTATAGTAAGAGTCCAGTATCCAGGGGCAGGGAAGAGAGAAACCCTTCCCAGGAGACAACAGTATCTGTGTTAGCTGGCCAAGAGGAGGAACAAGCCTACCTTGAGCTTCAGAGAGTCTGTGTCATAGGGACTGGGGGTGAAGTCAGTGTGCACGCGGGCACGGCCACAGAAGGGACCCCGGTAGGGTGGCTCTTCATCATCACCATCTTCTGACTTGACACTCTCTCTGTTGCTGGTGGAGGAATCGGTGGTACTGACAGTCTGACCGCCTGAGCAGGTACAACGAGAAGAACAGGGATTAAACACAGTCCTCCCAGGTAGCAAAGACGAGAGGCAAGAACAGTACTGTGCATTAGAAAAAGCCCAGGAAGGGAAGCTATGAGCCACAGCATTATGACAGGGACCACAGCAGGGACTGTGGGTGTGTCTTCTGACTGTTACCCTAATCAGGTTCATAAGATGACAGGGGACTCCCAGCACCTTATTCTCATGATAGAACTCCTTGGGATATTGAGACTCACCAGGGGAGGATGCTGCAGTGTGAGGCCCTAGCATTTGCCCACAGCACCCAGTAGCTAATTTGGAGTACACCACTTCTCCCATGTATTACAGAGGTGGAAACCAACCAAGAGGACAAGCAACTTGCCCGAGAAAGAGAACTTCAAGTCCTGGATTTATACTTCACTTCTCCCTCCTCACTGTTCAGCCAACACCAGCCTACTTTGGTCCTGGGGCAGTTTAGTCTTACTTGCTACCGGGGACGTTTAGAATTCCTCCAACTGTAACTCCAAGAGGAAGTCATGAGACATTACTAACAATACTTACTCATTGAGCTCTGACCACTCAGAGAACTCCGAAGGCTTTCCACCGACCCTCCGGCTCTGAGCTTGGGCTTGTCCACATGTTCTGGGTCAGGCTTTACGGAGGCAGGGGAGCCAGGCATTCCATCAAGCCCCGAGTCCTGAAATAGTTTCAGTAGAATTGAGTTTCCTGAGTGGAAAGGTGATTCTTTATAGTACTCGGTGATTCAGTCCTCAACTTTACCAGTCAAATTGATGTTTATACTTACGCTCGATCCTACGTACAACAGTCTCCCTTTAGCCTGAGTCATGTTTACATTTAAATATGTAGCCCATAGTACCGTTTATTAAGTACCCCCAAATTGCTTTTCAAGTTCAAACAGGTATTCTAAAATTTTTCTGGGGACAGCCCCGTCTACCATATATAAAAACAGCTACAGGCTTAGGGATTTAGCATACTCAATGACCCAGGAACAAGGTGGCCCTCAAATGTAGGTCAAGCTGGGCCTCAAATGTAGGTGGAGTTCAATCTACTCCTAATATAATACTTAGAAGTACAATCAGAGGGCATTTAATTAACTCTAAGTGGTAAATATTTAAACTAAGAAAAAGTACATTTCTTGGGAACAACTGACCAGATTGTTTCCTCTTATATAAATTGTTAAGTGACTGAAGACGATGCTGGTGGTTAGCCACTAGGGGGCAGCAGCTGAGCAAAAATGTCTGCCGTCCCCGCTGGTTTTATCGGCTAGCAGGAGCAGCGTTCCTTATACATTTCAAGCTCATGCATAGGTATTTTAACGGGCTGCAAAAATGAATACCATAAAGGTGTCAGAGGGGGAGGTTTTGAAATCAAAGGTCAAAACTATCCCAACATTTAGATCTCCAGGTGTTCTTCCTTCCACATGTGCAATTGAGACAGAAACCGGATGTGTTTCTAGGATGACAGTTTTTTCTATAGAACCAGGGGTGAGATATCAGTGTTGTGATATTCTACTGATGACATATATGCAAGTAAGTGAGACAGTTTTCTAACTCTCATCCCATATATATGCCCACATGGCTGTTGCAACCTAGTAGCCAGAAAGCACTGTGTAAAATTCCTCTTCAGAGCCAGGCGGTGGTGGCGCACGCCTTTAATCCCAGCACTTGGGAGGCAGAGGCAGGCGGATCTTTGTGAGTTCGAGGCCAGCCTGGTCTACAAAGTGAGTCCAGGACAGCCAAGGATACACAGAGAAACCCTGTCTCGAAAAACCAAAAAAAAAAAAAAAAATTCCTCTTCAGACCTGCTACATACTTCTAGAACAATATCCTACATCTGAAAGAACAGCTGATGAACAACACTCAAAAAAGATTTACTTATTTTTATTTTGGGTGTAGGAGTGCTTGCCTACTTGTATGTATGCATTGCCACATGTGTGCCTGGCGCCTGCAGAGACTAGAACAGGGCACTGGGTTCCTGGAGCTGGAGTTACACACTGTTGGGAGCCACCATGTGGGTGCTGGGAACCACACCTGTATCCTTGCCTTGAGAAGCCAGTGCTCTTAACCACTGAGCCATCTGTCCAACTCCGAAGGGCACTTTTAAAGGAGGCTCCTAGTGACAGGTAATTAATAACAAGGATATTTTAGGCAAGAGTCCTCCTGACCCTCTTGTGCTTAAATGTATTCACCTGCTTTATTCGATAGTACTTACTGTACTGTGTGTGTATGTGTGTGTGTGTGTGTGTGTGTGTGTGTGTGTGTGTGTGTGTGTGTGTGTGTCCCTGACTCCTTTTCTCTGAACTAGAGGGTCTGCTGTGAGGGTTCATCTCAATTGTCCACCTGACAGGATTTAGAACCACCATGGAAATGATCCTGCAGGCATGCCTGTGATGGGCTTTCTAGAGTAGATTAGTTGGGGCGGGAAGACACACCCTAAATGTGGTGTTCTCACTCGGTGGGCTGGGGTCCTGGACTGCAGGGCAAGGGGAGAGGAGGCGGATCAGCAGTGTGCACCTCTCTGTCTGCCTCCTCCTGCCTGTGGGTACAAAGTGACCAGCAGCCTGCCATGATGTACCATCTCTTGAAGCTGTGAGCTAACATAAACCCCCCTCCCTTCCTGAAGTTGCCTTTTCCCTGTATCTTGATGCAGCGACCAGAGAAGTCACTAATACAAAGGCCTGTACTTTATATTCCCAGCACCACGAACCGTGTCTGGAAAGCCCTAGATGCTTAACAAATGTTTCTTGAACCGCCTGCTTTATCTACACAAAGGCAGTCTGGTCTAGTGGCCGGTTAAGGCCAAGGAACATGCACAGAACAGTGCAATAACTTAGGTGGACCATCCTCTGCAAGAACCCGGGTCTCGGCAAGATAGCCACATACCTGCTCTGAGACGGGGCTGCTGTACTTTTTGGACATCCTCTTCCTCATTGTCTCTTTCACTGATTTCACCTTTTTCCCAAGAGAGATGCGGGAGGCAGTAGGCGATTTGATCACTTCTTTGTACACAAACTCTCCCTCTTTACTCTGCAAAGCAGAGCGTAAATACCATTAGTCCTAGCAGATAAGGCTAGAAACCGGTTCCATTACTCAAACCATTAATGTCCTAGACCTCAGAAAAATATTAGCATTCCCCAGGATCTTCACATTTTTCTTCTGTTAACTCAAGGCTGTTATTTATCTTTGTGATTAGAAATTAAAACCTACTGAGAGGTATTTTGTTTGCCTGTTTATACTGGGGCTTGGGGGCACTTTTTATTTTATTTAATCTTAGTGCACGCTCTTCCAATTATGTTTTTCTCCTACCATTTAAAAACACTTGAGGGGACTGCATTTCATTAGTGAAGAGAGATTTAGAGGAACCACTGTTCAGGTAACCCCAGCAGCAGGGGCTAAGAGAAGGGTCCTAGCATTGGCTCACCCCAGGGCAGAAGGGAGTGAGAACAGTTTCAAACTACATAGATCACTCTTGTGGTCAACTCCTAAATGCACAGTTTCCTTCCCTGAACAAACTAGACTGTGGCCATCTCTCATTCTATCTTGCGTTAAAAAACAAGCTTTTCCAAGAAAGTATGGATTGGGGGTAGAGGGACGGAGAGACTTCTGTGTTTTTAAGGATTGACAACATAAAAATTATAGGCTTATGACTCAATAAAATTTGATACCCAAATAAAACAGCTTCAATCTTGCAGGAAATTCCATAACACTTCATGTCTCATAGACATGTATTTTAGCTGGCATGAGGCCATAACAAGTACAAAAGTATGAAATCTTCATTTGATAGATTCAAGGCAAAATACATACGGGACAAGCAAAACCATGTGAAGCTTATACCTGGTCTTCCGGGGCCTGAATTTCAGGAAACTTCAAGCATTACCATGGTGGCCTGGCCCTTGACCATGACCATGATCAAAAGTATGTCTGAGGGGACATTAACCTGTGTAATCAGGGCCCTAGTTTGCTTGGACCCTGAGAAATCTGGGCGTGTTTCAGGAGACCTCACATGAGAAAGACCTGAAGTTAATGCAGGTCCATGCAGTCATCTTACAAGGAAACCGCTCAATGATGCCCACATCCCAGGGTTACGTCAGGGCGTTCCCCTTACATGAAACTGAGACTACTGGGAAAGGAAAGCTCACAGACACACATGGCTAAGGCCACAGGAGCCACAGTCACCTGTGTGTGTTACTTAAACACTGGAGAAACGGCACTAAGTGGCGATTCTCCCAGGGCACGGGAGGATCAGGCAGTCATCAGCCACCATGTGGGACACTAGAAGGTCTTCAAGATGGGAGCAATGGGGCTTCTTTGCAAATACGGTTTGGAACCGCTGAGCAAAGCCGGAGTCAATGCTCCAAGGCGCTAAAGGGGAAACTGTTGGCACCCACGTCCCTGTGGTCCTTATCCACTGCTTTTCTCTGTGGCCTACTCACCATAGGGTCAGAATTATGACCGCCGACATGCAGAGAACGATTTGTCAGGTCAAATCCACCAAAACTGCAAGTTCTCTGCAGAACAAGGGGGGGAGGGTGGAAATAATCTAGTTATTATATGCTAATGTCACAGCCTCACAGCCCAACACATGTCCCCTGTGCAAAGCACCTCACATATACAGGATGGAAGATATGACACATGAGGAGGGAGACACATGATTCATGTTGAAGGAGCCCTGTCTTACACGGCATTGGGTGTCTGAAATTCCCCTAACATGCAAAACCAGGAACTCTAAGGAAATACATAAATAAACCTTCATAATCCTAGCACAGGAACATTCTCTCACTACTCCGTGGTCTTGGAAGCCCTGTGCTCTGCCATGGACAGCAGACCTTTCTGAAAGACTTTTGTCTTGTTTATATTTAAACCACCAAAGAGGGGAAATGAGGTTATGCTTACAGTCACCCAATCAGGCCAACAGGGTGACTCACTAGCCCCCTCCCCCCTCAACCCTGGCCAAAAGTGCTGTTAACTTTCCCATGTAACTGTTCAACATAATTAATTATAACCCCTTTTCTCACAGTGGATGACACCATATTTACGGGGTGGAGGGGGAGCTGACTGAATGTTTATCACCGACCACACACTCCACTTTCAATAGGAAAACGCTGTTATAAAAATGAATGAAAAGTTAATTGTACGTGTAAGTTGGTTTTTGTGAAGCTACTTGTATTTCCATGATTTTCTGTTTCCTGGTCTTGTATCTAATTTCTCTTGTTTTTCTAGTCCCCTCCCCCCCAAAAAATAATTTGATCCTCCTGCATGTCTCCTCTCACAAGAGCACTTTAATTTTTGTTGTAAGTAATGTTTTAAAGGCAGTGGGTATGAAAACTTAAGTAGGAGATTTGCTTTGGGTTACCTTTGTGCATTAGAGACCATAATGATAGCCACACATGAGAAGATATGAACCAAAAAGCAAATGCACACTATAAGCCCTGCTTCTTTTAACCCGATATACTTTAGACATGTATTAACATACTGCATCGAGAAAGAAGACACAGTCTGGGAAGAGAGGGAGTGGGCTTTTAGCCCTACACATCGATCTGGATCTGCTACTTGCTTGCTGCGTGAACAGACTCAAGCAATGAAACTCTCTGACCTTATGATTCTGCATTGAGATACCATTTATATCATATATTTATTTGACCTCAGCACACTGCTGTTCATAAAGCAGACACTCTGGAAATTCATTTATTCTCTGGTGTCTCATTTTGGTTCTGCTGGGAGGCTGCAGAACCTTGATCATTATGTGGCAGGTAAGGCCTCACAGGCAAGACTATAATCATGCAAACGAGGGGCTGGAACTCCATTTTGGATTTGATAATCTGGGCGTTCAATAGTGAACCTAAAGCATTCAGGAACAGGCCACACAGGGAGGTGGCAGTTGTGGCATATGAGAGGAGCAGAAAAGAGGGGCATTTGGAACCATCCACCTCTCAGGGACACTGTTGCTTTCCAGTGGAGATTAGCTCAATTTTAGACTAACTACCAGCAGGTAGTCTTGCTTTCTTTACAGTCAACTAGCTTTGTGTCCAGTCTATAAAAAGAGAAAGACTTTCCTTTAGAAAATTGATCGCCAGCTCACCTAACTGGGAAAGGATGGCCAACCCTGGAGGCAAATTTTTAACATTAACTCTCCCTCATAGCTTATGGTGCCAAATGCATTTTCTCAGTTTTGCAAAGGCAGGGACTTTATACTAGTTCCTTTCCTGTGACTCAGGGCTTCACAGACACAGGGTGGCGCCCAGATGTCTGATCACTGTATGGTTTTTGCACGTCCCTGCTTTAAATGACAACATCTCCTGCAACACTGGAGCCCAGCACGCTCTCTCTGATGCATATGAAACAACTCTCAAGGAATTTATGTGGAAACGATGACTGTAATAAATTAGAAGCTTGTTTGGGTTTTCATGGGCCTGCTGTATGCATTTATGGCCTAAAATAAAGGGCTTGCTGGTTTTCAGAATCATCAGCTAAAGCCTGTCTGAGTGTTGTGCTAAGATATCTGAAATGGATTCTTTTTCATCAGTGGAGGGCTAACAAGCCATAAGCACTGAGTGGTGGTAGCTCTCACGTCTGCGAGATCACCTCAGAGCAGTACTCCTTCAGGAAGGAAAACGGATTATAAAAAGAGCGACGGAAGAAAAAGACATCGCTCTTTGAACTCTGGTGATCTACAGAAACGAACCATAAGCAAAATATTTTTTTAGCTCATTCATCTCTTGCACAGATAATTATAAAAAACATTTGGGATGAGGACAGTGAGTCAATGGGATGGGCATGCAGTTGAGAACATGTTCGAAGGGGGATTGAATCTAAAAGGGGACAAGGTTTCCAAAATGTCATGCACAGCTGTTTTCCGAAACAAAAAACAAAAAAAAAATTGAATGAATAAAAATTAAAAGCAAGACACGTGACTGTTTCCAGTGAATTCAAAGCGTTATCATTTCCCTGAGGTTCGGTCAAGCAAGTATGGCGTCTCTGAAGGACAAAAGGATCAAGGCTTAAGATTAAAGCAAACTCTCCACTTTGGGGCAAAGTGAAGGAAGTGTATTTGTCAAAGAAAATGGAAAGGAGCATTTTAAGTGAAAGATGGAAAGAAATAAGAAGGTGTAGCCCAGTGGTAGAGACTTACTTAGCATGCATGAGGCCGTGGGTTCGTGCCCAGTACTAAATAAGAAAGCCAGACAAATAATGCCCATGTCTTTCTGTGAAAACATTGACTTTAGCCTATGTTTTCTGAATAATGAGAAAATTAATTTTTTCTAATCATACAATTATACTTACAAAAGCAGCTATGCACAGGCTTCTAATTTAGCCCTGAATATATTCGCTAGCAGGTATTAAAACTACCCAAGGCTGTCTTCAGCTCTGAGCATATCAAAAGTATCCAGCTCATAGGGCCACCATTACTGAGTAGCCCTGAGGCAGGCTGGCAGATGAACTGGGCTTAACTCTTGACCCCAGGACCAGGGTTTTACAAAAGATATGGAGGCCAGAGCACACCAGAGACTGAATGAGTGACAAAGAAAATTCTGGTATTAAAACAAAACAAAACAAACCAGGAAAATTAAAATACTGTTGCTGAGACACAGAAAGAGATGGAAGGAAAGTGTTCTCAACAGACCAATAGCATAACAAGTGTTGTAAGGTTCCTAAGAATGGAAAAAAAGACAGAAAAATAAAATCTAGGACGGAAGTCAACACACATGGGAATATCTTCAAAAACCCCAAAGTGAGAAAAGACCCAAAGATCCTCTGAGAACCAGAGGAGGTCATTTGAAGGATGGCAGTGGCCAATCTGTCTTCATTTTCACAAAAGCAGAACTCGGTTGCATGAATTTAAATTACAGTTATACAGTTCTGGACAAGAACATCCTATTCATGAACGTGAAGGAACCCTGGGAAAAGCGACCGTGGAAGCCCATTCTTCTCTAGAGGTTCTTTCAGACCTTTCAAAGGGGCTCTGAGCCAGCAGCCCCCGGAGGATTAAGGAAGGTGCCAGGGCAGAGCAGTGCCAGGTCCGCCTCGCTCTGTCCCCTTTTACATGGGCCATTGTGCAAACTCCAAGTTAGGTGGGAATTCCAGTGGGGTATATCTATACTTCCAAGTTCAAACTAAGTCCCTCTCTGAAAGGAAATGTCAAGCTAGGCTTCCCTGATCCGTCAATATGAAAAGTGAAAAAAAATTATTATACAAGTCATCATATAAGTAAACGCTTGGCATTACTGCATGCTAATTCCTCCGCTTAAAAAGGTAAAAATATTGAATTCGTTTAATTAAATCAAAAGGGCTTTAATTGAAAAATTTCCCCCCTCTCTTGGACGTAAGAACTTTCTGGCTGGCCCTGCTTATATCAAAGAAATGCACTTGGCAATGGTGAAGGCAAACCTTCCATCAGTTCATTCCTATTGTTTTCATTAACTGCAAAAGTAGGCATCTCTTCCAGAGTTCAGCGTCCTTCTGCTTCGAGTCCGTTTCTCTGAGGTCAAGTGACGAGATGGCTGGGCACGAAGACAGCCACTCCCAGAAGCTAGCCAGAGCCCACTCCCGCACCCTGGAAGATTAGCTTCAAGGTTTAGTTTCAGTGAAAAACCGAACGGCTTCAGCTGGCCAGAGGGCAGAGGGAAATAGGGAGAAAAAGGGGGGCGCACTACTAAAGAAAGAAGGGCGAGAGATCGGAGGGTGACAGTGGAAATGGACCCCCGAAGTGATGAGTCGAAGAAAGGAAAGCAGCTTTGTAAGAAGAGAGGCCATCATGTTTGACTGCCCATCACAGAAATGACAAGGCCCTCCTCACGACCGTCCTGGCGACTCACGGACTTCTGGTGGATTCTCAAGAGAACCCTTTTGGTGCAGCGGTCCACCGCGGCTGCCCACTTCCTCTTTGTCTCCTCATCCTCCTCCAACAGGCACCGCCTCAGGTCCTGCCTCTCGGCCTTGCTCAGCGTCCTGTCCGAGGCAGGACGCACGAGCTGGGTGAGGTTCAGGTGGCTGTAGAGACTCCGCTCCACCACGTAGGTGATGTTGAACTCGCTGACCGAGGTGCGCCCTCGGCCCCTCCGGCCAGGGAAGCTGCCGCCGCCGCCGCCGCCGCCCCCCTTGGGCTTCTGCCGGGGCAGCAGGTCGCAGGTGGTGCCATTGGCTCCTCTCCTGGAGGGCCGCTGGCAGAGGAAAGTTCTGGAACAGGAGTAGTTAGTATCCGCCTTCTTCAAGCGGATTTGCTTACGGATACTCTGAACCTCCTCCAGGGACACCAGAAAGTGGTGCCTACGCCGATGGTTGTCATAGAAGAAAACGCCATCGGTACTTACCCCGTGACTCAAAGACCCAAGACCTTTCTTCATTTCTCCCTCTGTGAGGGAGCGGGACACTTTCTGGGCCTTTTCTTCTTCTGGATAGGAGAAGAATGTCCCCATCTTCTTAGGGGGCTTAATGAGACCCCGACTCTCTCCTTTGCTGAAGGTTTTGACCAGCTTCCGGCCAGCTCCCCAGGTATCCAGGCTGCTGGACGACGGAGATGGGGTGAGACAGTCTGAATCATCTTCTGGAGGTTTCTCGGCAGAGCCGTCATAGAAAAATGGCTTTTTGTGCACTCCAGAGTAGAGTGCAGACCTTTCATCCAGTACTGGTGAATTCTCAAACACATGCTCCTCTCCACCTGGAAGGGAATCATCGGAAGGTCTCCTGTGAGTGACTGTCCCATAGACCTTTATCTATACCCGCAAAACACATTAGCTCACACATGGTTAATGGTCATGTTCTCCCTGCCCACACTACGATCTTCTTCAAAAACATGGCTCATATGTCAATGTGCGGGCAACACAGAAGATAATAAAACTGCTTTGAATAGTTTCAAGGAAGCTTAACATTAAACATTTGTGAGGTGCTGAGCCTGGTGGCACAGGTCTGTACCCCAGCTACTGGGAAGATAGAGGATGGCAAATTTAATAATCAATCAACCTTGCCAACTTAATAAGACTCAAAATAAAAACTGCTGGTGTCACTATTCATGGTTATAAGCCCAGCACGTAGGAGGTGGGGGGGGGGGGGATCAGGAAGGAGTCCAATGTCATCCCCTGTCAAATTACAGAGTTTAAGGCCAGCCTAAAGCTACATGAGACTCTGATGCCAAAAAAATATACCAAAACAAAAGAGAGGTGGGGACACAGCTCAAAGGTGGGGAGGACGTGTCTAGCTTTCGCATGTGTGAAGCCTTACATCCAAACCTAGTACCATAAAACTAGGGATGGAAACTTGCGGTATCTTTTATTTTCCTTCAAAACAAGTTTGAAGACCAACATCTCCCTCGACCTATTAAAAAATGCCATTTGCAAAAGCAAGGCCCATCATTATGATATATGTTAGCATTTCCAGATAATTGCCACCCTGGTTTGTAAGTGCAGCCCTCAGATTGGTCTTCCCCATGCTGAAAAGCCCTCCTTTATGTCAGCTCCAGTGGCTTTAATGTTGGAGTGTGATGAATGCCATGTGGCAGACAATGATTTTGTTTTTATTGGTACATATGCCATTTCAGTGATTAAATCTCCAGGAGAGTTTGGGTGGGGGAAACACCATAAAGCGTTATACTTGCAAATGTGATTGACAAATGGTCTCCAGTTGGCTGGCCAAATATAAAAAGCCAGGGGAGCTGAGTGATCCCAGCCAGACAGTCCCATCCACCCAGCCCCAGAGGGAACAGCAAGGGCATTTAAGGGCCCTGACACGCAAGCAGCTCAGTAAGTGTTCCATTTGGTCTTAGGCTTCCAGGCCTTGAAGCTCTCTCTGGGGCCAGGTAGTGAGTGAGCCAAGCCCTCTGGAGCCCAGTGGAAAGGCCTGGATGTGCTGGCAGGAGAGCCAAGATCTTCTCTGCATGTGTTATGTGAACAGATGTGAGGGAGGAAGTAGGTCAAGCTGTGGGTGTAGTGATCCCAACTGGCCGCATCCCTTAATTCTAAGGAAACACTGGAGCCTTGCAGCTTTCCACCAGCTGAACAAGGGAGAAGGGAAAAAATACAAAGCTCCCCAGAACAGAAGGATAGCACTATACATACCAGCTGGGACAAAGGTGCCAGGTACTGGTTAAGTGTCAGGGACAAAGAGAGGTGGGAAGAAGATAAAAATGGTACCCACTTCTAGAAGATTCTAAAAAAAAAAAAAAAAAAAAAAAAAAACTACCTTTTCTAATTAATGGATATTAGTTATGGAAGAATTCTGCTATAAAATCCCACTTACAACCAACTCCACATTTATGTGCAGAAATGGGTGGCAGAGAAGGAAAAGGGAAGAAGAAGTAATCGAGATGATGCCCAGTCCCAGGTTCACTTAAGAACTGTTTGAGGATCTTCTGGGAGAGTTTAAAGCAAGTTTAAAGGGCAGACAGGATTTAGCCAGACCACAGAGAGTTTACAAACAGGAATGCTGCTTCCTGCCCCCCACTCCTAATAAGTATGGAGACCAGTGGCACTTCGGTTTTCCCAAGTAAATATAGCAACTTCTAGAGACTGTTCTCTGCTTCCAGGCCAGGAAGAAGCAACTGGGCTCTGATTGGAGGCCCAGCCTCCAAGTGGCAGCAACAAAGGAACAAGACTATGTTAAGAGCCCGCCAGGTGGAACAGATCCATGAAAAATCTAAGCACCACAGTCCTGCTCCATGGATGCCTCGTGGGCTTCCCTCACTTCTCTAAGCTCCTGTCACTCATCAGTGAACCAAACTTCCTCTGGAGTGTTTTTAGGATAATCAGCAGTTTAAACACCTCTGTGACAATTGGGCCTGGCACTAGCTGCGACACACATGTTCGTGACATGTGAGGCCTCAGCCTGGAAAGGCAGCGCCTGGTAAGGAGCTTTGAGAGAAATAAGGAAATGCCTCCAAAAGGGGCTGTGTCAGCCTTTGTGAGCAGGCCCATGCAGTGTGAGCTTCACTGCCCATGCCTGAGAGGCAGCCCGGAAGCCGAGCCCTGACTTGGAGCATTTTTTTTCCTGTCCTCTGCTGATCAAAAGGAACAGCTTTGCTCTGCAGGAGCGGTGAGTCTGCTTTCCCAGTCCACTGTGTTACCTGCTTCACAAGGGTCTCTATGTCAAATGCAGCTAAGATCAGGGTACCCAGGGAGAGGCGCAGACGTGGGACCATTCAATGCAAGGATACAGCTTTACACAAGTTCCGGTCGCCAGCCAGAACTCCAGGACCTTCAGCATCTGTTCTCTCTCACAGTCTCTCTGTCACAACACCTCCCTACCTTTATCTAGTGCTCCATACGGTTATCGTAAGTGTTAATAAAAACACACTTGAAGCTTCTTCATAGCTGATGGGCAGGACACAGAAGACGGCAGACGACAGAGGCACAAACATGGCCCGTGATTAATATTATCTAGGGCTGCATGTCAGGGTATACTTGGAAACTCAAGGCAGGAGGACAAGACCAAATGAAGAACTCTAAAGTCACTAGTTCCCCTAAGTGGTAGGCTGTGCAGAGGGGGCAGAATTCCGGCTGGCTGGTTGAGTGACCTTGGAGAAGCTCTCTGGCTTCTTTATCTCAGTCTCCTTACTAGTGAAATGAGGAAGTGCCTGCCTCTGGTGGGTATTCGAGCGACGGCATATTAAAAGGGACCATCAATTCTCCCGTGTGGAGGAAGTGCCTAGAATGCAGAATGCATCCCGATAAAGGATTATTATTGGCCTTACGACTGGCATAAGGCATGCCGGCAGTCACTGACTTGATCAAATCTCTGTAAGTCCAAGGGCACTGGGGAAGAGAAACAGCTCACAGCGCAAAGCAGCCTGTCCCACCTACCAGTTCTTCTGTCAATAGGAAGCTCAGAGAGCCTGGCCACATGGGGACTGGAGACAGACATTGAGCTACGCACACACGCACGCACACATGCACGCGCACACACACGCACGCACGCGCACTCCTTTTGGTGATATGACTGAGATAGTCCTTCCGAGCTTATTGTGCACTTAGAGAATATCTTGCAGCTTCAGTTCATTTAGCCCATCTGTGAGGCCCAGTCCACACATGGATGAATTCACATATAGAAGCCCATCAAAAGTGACCTAAGGTGACTGCTTTTGACCTTCAATTGCCTGTTTTGTTGCTTTGCCATTCCCCCCTCCTTCCCCCAAACAGTTTGAATTGGTATATTCTGCAAATTTGGGTATACCAACATGTACAAAGTATTACTGTAGCATAAAGGCTGCCACAGGACAAGACCCGCAGGGTCAGTACTAGGTCTGCCATTCATTTCCTCTCACTGATGGATACACCCCATCGTTCTGTTTGTCATAGCTGAGATCTCATTTTGGCACGTGCACGAGGTTTGCCTTTCCAGTGCACACTCAGGGTTGAATGCTGGCGATTCGACATGGTTCTCTACAAAAATCCAACCTTCCTCCCCGCGTTGTTCACATCTCAGTAAGACCCGCCATTGTGTGAGGAAAGGTAGGTATATTCAGCACGGTGGAAACCTTGGCCAACGGGTATTAAAACATCCAAATAGAAACTGACATTATATTAAACCGTAAACAGAATTGCTATAACCAAGGGACACTCAAATGCAAGCCCAAAATTGAAGGTGGGTCCACATTATCCATTAAGGTTATCTCTCTTCCCATCTCTCCCATTCCCTCCCATCCCCCATTCTTTTACAGTTACCAACATCTTCTGTTTTGTCCTAAAAAATTAAGTCAATATACATCAATAATAACAAGAAACTCTTATCTTTGAAAATAAGAGGAAAGTTAGTTTCCTGTGTACAACTTGGCTTTATTTAAAGGGATCAAAAAACCTTTATTGTAATAATAATAATAATAATAATAATAATAATAATAATAATTCTAAAACCCACATGCTAAAATTTTTGAAATTCCTTATAACATAGACATGATATTTTAAGAAGTCAGGCTTTTCTTATTAAAGCCATCCAGTATTTTTCCAATTTACTATCATTTATAAACAAGACAAATCTTATGGCTGGGTGGGGTTGAGACAGTGTCACTGTGTAGCCCACGGTGCTCCCCTCTTGGGCTGAGGATTGCTGGGATTATAGGCCTTGTAGGTGTACGCCACTACACTCAGGAATATTCAGCCTTTATTTGATCTTCTTTGGAGGGTAGATTTTTATATTGCTTATAGATATTACTATAAATGAAAATGAATAAGGTCACAAATTACACCATCATAATTTTAATTCAAGGTTACCATTTATTCTAATGATCCCTAGTTGACATTACTGGTTCATCTTCCCAGCCAACTCTTAAAAATCCCCTTAGAATTGAAGTCCTCAGAGCCCCTTTGGAATAGAGACTTGAGATTGTTTACTGGAAGAACAAAGCAGCCCCCAGGCTTTGAAGGGACAGAAAATGCCTTGATTGTCAGGTGCCTTTGCAAGATGGATGCACTATGTATTAGCTTTACATGAGATCCATTACATTACAAATTCCAGTCTCCTTTGGAAGAGAGGGCCACGCTGAGAATTTATAGGGCTTATATATAGCAGCACATACTCATAATTAAAACTGTACCACACCTTCAGACTTTATTATCAGAACCTAGCTTTTTCCCAACTCTGTCATATTTGAGTTACTAACTGCCCAAAATACTGGACACCAGGATCCTTCATTCCAAACACTCTGTGCATCTCCTGCTGGCACACAGACAGCTCGGTCGGCCTCAGCCAGAACTCAGCTCATTTCCTACTTGAAATCATATTCCGTTTCTACTGGAAATCTGACCCCCAAGTGATTTCTTTTGAAAGAACCAAGTTGAGGTTTGTGACCCCCTGCCCCACTTTTTACCTTCTGTGCTGGGCTTTTTCATTTCTTCCACCCTAATTAGTTTCTTTCTGACTCTTCGAGTAGAGTTTACCAGCTTGTGTAACCTCTTAAACTTCACCGACTCCTCGGTCTCATCATCCGATTGTTCTCTTGACTGGCAAAGAAAGAAAGAGGAAAAGTTAATCAGTTAATTGTTCCAGAGCTGTGCTCTCCCAGCCGGCATAGCTAGCCTCTCAGCCAAGGCTCCATGGCCAAACTTGTGATATCAACATGGGGTATTAAAAAATCTACCTAAGAGGTTTACAAAGCCTCGTATACCCTCTGATGGTCTAATTCAGCAGAGAACCAGTCCTGGGGGCGAAGTGCACATCTTTGGCCTTGACTACCGTGGGGGTGTCCGACCCTGAATCTTTCAAGCCAAATCCAGCAGGACTCTCTCCCCAAGTTGGCCCTGTAATAACAGTTACACTGCTGTGGTTTGGGCCAGGCTCTTCTCTGTCTGGCCCATTGGGACTTGCTGTTGAACGTGGTCATCAACCACTTCTCCAAACCAAAATTTTGTTGACTTTTTCCAGCAAACACCTCCCCCACCCCCCACCCCCCAAAATCAAAGCCAGCAGACAGAAAAGAAGTAATGAGGAAAAAAAAAAAACCAAAAAACCCTTCTTTCCTATTTGTTGGAAGTGCCTGCCACATTGAAGGCATCCCTTCCACCTCCCCCAGCTCCCTCTGAGGGCTCACGAGGCAAGGTTGAGGACAGCCCCACATTCCTCCAAAGAGACGAGGGAAAAAGCTGACCTTTCCGGCCATACAGTACAGTCCATATTCCCCAGCATCCCATTCTGTTTTGCAGCGATTCAAGTGTGCTCTGGCCCAGCTGTTTTCCCTCAAGTATCAAACATTACAGAGGATGAAAAAAAAAATCTCTCTCTATAGTAGTGACCCAGGCTAAAAACAATCCTTTCCTTGTGAACAGAATGAGGGCTTCATTTCCAAGTCCATTCCAACATTCAGTTTCCTCTGCTGTATCTGTTCAAAATGTGAAAAAGCAAAGGAAGTTTCCCAACGGAGTGGCGTGTTGCACCCTGCACCACTCGACTGGGTGCTTGGACCTTTTGGGAGTGCCCCAGCCTCAGCATGGCCAGTGCAGCCAGGGAACAGGTCCAGCTAATCCTGCACATCCTGACAACAGTATCCCCTCATGTCCTCAGTGCAATTCTCAGGGAGAGAGATGACTCAACCACCCCTCCCCAACAAAACAAAAGCAAACAGCATCTCCAATTTGAGATCAATGAGGCGACATTTCCCCTCAAGAAAAGCTCTCCCTAATCTCATTTTTATAGGTTATAAAATAGATAAATAAGAGACTAGCACAAAGAGGGGTGGAGACCATATGGATTCCTTAGAAATGGTGCAAGCTGGGAGTGCACTGACATTTTTCTCAGTGCAATATAGTGCTCTCCTGGATAAACTTGATCTATTTCCTTGGAGATCACAGCATGGGTCACTATGCTTTCTTTCTGTCTCACTATCTGCAAACAATTTACCCACTGATGATTAATTAGTACAAACCCCTCAACAAATCATCAGACTGAAAGATTCCTCAGTCTTCCTGTCTGTGAAGCGAATCAATAACTACGTCCAACTTCTGTAAATTTCTAAAAGGAAAATACTAGCTGCAGATTCACAATTACAGCCGCCTACTGTCCGGCTGGAGAGATGGCTCAGGAGTTAAGAGCACTGACTGTTCTTCCAGAGAGCCCTGGTTCAATTCCCAGCATCCATATGGAATTCACAACTGTATTTAACTCCAGTTCCAGGGGATCTGGCATCCTCACACAGACATACCCGCAGACAAAACACCGGGGCACATAAAACAAATTTTTTTTTAAAGTTGCCTACTGTCTACTTGGCAAACTAGAAGGAAAATGGAAACCCTCCGTCCATCTCAGTAAGGAAAACAGGCAGTTAGGTTGACCAGTTAGGGTTAGTGGACTTAGCTGAAAGGTGCAAGGTAAAAAAAAATCAAAAGTAAGTTCAGCTCCAAATACAAAATGATACCATCTGGTTTAAATCTCATTTTTACTGTGTTGAGTTTTTGACATGCAAGAAAAAGAATGGTGAGAGTGGCCAGCCAGACGCATGAGAACTCAGTTACCCTCATTCTGGGTCATGAGCACCTGAGTTAGTCACAGCGCACTGAATTCATGCAAATATAGTCTCAAAATACTGTGTCTTCCTGTTGCAGTTCAAGTGTCAGCAACTCAAAAAGAAGAATTAACCTTATACTACACAAGGTCTCTATATATCTCTACCTCCCTGCCGCCGCCGCAAAAAAAAAAAAAAAAAGACTAGGTATCTAATCTTGACCTTATAAATTCCAGAGTCAAGTCAAAGTTGAAACACGCACCAGTTGTTTGTACTTAAGAGATAGGAAGCTAGATGAAAATCCGTGATGTAATAATGTGCTTCATAGCCAGTTTGTTGGTGTAGCTGGTGGTGGTTTGTGTGTTGGGGAAGGGAAGCATATAAAAGCATAAAAAGGACTAAAATATAGAAATCAGTAACACAAAAACACACAGAGCATGTGCAGAAATAGAAAAGGTACATTTGCATGAGCTTTGCAGGAAGAAATACAGATAGCCACACAGGACATGAGACTGAAAGCCAGCATCCCTTTATAGATAGACCCTCCTGCCCCCTGCCTGGATTCACTGTGGTGAATAACCCAGGGACTTCTTTAATGGCTTTCACATGTTCTACCTGCATTTTGAAGAACATGAGCTCTTGATTACTTTAAACTGATGGTACTTTCATTTTTCTAAGTCAGTGAAGGTTCTGGAGGTGTGGCCACTGACAAATCTTAAGCCAAGGCAACTAAGGACTTTTGTAGGGTCGTGCCTTGGACCCTAGGCAGGCTGATTCAACAAGCCATTGAAGAACTGTATGCATGTGCATGTTACCTTTCTAATTCAAAGAGTCCTTGGTAGTCAACCTGGGAGTTATTTGAGTTGAACAATGAGTCTCCAAGACACTTTTAATGGATGGAGAGGGTCAAGTTCTGAATTTCCTTTGAGTCCCAGGGAAGAGACGTGACATATTTGCTTTTAGGAAATTTTCTCCAGCTGTTTTAATATAAAGACACAAGTGACTACATTTCTTCTAAACTAAGTAATAAATTCTTCACTGTATATTTCTCTTTCAAATAACAATGTGTTAACTTTCTAAATTCTGAAAGCAGAATAGCACGATATATATATATGTATATATATAATGTGTAGGTTATATATGTGTGTTTATATATATATATTTTTTTATTCAGGAAGTTGACAATCATAAAAGAGTTTGAGAATCTTTTAAATTAAGAATCATTAAAAATATGTGTATATAACTTTAAAATATAAATACTTTTGAAGCAATCTTGGTAAATAGAAAATAAATATTATAAGTATTAAAAAAAACTTGCTACCTAAAGGGGGTTTGTAGAATATAAAGGATTTCTACTTTGTATATTAACAATTCTAAGAAATAGGCTCATAACCAACGCAGATTTCCATAAACCAAAACAAAAACATAAAAGCATATGTTCACATATATTCAAACATTTTCCCATTTTTGTACCCTTGCACCTCTAAGTTAGAGTTTATTAAAATTTTACTAAAGTAAACTTTAGCTTGATCATCTTATAAACAAGAAGGCAAATCCATCAGCTGTATCTGCCCCCATCCCAAACCATCCAGAGAAAAAGCCTGGTCCCACCAAGAGATGTGCAAAATGCCTTTACAGTATTATAAACAGAAGCATTTCATTCCTAAGCTTTCTGCTGCATATTTTTCCACCAGAAAAACCCATATGGCTCAACTTTTAATTACTTTGGCTAATGCTATATGTAGTAATTCTGTGGCGAATGCTTAAGTGTTTCATTTCTGGTTTCCATAGCAACATTACATCAGATTGCAGACAGCTGGCTCCACAGTTTTAACCATAACAAATTGACCAAGCCAAGGAACAAAACTATAGCTGCTTTAAAGAGATAGCACACCCCTCGGCTGCTAGGCACTGAGTGAGGAGACTTTGGGGCCATTTGGCATGGACAGGAGGGTGGAGCCTCCTTTCTTCCAAGCTCCTCTTGGAACAAGTGCATCCTTTGACACATCTGTGACACTCTAATGGGAAAAGCCATGCAGCCAGCATGGAGAACTTTTTATAACCCAACTACATGCAATGCGATCAGAAAAGGGGAACAAAATTAATCACATATGTAAATAAGAGTTGTGTGCCGGCATGCTCTAAAAGCATCCTCTCCCTGCTTCTAAGCCTGTCATTGCTGCCTGAAACAGATTCTTTGCTGGTCCTTACAACAAACAGGTTCTTACATCCATGATGTGCAGAATAACTCGTCTCCAAAAGTTAATGGTACAGTAGCAATGAATGTACAGCACTAAATATCAATCCATACTTTCAAGGAACAACTAGATCTGTGGGGGAACCACATGAGACCATCCTGTGCTCAGTTTGCCTTCCCGGCTCCAAATCCGAGACCCACTGTCACCGTCACCAATTACAGCAACCAGACTCCCTCACCAACATCATTCAACATATAAGCATTTCTGAGAAGTATTTTTCAATTACAAACATATTTGCTTAAGGGAAAAAAAAATCACACAACAGTTTCCTTTGAACTGAGTCAAAAAGAAGACACATACTTCAGCTTCCTGCGGCCAAACTGTCCCACCATTAATTCTAAAAGTTCTGAGAAGAAAGTGAATCAACTGCAGATTTATTTACAACAATGCTGAATGCTGTCTGCATTTAAGTCCTTTACAAAGAGTCAGCACAGCTAACAGTGGCTCCAGCCCATGCATCTTCGTATTTTCATATTCTGAAAATATAATTTGGTATTCTCCGAAAATTATGTCTTGTGACTGGGTGAACCCGCTGGGCGAGAATGCTCAGGGATAGAAGGCAGAGAAGAAGCTAGGAGATGGACAGGTCTAGAGAAATTTAAGAAGTCAAGAAAGTTGCATCCTATACAAATATGAGCAGGAAGCCTTTTTCTTGAAGCAACAGAAAAGTTTTCCTTTCACACAAAAAGCATTCATCAACTTACCGGCTTCGGCATTTAGGAGGCAGAAGGGACAATTTTGCGAAGGTGCAGAAGATACACCCCTTCCCCCTCCCCACACGGAGGAAATCTCACTCTTGATCCGTCAGCCCTGAAATCCCCAAGTCGGACCAGGCACTCCTGTGAACATGTTCTCTTCAGTTACATGATCGGGCAGGCTCTCCCAGTCGCAGCCTAACATCCGAAGAAGAGCACCAGGACACTGACTGGATTCAATTAGCCTCTCTCTGCCTGCTGCCTGATTCCCCAGTTGCTTGCTAACTGTATAACTTGTAAGAAAGGCATAAGTCATCAGCTCTAAGCAAATCTCCTATTCACCACAAGGAAAAAAGGGAGTGTTGTGTATGGCCAACAATCCCTGTTTTCACTGAGGAAGGCTCCCTGACCTCCTGCTGGCCTCCAGTTCCTTTAATTACTGTCTATGGAATTCCAGAGAAAGAAAGAAAGAACGCGAGAATCTGAGCAAATCCAGGACAGAGGACTAACCCTTCCGAGTGACTGAACTCTAAAACAGATCGCTTTTGCAGACGGGGGTTCCAAACGTCCCCTGAAGGGAGTGGTCTCTATTGAAAGTAGACACCTTTCCAGGGCTATTTTTGAAATTACTATCATAAAGCTTGTGGTTTTGGTTTTCTCCCTGAGTTGTCACTTTCTCTCTTTCCCCCACTCTTTTTCCCCCCCTCTTTCTTTCTGTTTTAACTGCCAGAGTAAATGTAGGCTATTTCCCCTTCCCTGAGGCTTCTAAAACTGCCTTCCCAAATTGTTTCAACAGTCATTTTAGGGCAGCTGAGTTCTCCTGCATTCTAGAAGAATGAGCCTGAGGACTATGTCACAAGATGATCGTTCAATTTTCTTGGGGGGGTCTCTGGGGAGCACCAAGCACATGCTGTTGCTTAAACTGAATGTCGTCTAAACAAGACACAACTGAAAACCCCAATAAAGAAGTCTCCATGACGTGCGGTGCAGTTCCTGCCTGTCTTTCCATGCCTAACTTCACTCAGTCACGTCATTTGTTCCCAGTGTACAACTTGCACTAGCTTTTCACGCCTAGCTGTCTCTTCCATTGTGTGGCTCTTCCCTGTCCATCTCTTCATAGGCTATTGCAGAACACAAATCAAATATCTGGCAGCTCAGAGCTCACCAGTGTGTGCCAACTACTGTCTCCTTAAAACAGCAGAGGGTCTTTTGGGAGAAGGTCCAGGGCTCACTTAAGTGAACAATGAAAAAAAGAATTGAGACACAAAGCTCACAAGCAGAAGGTCATGCTTTGCCCTGAGTCTCCACTTCCCCCTTTGCTGAGTATCTCATCTGTTCCTCTTCTGTGCCTGACCAGGGACCTCTTCCTTTAACTAGAAATGCATCCACCTTGAGCCGCTCCCTCCCAAGCTTCTGCTACCTTAGAAGCCTGTCTTCTCCTTTTGTATGAAACTTCCTCATTTTTTTTTTTCTCCTACAAGGATTCACCATAGCTTCCAGCTGTATTGTCCAGCTGCCCCGTATCACAAACCAATTCTCCTGCACCCTGTCCTTATCATCTGCCACTGGCATTTCAGGGCCACACACAACACAAACGGTGGCAGGTGCATTTTGAATGAAGTACTACCAACTCTGGCATTTAGCGAACACCACTCCCACATTCCATGAAGAAGGTTTGGGTGCGACCCTTTCTCAAATAGAGAGGACAAGGCAGGAAGTGGGACCCTATGGGTCAGCGGACCCTGCCCCATTCTCTACTTGGGCAAGGTTTTGGCCTCTAGCATCAGAACAAGCTGATTTTCATTTCAAATTAAGTGATTTTAGCTAATGATGGTCCTAGGATTCTTAAATGTAACTTTTCCTTGATGGTATTCATCTTTCAATGCTGTTGGTTTAAAACATGGCATCCCTGGAGTTCAGCAGTGTTTGTTACTTATGTGTCTTCTATTTGTTACTGACTGGTATTCAGAGTTCATTTTATTCTTACAAACAGCTCTTTTAAGTGCTATGGACACAGCAAGGCCAGAGAGCTAGAAAGCACAGTGACATTAGGGCTTACACAGCATGATGTTACGATTCGGAGACAGTTGGGTGAGTTTAGGAGCCCGGACTCTGAAATTCAGCTGGTAAGGGATCAGATCCCTTTCCATCACTGGGAAGAGTCGGTAAGCCTTAGCCACGTGTGTTACCTTCTCTCATTTCTAAGACAGGGAATGGACAGCTCCCAGGGATCTAGAAAGGATAGAAGAGTTTTTATGTATGAAGCCAGAAGCGCCGGATCAATGGAACACTTGCTCAGCTTGAACTGATGGTGACAGAGTGAAAAAAGGGTAGAGGGAAGATAGATCTCTAACTCCCCTCCCCCACACCAACCCACCCATGGCTAGCCCCTCAGGGCCTTCTAAGAGGAAGAGCAAGAGAGCTAGCTCACTTTATACATATGCCTCTGTCCCCATCTCTCAGAGAACAAGTCTGGCATTTATAGAGCTACTGTTGGGGGTCCCTGAGAGACTCAACATGGATTAGCTTTTCAGAAGGTGTGAAGCTCTCTAGGGCCTGGTCTAGTCTCCTGACCTGGATGCATGAGCCTGCTCACAGCAAGCTATGCCAGAGTGTCTACCTACTGCAAGCCCTCTATAAACATGTATGCAGCCAACAAGGGATGAAGGTGTTCAGACTCCTCAGCCTTCACCATGTACCAGAGAACACATGTGAACAGTACACTTGGCTACAGCAACCTAAGGATATTCTTGGTTTCAGGAAAAATAACTCATATAGGCTTGCTCTTTCAACAGTAGACTTGAACCTACCCGAGCACAGCAGGTGCTCAAACTGGCTTAAATTCACACTCAGAGCATCTGGACTCTACGCCAAGGAATATCTGTTAGGTCTTAAGACAGGGTGCAGAGGCCTTGTCATGGGATACAGAACGGTGTGGTCACTTCTCTTCCCTTCCTCCCAGTTTGAGTGTGCTCTGCTCCACTGTTCAGGTACCCTGTGGAAAAGATCTCCCAGAGCAGCCACTTCTCATCCTCTGCCTCCTCACAGCAACTCAAATGCCCCAGGCTCTTGAGTTCTCACACATCACTCTCCTTGCTGGGCCCTGCTCAAACAACAGCTCCGTCCCTCCATCTAGGGGGCCTTCTGGCCTTGGCTTTCACTCCCTTACCCTATGTGGCCACACAGCAACCTAGACAAACTTTCTCTAGAGCAGTGGTTCCCACATATCAGATATCTTGCATATCAGATTCATAACAGCAGCAAAAATTACAGTTATGAGTAGCAACAAAAATACTTTTATGGATGGAGGTCACCACAACATGAGGGACTATATTAAAAGGTCACAGCATTAGGAAGAGAACCACTGGTCTAGAGACTTGGCACACACACTTTCATCATTGGATCATCTGGCTCCTCACTGAACTTCACGATGACATTGAACACAGCCATGGTCACTTACATAGCTACACTTTAGTAACAGTTACTATCCATTTCACATGACATATTTAACAAGTAAAACCTCGTAGGATGCAAAGACACACTGGATGAAATGACCTATATCCTCATATTCAGAAAAAAATTGGTAGCGTTTTGACTTAGACCTGTCAAATCTCTCCTTCACACACACACACACACACACACACACACACACACACACACACACAGGCACAATTATAAATACATAACCCTAGTGGCATGAAGGGGATTGAACAGCATGCCTGGCCACTGCTTTACTCTGTCACTGAGGAGGGTCTCACCCCTTTCCTGTCACCTCGTGTAGTTTTCTTCAGAGTGTTGGGTCTCAACCTGTGGGTCATGATCACTTTGGGGGTCAAATGACCCTTTTACAGGGGTTGCCTAAGACCATTAGAAAACAGAGATATTTCTGTTATTATTCATAGCAGTAGCAAAATTACAGTTATGAAGTAGCAACAAAAATAATCCCGTGGTTGGATGTTACCACAGCATGAGGAACTATGTTAAAGGGTTGCAGCATCAGGAAGGATGGGAACCAGTGTTTTAGAGAAACCCTGGCAGTTTCCATGTGTACTTACCAGGCTGTTTTAAAAGAAGTGTGTATGGAAAATTTTCCCATGTCAACAAATACTCTAGCAACAGAATACACCAACACATCAGCAATTCAACAGCACCCCATCATAGAAATGTGTTGTTATTTATTTAAACAATACTCCTGTCATTGAACATTTGAATGTCTCCAACATAAACCAACTCGGTTGTGCCAAAATCTATTAACATGTCTGGTACAGTCTTTTTCTCTGAACAGATGATTAGATTTTAGAATTGAAGGGTTTTTTTTTTTTTAAGTGCACATCTGCAACACTTTTGACATACATTACAACTTGCTCTGAAGAAATGTGTTGTCTTAACTATGTACCTCAAAGTCCCGACCATTTTATTTTTTTTCCACTTGGGTAAATAAAAATTAAATCTATTTTGATGCTACATAGATATTTCTGGACTGGAATGAATGAATGAATACACTAATTGAAAGCATTCAGAAGAGCATTCAAGGGAGAAAGCACAGGCAGGAAAAACACACAAGAAGCCCTGCAACATGATTATTGATTGACACGGGTCAGGTGTCATGGCCTCATCCCTGGGAGGGAGCAAAGGATATCTGCACATGGCAAAGTGCACCCTCAGCTAGGAAAATTGAGAGATGCATCAGTGACTGGTTAACACTTGGGATGGGTTTTTGGGCCACATCCATGTTCACATATGACCTAGAGGTTGGTGAGGAGATGACCCCGAAGCCATACTTCCTTGCCCACTCTGACCTCAGATAGTCGCCTACCTATTTGGACAAGACAGAGCTCAGCTGATATAGTTTTATAAACAACATGTGGTACCGATCAACAACAGCTTCTGGCCTCCCCTTCTCCAAGCTGCACTGAATCATCTCTCCACCATTCCTGGTCTCCCTCCGTGGTCCAAGAAGTGATGAACTCAGGGTCCCTCCCTACCTTAGGGCTGCACTCTGGCTCTGCCTGGATACACTCAAGATTTTCCCAACACTTGAAGACTGAGCCATGTCCAGTCACAGCAGACCCACAGGGACTTTTTGGGTCATCATTATCATGGCAATCTTTGTGTTTACAAAAAAACAAAAATTAGTCTCGCTGAGTTTATAGCAATCATGTTCAATTTAAAGCATACAACTACATAAAATATGAAGCACACTGTGCCCCACACCCCATTCTATTACAAAGAAGTCAGGCAAGGAGACCCATCTGTTTAGTAAGAAATATTTTCCTTGTTAGAGGGTGACATCATTGCCCTCTGAAATTAGGAGAATTTTGTCAGCAGATGGAAAAAAATGATGAGATTCCATTCTCTTCCCAAAGGTACTGTGTAACACTGGCAGCTTCAAAATTAACTAGTTGTTGACAAACTTGAGGAAGGGGGGGGAGAGGAGGAGGAGGAGAAGAAGGAGGAGGAGGAGGCAGAAGAGGAGAAGATAATTGTAGGAGACTTTTATTTGGAAAAAGTATGTGGGAATTTGAGGTAGTATTACTGTCTCCTAGGGGGAAAAGACTGTCAGCACTTAATTCATTTTAAAAACTTTACAAATTAATAGAGGACCCAAAGAAACATCCCAAATGGATGTCACCTTCCACAGCATACTCTACTGTTTCCTAAACTCAAGAACAAGGAACTACTTTTAACCACCCTCAAAATAATGTTGCTACCTTCTTTCTCCCAAAGGAGGAGGGAAAAAACTGATCTCAAGAGTCCTGCCACCAAGCCTAGGGTGACTTCCAGACAAGAAGCCCACTCACTCCAAATCTACAAGGTCCCTGGAAGCAAAGAAAAGTATTTCCTCTTCCCCTGGGGGTAGAAGGGATGAAGATAAGAAGACCAACTTCCAATTGCCCCTAGAGGCATTGCAGATGTGGCTGCTATGTCACATGTGTATCAGTAGGTGGCAGATGTCTACATTCAGTGTTCTGACCCATGAACATCTGAATGAATACTAGCCTAATATTCCTGGAAAAAAATGAAGCCAGAGACCTACACCAACTCAGCGCTATAGAACCTTGACAGGGAGTTAGCCTGTGGTGACCACCAGTCTAGAACCAGACAAGCACCAAATGGGCTCCCAGGACAAGAAGAAAGCCAGAGACTAGAAGAACCCTGCCTAGCCCTGAATGTGGGGTTTGTGGGTGAGCCAGCCCCAAGGGAGTGAGTATGGGAGAACCAGCTTGCCTTTTGTCTGCTTTGTGGAGGTGTTGGCAAGGGAGATCCTCTCCCCTTTTGTTCTCACCACCAGTGACAGACATGAGATCTGGCCCAGATGGGGTCACAAGAGCAGGAGAGTTGTCCCTGCCTCTCACATGCTACAGCACTCAGGAGAACAGGCCCTGTGCTTACCTGGGTAGCACAGTAGAACTGGCCCTGGATATGGGGGTTGCCGGCCCAGAACCAGGGCTCTGAGTTGACCCACACCAACATATACCCCATGGATGTGCTGGAGTGCATGAAGAGGCCAGTTCTACAGACCCAAAACTATAGGATCTCCATGACACAGGACAACAACAGTATATCTGAGAGGAGTCCCAGTGAGGTTCCAGTATTGGGAAAATAGCAGAAGCCAGAGACCTCATACCAGACCAAGGAATCATTACAATGAACATTTACAAGCAAAAAGGTATGGACAAAATGGAATACTGTGGGACACACTGAGACACACTACAGCTTCCACAATGAGATTTTTTTTTTTAATGTTGGGAGAGGTTTCAAGGGTGGAGGGTGGATCTGAGGGGAGCTGGGAGATGAGAAAGAACAGGGTGCATGATGTGAAATTCACAAAATAAAAAACCAATTAAAAGAAAAAAAAGAAGACTGACTTCCTTTTCATATGTAAAGCCTTGGGTGACTTTTTTTTGCATGATATCATCCAGTCCATAGGTCAAGGGACTGGCTGTTTATATTAAGTCGCCTCAGGTCACAAGTGAAGGTAACAAAAAGAGCCAGGAAAGTCAGCAGCAGCAGTATACTCCCTCAGGAGAGGCTGGGGGTACACCCAATGCACATCACTGACATGAGATGCCCTAAAGATTATAGCAAAACCTATTCCCTCCTCATTCCCAAGTGCCCCGGGGTTCTCATACAGCCCTGTGCCATGGAGAGAAGGCTGACTCACAACAGCCCTGCCAAGTAGGACAATCACACATGCGCTGGAAAGTCCAGTGCTCATTCCCGGAGCAGTAAGTCTCCTCAGGGACTGGGTGTGCTACAAAGTCACATTACTTTGGCTATTCAGACTACTGACTCATGGTTCAGGCACAGTGACTTCTCAGGACAGGGTTGTCTAACAACTTTGTCTAGGCATATGATGATGCAGAGATGCAGAAAACCTGAGGACTCTAGTAATCACAGAAGGAGGGTGTGAACACCTACCTGTGCCACCAGGCCAGCAGGTGAGCCATGTCACTCCTAAAGTCGCAATGTGTATATCCTTATCATAATTTTGATTTTGTCTATAGACTTAATAGGTAACTTTGATTCAAGTTCCAAGCTAAAAGATTCAGGTTGAATGCCTATCTTAAAAAAAAAATCATTAGCATTGAGGAGGTTGTTTGTAGTCACCAAATTAGCAAAACCATCAAGACACGGTTGGTGAATACCGAACCACTGGATGATCTTCTTACAAAAATCAACAGAACAATCAGCCTCCTCTGCCAAAAACTGTTAAAACCCAGCAAAATATATTTCACCATTAACAACCAAAGAAAGGAACGTGCATTAACACTTAGAAACTGCATGGTCAAGATAAGAAGCAAATTATCAAAGGTTCCCTCCCACTTTTTCAAAAAACCAGACTAGCAAACAGCAGAGAATTCGGTCATAAGCACAAATCTGGAAAGGAATGATGTTCAGGATTCCTTTATCACTCATGAGTCAAGAACAATGGAGACAGAATTGTGAGTCAGTAAATGAATGATGAACAGATGATAATCAAACTTCCTGATCAGTATGAAGCCTCTAGAACTCTCTAGAATTGGAGACATGAATTAAAGTCAGGGCGGCCCTGTGGCCATGAAGCAACTGGTATGAACTGTGAAAGAGCATTTAATGTAGTTTCAAGAAAGAGAAAGCATAGTACAGGAATTTCGATGGAGAACACATTCTATCACTTATCTGGCCCATCTATCAGGCTAGAGCGAGAACAAACACAAATGGGCTACACAATAAAGACCTCAAGGTATCTTGGAAGGAAGGGAGTGTGGGTAGGGGGGCACTGATCTACTGTTACACAAACAGTAACATTCCTTGAATTAGCACAAGTAAAAAATGTGACTAGCATCACCTCAGCATGATCAAATTGGGGAGAAAAAAAAGCATGACAGTTACTTAGCTAAAATACAAGATACCACAAGTAGAACAACAACAAAAAAAGAAGGTAGGGAAAGGGAGTACAAGAGCTTTGAAAAAAAAATGGATGCACTTTTTGATCTTATATTTTAACAGGAAAATGTGTAAGAGCCAGGTGGAAATTCCAGTTGCTTCACTGCGTACACTGATTTAAAGGGCTGGGGTGATGGATGGCTCAGGAGTCAAGCACATTTGCTCCTCCTGCGGAGAACCAGGTTTGGTTCCCAGCGTCCATGTGGCAGTTCACAACTATCTGTCGCTCCAGTCTGTAGTTCCAGTTTCAATGCCCACCTTCTGGCCTCCATGGGTGCCAGGCACACACATGTCACAGACTTACATGTAGACAAACACTCAAATACATACATTTAAAAAATAACTTAATAAGGTCATGAGTTTAATTAAATGAGACCTCAAAGACAAGATGACACACACAGATGATACAAATGTAGAAGTAACAGATATAAGGAAACAAGTTAAAACCAGTTACAAAATTAATTTGTTAGTAAGAAGGAACAGTGAACAGAATGCACCCCAAATAGTCAAAATGGTGAACAAAGAAAAAAGGCTTTATAACACATAAGTTAGTTTTCTCCTACTACTCATGGTTGGATATCTACCCAGCTTTTCACCTTGAACTCTGCAGCTCCCCTTACATATCTGTTTTATCACCTGGAGAACTACCCAGTATCAATCACCTTCCCTGGGTAGGTCTTTGAGGGTGTAATAGACTTCCATTATATGCCTGCCACTGTAGGTGTATTTCCCATGGTCCACAACCATGCTATCCATTTGCCTGTCTCTTTTTCTCAACCACAAGCTCATTGTGTATAAAGGCTGGTACATGGTAGAGCCTCAACAAATATTTGCCCAGTGGGTGATTGCAAGAATGCTCAAGATGGCGTTATTTCATTTAAATACTGGGTCAATGGGTAACAGGGCAAGAGATGAATCAGAGTTTTAGGAACCAATTATGCAATGCTACTAGCTTTATACAACTAACAATTCAACATTGGCCCGTCCAAGGGCGTGGTGTGGCACAAAGAAGAGGAAGCTGGGCACAGAAGAGAACAGAGGTATATTCTCACTGGCAATTATCCTGTGGAATTAGAATTTGGATGTGCTAAATATTACCTTGCCGTTCAATGCCCTGGGCTCAATCCCTAGCACCCACATGATTTTATTTATTTATTTTTGTTTTCCAAATGAGTGTCATTATCTGCTATTGACTGTATAAAGGGTAACTGTGATGACAAAGTTCAAACGCATTATAAACAAGTGAGGGGCGGCCTATGACTTCAGTGAGCTGGCTCCGGATCCAGCTTATTGGATCCTTATTCTGGATCCTGTTCATGAACCACAAGAAGGCCTTGTGGCCCAATAAAGAAGGCTTGGCATGGGGGCAAATGACTTAATGAAGGACAGAGACGTGACGAATCAAGGACATTAGACAGTGACGGATGTCCTCTTTATGTACAAGCTATCTGGGGTTGCTCCCTTCAGCAAAGTAAGGAAGTGCTATTGCAAGTCAAAATGCTAAACCCTGACCCAAATTGGATTATATCTGCACTCAGATATAATCAGCTAGTGGAATAAATGTGGTATATCGCATCTGGCAGTTGTGTATTAGGCTGGACAAAATGAAACTGCGTTTTTGTAGGTCAAAGCCATCTATACCTCTAATTTTAAAGGTTGTATCCTGATCAAAGAAGCAGACCAAACTGGATTAAAGGCTTCCTTAAATTAAAACCTCTTTTAAAATATACTCTCAGATTATGTCACACTTGGGCACTTTCTCATTATTTATTTGTATTCCTGTGGCCCTTGATACATTGAAGAGGGTCCCCCACCGCCCCTACTTCCTATAAGTGTATAAACAAATGAAAACAAAGGTATCCCTGGTCAGTTTGCAGAGAACCTAACTTCTAGTTATGTTTGGGCCTGTGATGAGAATGCCTTCCACTCGTGAGAGAGCCGGAACATATACTCCATCCAACCACCTGCAGAATTATTTCCACATAGTTAAATGCTTACTCCTCATAAGTGGTACTGAGATCACACCAGACCCTCTCCTAAATCCACTTACAGAGCAAGACATACTGGGGCAGAAAACCAACTGTGCATGTGTTTGGTGAGAGTGGAGCACAGTCAGCAGGCATTAGTTAAGTTACGTTTTCTTCCAACTACGCTACTGACGTACACATAGTGGCGTGTTACAAAAATAGATTTTTTTGGCGGACTCAGGCATTTCAAGGATGACAGTCGATGGAAAGGACAGATGATCTTCCCACGGAGTGACAAAAGATGACATCCATTGGGGATTTATTGCTCTGTGCCATTAACCCTCACAGGGCTGACAGGATTGGCTGAGCTCGTAAAGAAACTGAAGCAGAAGATGGCTGTTCTGCCACAGGAGGTCCAGACCTCACATCTGACTCAACCTGAACTTCCCCAAGCCTGCTCCTACCCACAGTGTAGGATGGGAATGCTGGCTTCCAGAGGCCAGTAGAGGCAAGTACCTCCTTCTCGTCTAATGTTATTTCTTCATGGTGATATTAAGGGACTCATGAAATACATGTCTCAGACGTTAGCCCCGGGTGGGGGTGGGGGGTGTCGCACACTTGGAATGGGAGGGAAGAGCGCTGAGTAAACAGCAGGAAATGGGGAATGAACGACCGGAAGTCATCTCAGCAACACTCTCTCTTTCCTCTCAGCTTACATCCACAAATTCTTAGTTCTCAAAACAAACAAAACCCCCCAAAAACCAACCTTTCACTATGCGGATGGGGAGATAGGTCATCCTGTAAAAGTTCTAACCACGCAAACCTGAGGGATCTGAGTTCAGGGTTCTTAGCCCACAAAAACAGCTAGAGGTGGTGCACCTGCAATCCCAGCACTCTTATAGCAAGATGGGCGGCAGAGACAGGACAATCACCAGGAAGCTCTGGGGCCAGCTAGCCTGGAGTACTACACAATACAGTAGGGCAAACAAGAGAGTCACTGCTTACGAGGGAAAAGTCAAAAACCAACTTCCCGAAAGTTGTTCTCTGACCTGTGCATATCCACAAAGACACTGTACACACCTGTTCCCCCTTCCCTCCATAAATAAAAAATAATAATAAAAATACTTCATATGTATCTTTTACCATTGGCTTACTCTTGCCGCATATCTCTAAACTGGAAGCCTAGGGAGCTATTTCTTTTACGATAGGAATTTGAAAGGTCCTATTTTGCCACTGATAAAATACAGGGTACTATTTCTTCCTATATTGTCTAATTCAGCTAAACAAAGTGAAATTATTTGAGAAGGCAGAATAATCTTCTAAAAGCTTTAAGGATGTATTAAAAGACCAGAATCGGTAACAGTTTGCTGTTTGATTGTTTTTTTGAACATAGTCACATTTAGAAGGGTTTAGAAAGGGCTAGTTATCCGGGTACAGTGTACCTTAGCAGGTATGAAGAACTACTAAGCTGGAAGAAGGTCAGTGGTAGTAGTGTTGTCCATTATGCGCAAGGCCCAGGGCTCAATCCCCAGCACTTCAAAGAATCGGGGATGCCTGCCACAGTTGGGCTATAAATGCCCTCCGGTAACTATTACCGTATCTTATTTGTCGTTCTTTGTGCCCATCTTACAAGTGAACTGGGTACACTCATGTTTTGTGTGCGAAATTAAGAGCTGAAAAATGGGTACAGTTATCCCTTGTTCAAGCCTGCCTAGTATAACATTAAAGCTTCAACTTTCAACCCATTCTCTAGCCACAAGGTACAAACCATCTTTCTAATTTAAACCTTTTGGGGATGAAGCAAAAGTTACTCAAAAGTTCCCGCAGCAAAGAAATACACTCATTCAGACACCCAAGTTATTTTTATACCTGGAATGTAGCCTCTCTTAAATACCTCCTCATGAAGCAAAACAATATAAGAGAAGACAGTGGAAACAAGGCCAGCCCTTTTCTTGGAGAATATGAGTCCTGGATTGTCAGCTCTGATACTGTGACATATGTGGATCTTTATGCATCATTTATGTGTATAATAAATATTCATTACCATCCAAATTGGAAAAAAAATATAAAACCATATATTTTTCAACTGAGGATTGTTTATAGGTAGGAGATTTTGTAAATTCACGTGCTGACATAGAGTCTTATTGACTCTCTTGAGTCTTATTTCCGCAAGTGATGTAGCCAATGATATTAGTTCAAGATTTTCTTTGAATACTTTTAAATGTAAAAAATTACATTTCTGACAAATGTTCACTTATAGACATTAATTCTCTTTGGTAAAATAAACATTTTCAAAATAAACACACTAAAAATTAGCCCAGTTAGAAGTCAGGCATGAGGGCACATACCTGCTGTCAAAGATACTTGGGAGCTGAGGCAGGAGGATTGCTTGATCTCAGGAGTTTAGCATAAGCAAGGGCACCATAGACTCTCATCTCAGAAAAGAAAAAAATAAGCCCATGAGAAGAGGAAGAGAAAAGATTTAACCTAGAATAGCAGATCCTTGACTCTAAAAACTCTAAGCATAGAATGCTATCGCCCTGTTCCCCCCAAATTTAAAGATGCAACCTACTCAGGGCATGCTGACTGTATAGTGTGGTTACACCATTAACCATCTCCTTTCCATAATAGAATTAGGCCCTTTGCTACCGGAACCAAGCACCCATGGGAGGGATTGTAACTTTCGGCACACACCAAGATAGCTAATGATGCTCTAGAAAGTTGTAGTATAGGTTTCCCCTTTTGGAACCTGATAGCTCTGGCTTGAAGACAATGCCTGTTAATGGTGCACATGAAATGACTTTGACAAGCCTACACCAAGGGCTGCCAGTGTGGTACAGGGGCAGGGTGTTTGTCTAGCACACCCAAGGCCGTGAGTTCTATCCTTAGTGCTACATACAAAAAAAGCAACAAGACCACCTGAGTAAAACCCAGCCATTGAAATCCTGCACCTTATAATTTTAGAACATTTCCAAAGCTTTAACAAATTCCACCCCAAACATAACATACTGAGGGCATATTTTAGTGCAGCCCTTCCTTGGAAGTGTTCCATCAACACCTAAAATAGCACCTTCAGAGGAGGCCACATGGCACTTTGTCTCCTTGCTACCCACACTTTGGGAAACAGTCCAGCCATACGGCTCTCCTGAACCTCAAGCCAGGTTAGGGGCCATAGTTATAGTTGGAATGAAAGCCTAGGAAAAGATGAGTTCCAGGATGTGAGGAGTAACAACGCCTTTTCTGTAACACTATAGCATTCCCTTACAGAGATACCTCCTGACTCAGACCCTAAATCTCCTCCAATGTGGGAGTGTTATGTCTGACAGAATGGCTTGCTTCACAAAATAACAGACTTCAGAAGCACACGTCGTAACAGCTGCTTTGGCCTAGCAAAGAACCCCAGCCTTAGAAACACAATTCCAATTTTTTTCTAGAACATTTTACATGGGGTGAAGTAACCAAGGCGATTATATAATACATGTTTGCAAACAGTTCATGAGAGATTTGCAACACCCTAGAACCTTCCTGCTTTATCAATGCCATGGCTTTAACTTTTCTTTGCACATTCTAATCTACCTGGGATAATTTAAATAACACATTCAAATACATAGTTTGACTTCTTTAGGGAGAATATTTCAGGACAAGCATGTTCACTAGTATAAAAGCACCAAACACAATTCATCAAATCTTGTCCATCAGTTTTGTGAAAATATAAAACTAGTTATTTAATAAGACTTAGGACAGAATAACTACGAAATAGAGAGTGTAATTTATTAACTAAATGTTAATTTCATTAGTTAAATGTGATTTTTAGACTTAGTTTGATTGATGTGAATGAGTGTGTCTACGCGTGTGTGTGTGTGTGTGTGTGTGTGTGTGTGTGTGTGTGTGTGTGTACCAATTGTACCTGCAGAGGCCAGAAGAGGGCATCAGATCCCCTAGAAAAAAATGCTACAGGCAGTAACCACTAACTGGACTCAGGTGCTGGGACCTCTAGAAGAGTAGCAAGGACTCTTAACTGCTGAGCCATTTCTCCACCCCTTAAATATGTTCTTTTAAAAAAAATGTGTATTTATTACTTTAAGTGTATCTCCATCACAGCCCCCATCCCACCGTATGGGGTGCTCCCACATCTCAGTTCCCCTCAGTTTACCAGTCATATGAGGGCTAAGAGCTTCCTCTTGGACTGGGGGCCTACATGGCAGCTCCACTAGGGCAAAGTGTCCCACTAACAGGTAACAAAGTCCACATTCCTGTTCCTTTCAGTCTGTTGGTTGTAGGAAAGTTATCCTGTACTATATGGCTACAATCCAGTAATAAGTGATTACATGCCATGTTTAAACATATTCTTAACAAGAAGGTAAGCTGACCCTGAAAGCACAAAATTGACAGCCCCACATGACATTTCTTATCCCCTTCCACCTGGCAGGAGAAAAATTGCTAAAAAAAAAAAAAAATTAAAAGAAAGCTATTTAAGTAAACATTCAGCTATTTAAGAAGGAATAAAATGAAATTCTTAACCACAGTCCTTTCTAAATACTCCAACATGGACAACAGAAGTTCATTATTAATGGAATCCAGCACAGAACAGATGCTCCTTTGGCAAGGAGAAAGCTATTTTTCACTTCCCCTGGTAACTATCTTTAGTACTTTTCACTCTTAAAAACTAAGAATGTGCATATGGATTTATTATGAGGCAACACGCAATTATCAAATGTCAGCTATGGGGGCAGGGGAGCCTATGAAATCAGTACAAATGACATCCTAAGGCATGCCAGGCATCAATATAGGCATTGAGGTCTGATGACAAAGGCCTTATGACCCCTGGGACTTTCAAGGTCTGGGCATTCCCAACTATGACCAGTGAGCTATTTACATCTCTGCATAAAAAGGAATCAATAGAAAATTGAAAATTGCCTAACTTGGGAGGGTGGAAGAATCATAGCGGTGGAAATTATCTGAAATTAAGAGTTTTGAGACGGAGGCAATTTCAGAATAATGATGGGATATTCTGGGGTTGAGGGAATGTTGAACTGAGTCTCCTTCAAAACCCAGGGAAGGCTTAAGTCAGGATGAGAGGGGCCAGAACCACACAGATCAGGACTGCAGCCAAGTTCAAGCAAACTTCAGGAACAACATTTGTTGGCTGCAGTTCTACACACAGAGCAGGAAGCAGTGGGTATGGAAGTCTCAGAAAGTCAACTGGCAAAATACACAGTAAACAACTTGCTCTAGTGAACTCATTCCATTAGTACAGGTCCGTCACCATCATCTATACCTCATCCCACAAGCAGAAGTCATCCTTGAGAGTTTCTGGAACACTGGGCTATATGTGGAGGGAATGTATGGCATTCCTGGCTCTTCATGAGACTGTGGCAGACTGCATTTATTTGGGGGCCATGTAGAGAGAGAGAGTTTGGTGCGAAGTTACTAATGGAATTGTGTATCTGGCACTCTGAATTTGTTTGTGCAATTATGAGTGTGATTTTAACACCTGCACTAAAGTGTAAGCTCCGTTGGGGCAGGTCCTCTTTCTTGTTCCACTTTGCTCACACTACGCCTGCTCCAAAGCAAGCCTCCATACATAGATAGCTCCCAGTAAATAAAATGTCCAACCCTTACACACTCATTTAGTTCCGACAGTTTATGGTTAGGTAATGGTTCTGAAGGACCCTCTAAAAGGAACAAACCAATGTAAATTAAATAATACCTTCTTGGCAACTTGTACAAAATGCCCATAGAAGTTAGCACATATTAACTTCTTTCCTAGATGACAGAAGAATCATTTCTTGTAGTCAAAGTATGTGAGATTTTACAACAAACTTGTTTCTCTGAATGAATGAAGTCAACATCCCCCTTGATTCAGTCAGGACAGTACACAGAGGGCTTGATACTTAAGGACCCACTATGGACAACGGAGTCTTTGTCTTCCCTCTCAATCTGAATTTGAATCACATCTATCTTGAGTTACTGTATTTATTTTTCATGATTCATTGAGTTCATGATGTACACTATTGATCTTTTGGATTTGGGATGAGAGACCCAGAGTCATATTCAAAACCGTGGACATGGTTCTTTTGATGAACCAATAGTCTCAGGAGCCAAGGCTACCTAGCCTATGGCACATTTATTATTATAAATGGTACCATTTCGGTCTGGCATGGCTTTCAGATTCACAGTCCTTCACCTACAATGGAAATCTAGTGTTTGTTTTGGGAATTGGAAACAAGAAGGTACAGAAAAGAGTTAGTTACTTCTGATAAGATACCATTTGGTGCTTAGACACAAAGCAGAGTCAAATCTCAATCTGTAGTTGTAAGACCACAAGCATGCCCCTAGAGGAGCAAGGAATATGAATGCTAGGTAAACCGTTGCTTCAGTGAGCTGGACACTGGGCTAGGCACTCCCTGCAGAGGCAAAGAACCCAGCATGTCTATCTTGCTCAAGGAGCCTGCTGTTCCCAAGGATACTGAGAGGTACAATTATTTTTCATACTCTGTAATAACTGCTTAATGTTGATGTATTAAATTTGGCCCAACAAAAGCATGAAATAGAAAGCAATAAATGAGCCGGGCGGTGGTGGCGCACGCCTTTAATCCCAGCACTTGGGAGGCAGAGGCAGGCGGATCTTTGTGAGTTCGAGGCCAACCTGGTCTACAAAGCGAGTCCAGGACAGCCAGAGATATTCAGAGAAACCCTGTCTCGAAAAACCAAAAAAAAAAAAAAAAAAAGAAAGCAATAAATGTGCTGTGGGAGGCCAAGGGAAGTTTTATAGAGGAAGTTAAGAATTGGGCTTCACGGTGAAGAATGTGCACATTTTCAGCGGGTGGGGGGGGATGGAAGATATATTTTAGATGGACAAAAAAATTGTGTGGGTTAAAACTCAGAAATATGAACAGGTTTGTTCAGTAATGAGTATGGGGACCAGTGTGGCTGGAATGAAGGGTGTTGGGTGTGGGAGTAAAAGATGAGATCAGATAAAATGACCAAGGCCAGATTACACAAAGCCTTGGGTGTGCCAAAAAAGTATGGAATTTATCTTATACAAAATAAGGAAGCATTGGGCTTTTTATAAAACATGTTGAAAAAAGATTTTTTTTTTAAAGAAGTTATTTCAGAAAGACTGGCTGTGTAGGGGATAGATGGGAGTCTAAGATCATGGGTGGAGAGTGGTTTCCAAAGATTAGGGAGGCAATGACCTAGCAAACAAAACTCTATAAAATATGAGACAAGGGAACTCCCTCCATTATTGCTCCATATTGAATGAAGATGGCATAGTGCAGTAAAAGTCTATATTCCAATTCCAACAACCATCATGAAACTACTAGTTTAAAAAGTACTATTCTGCCCAGCACTCGGGAGGCAGAGGCAAGCGAATCTCTGTGAGTTAAAGGCTAGCCTGGTCTACAAGTGAGTCCAGGACAGCTAGGGCTTATACACAGAGAAACCCTGTCTGGAAACAAACAAACAAACAAACATAAACCAACCAACCAAACAAGGTACCATTCTGGTCATGTTAAAACAGTCTCAATAGTATAAAGGCATTCCAATGGGAAAGGAAATCAAATTGTCTCTTTCTGTGGGTAACACTATCTTATTCATAGAAAACCCTCAAATCACACACAGACATCAACATGTACACACTATCAGAGGAAGCAAACAAAGTCAGCAAAGTTGTAGGTGACAGGACCAATACAATAAAACAAAGTTGCATTTGTGTACAAAGTAACAAACGGTTGGCAGAGGGAGCTAGAAGAACCATTCCATTTACAAAAGCATGAAAAATAATGAAAACTCGGGAATAGACATAGTGAAAATGCAAAGCTTACACACTGAAAACTGCAAAATATTACTGAAAGAAGATAAAAAGACATATATGAATGGGAAGATGCTCCATGTTTATGGATTAGAAAACTGTATTGTACTACACAAGTGCACCCACAGACTGGGTGCTATTTCCATGAGAATCTCAATGGCAACTTTTGTCCAAATAGAAAAACCTATCCTAAAATTCATATGGACTCTCAAGGGATCTCAAATAGTTAAATCAAGTTTTAAGGGGGCTAGAAAGATGACTCAGGGCTTAAGAGAGCTTTCTGCTCTTGCAGAGGAACCAAATTCCATTCCCAACATCCTAACAGGTGGCTTACAACTGCCAGTAACTCCAGCTCTTGGTGATCCAGCGCCCTCATCTGGCCTCCGTGGTAACCGTATACACATGAGCATACGCACACACATATAATTTAAAAATATAAATATTTTTAAAGGGGTAAATAAAATTGGAAGAGTCCCATTTTTCAAGCTCAAAACTTGCTACAAAGTTACAGTAACCAAAACAGTAAGACACTAGTAAAAGAACAGATCAGCCCACACAAAGATGGTCACTTCATTTTCAAAAAGGATGCCAACACCATTTAATTGGAAAATGACAGCCTTTTCGGCAAACAGTTCTTGGAAAACTGGGTGTCCATAAGCACATGAGTTTTTAAATTAATTTGGCTTAAAAAGCTTAAGTGCTAAAAACCAACCACCAGCAGGGGAAAAAAAAAAAGCAGGGTGATATCATCATCACCTACCTCCACACTGTTTTTGTAATAATTGCATGGATATGACACCAAAACATGAGCAATAGGAAAAAATGATGAGAACCAAATTTCAAAATTAAGAACACCAGTATCAAAAATACCATCAACATAGTAGAAAAGCAGCCCATAGGATGGGAGAAAATACTTAAAACCATATCTCTAATATGGTATTAATACTTAGAATGTATTTTTTCAATGCTCATGATCCAATAACAATAAAAGAGGGTTTTTTGTTGTTGTTGCTGTTATTGTATTAAAAACAAAACCAAAAAGGTCATGAGTAGAAAGGACTTGAATAAACATTCCCCCAAAGACACACAAATGGTCAACAAGCATATGGAAAGATGTTCAACGCTGACAATTATTAGGGAAATGCAAACCAGAAACAAAAATGAATCACATTTCACAGCTATTATCGAGAAATTAGAAAAAAAATAGAAAGTGTTGGTGAGGAAGAAAATTTGGAACCCCAATACGTTGCAGGCAGTAGGTAGTGTAATATGGTACAGTTAGTATAGGAAACATACAGAAGCTGTCAGACAGTTGAATACAGAATTATTAGTTATTCAGAAGTCTTAACCATATACTCAACTCATAGAACTGAGGGCGGAAAGTGTAGTCTGATGGGTTGTTTTTTCTTTGCTTGTTTGTTTTTGTTTTTAATCAGCACTGCTCACAATATTTAAAGGGTGGAACAGGCCCATGTGCCTATCGGCAGATGAGTTCATAAACTGAATGCAGAATGATTCTGCAGTAGAGTACCGTATACCTGTGGTGCTGGGATTAGACAGACACAGGATGGACAGATACAAACACGGAGCGATTCCACTCTCAAGAGACACAATGTACAGCAATGGTTGCCAGAGCCTAGGAGTAGGGTGCTGTGACCGATTAATGGATGACATTTCTGTGTGGGAAGATATGAGACCTCTGGAAGTGGATCCTGGTCCACAATACGAACACACTCTCTGAAGCTGAACTGAACACTAAAAGATGGCTAATGGGGAAGCACTGTTTGTTATGCATATTTAGTCATAATTTGAAAACAAAATTCCAGAAAGGCAGCCTGAATGGCAGGATTCTGACTTAGCTGAGGCACCTACCAGGTGAAGAAGGCTATGGAAAGAAACCTTAGGAAGAGATGCAAAGGTCGAACCAGTTCAGGCTGGTCCTGATCAAGATCCTTAAGGGACATAGACTCACGTTGCAGGTGGATGAGCCATCTAATGTCGGGTACGAGCCATCGGGCCAGTCTGCGGGGTCCAAGGCAGCTGACTGTCGGTGCTGGGCCTCGTATTCCTTCAGCTGCAGCAAGAACAAATGAAAGATTGAAATGGAAATAGAGGCCGTGTACTGCCTACTTACTGCACAGCAGAAATAACACAGAACTGGGCTGGAGAGATGGCTCAGCGGTTAAGAGCACTGGCTGCTCTTCCAGAGGCCATGAGTTCAATTCCCAGCAACCACATGGTGGCTCACAACCATCCATAATGAAATCTGGTGCCCTCTTCTGGCCTGTAGATATACCTGCAGACAGAACACTGTATACATAATAAATAAATCTTTAAAAAAAAAAAAAAAAAAAGAAATAACACAGAACTTCTCCATATTGGTGGTGGTGATTAGCTGACTAGGTGACAGAGGGCCAGCCAGAGCTAAGCCTTCTAGAACTATAAGAAGAGGTAATGAAACCCTTTCTTCATGTTTTAAATCAGACCAGAAAACACAACAGACTTTCTGTATGCTGTTCCAAAAGGAGCCTCAGTTTTCCTCCTCTAACATCAAAACTCATTTTTCCATGGTGCAATTGTAAGTCTGAAACCAGGAACTTTCTACAGTGTTAGCTCCACATATATAAACCCAAAAGCATGTCCTTCATCTCAGTGGACAGCAGCGGAAGAGGTGAGAGACATCTGAATAACAGAGGGAGAATGCCTGACACCAACTTTTAGAAATTTCAGGGCAGAGGTGGGGATGCAGCTCAAATAGTAGAGCGCTTGCCTAGCATGCATAAGTCCCTGGGTTCAATTCCCCAGCATCACACAAGTTGGGAGTGGAGGTGTGCGTCTGTCATTCTAACACAGAAAGGTAGAGGAACCAGGAGGCCTTGTCTTTCTCATTCAAGGCTGCGGCCTTCTATGTAAATGTTATCACCTAGCAAATAGGAAGTGGCTTCTTAGGGACCTTAAACGTGGGGAGGAAATAACAAAGACAAAAAAAAAATACATTCAGAGATGCTCAAAGTGTAGGTTTAGAAACTCAGTGTTTTAGTGTTGAGGAAGAACAAAACAAACACAGAAAGTAAAGGAAATGATATAGAAAAGGGATCAAATATAGCAAAACTAAGTAGAGGTTTCTTCAAAACACCATGTGTGAGGCAGTCCAGGGAAGTTTGCACGTGGCATAGAGGAACTGAACTCAGCTATTCCAACACCTAAGCTGTCAATGCACTCAAATCTCACTGTAATTTAGTCTTCAGATCCAAATTAAGTTGGATATCAAACTATGTGCCATGAGGCAAGCAAGTTAAATCCAGAAATAAGCTGACATTGGGAGTTCACAATGCTCCTCATCTAGCTGTGAGATGCAGCAAAGTCACCCCCAAAACACAAAGGTCCTCGTATTATTGGAAACCAGAATGGCTCTTTTACCTACGTATGTGGGAGGGAGTAGGCAGCACCAACCATCAGGTAAAGGCCCGATACAGACACCAAATGCCTCGGATAGCCTGGGATGGGTTACTGAACCTCATCCTCTCCTCCCGGACAACAGGGAATACACTGCATTCATTTCAGAGGCTTGCTAGTACAAGCAGATACAGCAAGGCCCTCAGTGGACACCTACGTGCACATACAGCACTGTGCCTGCCACGCCACTCCCGTGGCTTCAGGTACCGCTCAGCTCACAATAAAAGCATATGGCCTGAGTTTTCGGCTATTAGTGGCACTGATCACTTTAGTCTTTGACGTGTCATCCGGGACGTATACACTGTCCTCATCTTTATCGTATACTAATGTTATATATACTGGGATGATCCTTCCATCTGGATATGCGGTTTCTGAAATGCTATAGTCTCAATGTATGGTTGGGAAGAAATGTCAGGTGAAAAGGGATTATCATGAGAATGTCAGGCCTTAATTCTTATACTCAGTCTTAGCCCCAACTACCAGGAGTCAGGAAATCAGCTTCCTCTTTAAGTAAAAGAGACAAAGAAACAAATTCCTAACCAGGCAACTATAAGCTGACAAGCTTTTTTAATCTCCCAAGGTCTTGATTTTTGACTCATACAGAAGTAGCTTAGGAGCAGGCATGCGCTTCCAGCTGAGCAGATATGTAATTTAGTAATTAGCCCATGGTATGGGTAGCAGCATCAGTTTTAAGATTTACATTTTCAAGAAAGTAAGACTGGAATGCCATGGTTATGGGGCTGTCTCACCTCCATTCAGACAGTATCCAGAAAGTAAACATTTCTGAGTGCTGAACGCTGGTCTCCCTGTGCTTGAGTAAACACCTCTGGACCGCCTCACACATGGCGATCTGAAAGAGCCTCGACTCAGCTTTGCGGGGTGAATTTGTTCAATTTTTCAACAGCATTTCACTTTCCTTTCCTTGTTTTTGTTTTTCCTTAAGCCTCACAAGGTGTGCTTTCCCTGGCATATTCCCAGCATGGCTGAGAATCTTCATGATAAAATAAGCAGAGCTACTCTCCATCCAAGATTTTACGTGTGTGTCTAGTCCCTATTTTATCCTAAATTTCTGCACCCACACATGCACAAATCGAGAAATGAATGATTCATAGCTTCCCGGTATGTCATGGGGCTTTCTAAATTGTGAAGGACTAGGACAAGATTCAAGTATCCTGAACTTAACTGCCAACAGTTACGCTTGTCCTTAAAATGAGTACTTGCGAATTGTGTTATTAAGAAACTGCCAATTACCTAGATCCCCATAAAGTTTAATCTTTTTTAATTAATAAAATTGACTTCCTTAAATACCAAAAGCACATGTCTACCACAAAACTCCTAGAAAAAGTTTGGCATGCCATTTTCTTGGACAGAATTATTTGGCTAATATAGAAATCATCTGTTAAGCTATCTTTGCATTAAAAAAGACAGGATCCTGAACTGAGAGGAGTTCTGCAAACTTCAGTCTTCAAATATTTTTGCTGCTCATGAAGGTCTTTAGACATTAGTTCCTTGTGGTCTTTCATGTTCATCTTCATTTGTCTTGGATAAATAGGTTCTTAGCAGGTTAGCAAGATGGCTCAGTGCCTGGCTTGATCCTAGAATCCACATGGTGGAAAGAGAACTGATTCTTGCAGGTCATCCTTGAACCCAGACAAGTGCCCCAGGGCATATTAAGTCCACACACATATACTCACACAGAAATAAATACATACGTTTTCAAGGGTTTTCTAGAGATGTGAATCACACTCGGATAATTTATGGTAAGAATACACAAGACAGGGCTAAATTTATATGATGGAATTGTGGTGGACCAAAACATCCCAACTTAAACATAGACTAAATTTTCCCCATTATAGCAACAACCAACTCCAAATGGCATGTTGGCAACCTCCCTGAGCTCTAGGGAGAGGATTCAAAGTCAGGATCCAAATCCCCAGGTTCTCCCTGAGTCTTTGATTGACAGAAGAAGGCATGACCTACAAGGGAAAACCTTCTCACAATATGAGGCATTTGGGTATTCTCATCATGGTCTCTATAGGAGGTCTGCCTTCACTACTCTTGTATACACTGATCCCAAGTATATGTAGGTAGGTCCTCCCTCTCATCACAGGCTAAAGGAAACAAATCACCTCTGCAAAGTCTTTTATATCCTCTAATTTTCTTGTTTTGTCTCTGGATACAAAAAAAAATTAATCACCCTTAGGCATTAATACTGGAGGATGCTGCTCTGAGAAGAGCAACTGAACATCCATCCACTTCATCTGTCAAAGGGTACCCAGTCTTGCATGCAGATAGCCCAGTATAGACTATGTCACCATCGTTTTCCTCCTGGCCATTTGCATTTCTCGACTGCTTAATGGACAATATTCTTCATGCCTCAGTGAGCTCCGTAGCTGCACCTGAGACTGGACAAAGGTCACCACGCCAGCACCCGAGACTGGACAAAGGCCACCAAGCCAGCAGCAGCCAGGCTGCAGGTGGTTCTGAAACCTCACACCCCCTTGCACGAGGCTAGACCACCGCCCCCTTAGGCTGTCTTCTAACTTCTGTCTGGCTGCCAAAATTAGCTCTTTTTTTTTCCTCCTCTGCTTTTTCCCCAAGTTTGAAAGTATTCCTTTCTTTTCTGACTGTCTGTATTAGACTGCCCTGAGGCACTTTTAAAGATTTTTCCCTTGCTCCAAGGAAACCAGCAAACCTCATCCCATGTTGCTTTCATGCCAAACACAAGTGCTGTGTGATTACCTCGAACATCTGCATTCAGATGATAAAGTTTTGCTATTTGAGCACACTGGAGCCTCACCACTCTCACCAGGAGGCCAGAAAACCTCTTGCTTGCCACAAGTAAAAGACAATAGAGGTGGATTCTTCTTATATCCATTTTCTAGGAATTCCACTGGACTTTTCCCCAATTCTGGGGCACACACAAGGGATGGAACCAGAGAGAAAATGCTTGGGGACTTTGCCACTCAAAGGCACAGCCTGGATTAAGAGAGAAAGTTCAGGCTATCTGAGTGAGCCATGGTTATCTACCCATCACCAGCCACATCATTTCTCCCAGCATCCTTATCTACAGGGAGCCAAGGCACGCTGCCCCTTCACTATCATAAACTTCAGTATGCTGGGGACTTTGAAGGCCAAAGTCACTATGGCAATCCTCCATGTTCCACGGATGATGGAAATGTCAGCAGTTGCTACAAAGTGGCCCAGGCCACCAGGTTTCCTTCCAACGTGGGTCTCACTTCTTTCCCTTAAACAACTCTTTCTTCCTTCCTTCCTTCTTTCCTTCCTACCTTCCCTCCTTCTGTAATGGTCAGGGTTAACTGTCAGCTCGACAGGATGTGGAATCATCTGGGAGAAGGACCTCTGCGCATGCCTGTGTGTGTGTGTGTATCTTAAATACATTAATAATGTGGGAAGTGGGACAGAGGAGTATCTCAGTAGTTAAGCACATTTGCTATTCTCTCAGAGGGCCTGAGTTGGATTCCCAGCACTCACATGAGTGACTTACAACTACCTGTAACTCCAGCCCAAGGGGATGCAACAACAACATTCTGTATACACATGGCATATACTCATGCAGACACACATGCATAAATAATAAAAATGAAAATAAAACCTTTTAAAAAGAGTAACATGGGGAGGCCCATCTTAATTGTGGGGCCACTTGCAGGGCTGTACAAAATGCAGACACAAGCTTAAATGTGGGTGCACCATCCTACAGGCTTAGTTGCCAAAACCATAAAGGGGAAAAAATGAGCTAGTCAACAAAAGCATTCACTGCTGTCTCACTCTTGGCTGTGGATCTACGTGACCATTCTCCTCAAGCTTCTACTACCACGACTACACCCCCACCCCAACTGCTAACATGATGAACCGAACCCTGGAACTGTAAGCCAAACCAAACGCTATGTTCCCTAAGCTGTTTTAGTCAAGGAATGTGCCACTAATACAGATGTTTTATTACACGAGGTGGAATGCATGTATCAAGCAAATAGAATGCAAATAAGTATCTTATTTGATCCGTTTGATAAAGCGAACACCCGATGACCACTAAAATACCATCAGAACATTCCTTTGGGGGTTGAGGAGGTAGAACAGTCACAAGGCATGCACAGGGCCCTGTTTTTCATCACACACACACACACACACACACACACACACACACACTGTAGATATTAGATTCCTCTGATATTAAACCTTTTGATGACCCCAAACATTTTTCAGCTGGCGCTCACAGGTGTAAAGTAAATGTCCGGACTCTTACCCTAGCGAGCGCTTCTTCAATGGTGATCATTTTCTCTTTGACCATCATCATCAGCTGAATCCGCTCTTCGTCGCTCATTGTTATCTCGCTGGCCACGTAGCCCACATCTTCTCCTGGGGGTAAAGACACGCAAACGCAAATGAGGGGTAAAGCAGGTATCCAGCCTGGAGGCCCCTCGTCTTGGGTGAAGGTGGGTCATTTTTCAGGTGCCTGGTCTTAGCTCACATGCTGTGGATGGGGCAGAGGGATGTAAAGCCAAGCTACATCTCCGGAAGCCAAAAGTGCACCCATTTGGGATGTGAGTTCTAAGAAAAGGTGTGAGTTACCACAGGAGCAAATCCTCCAAAATGACCAGCACTTTTGAGTCGGGTCTTCTAGACATGATACAAAGTTGACAGGGAACTCCTTGTTACAGGTGGGCCAGGAATCTTATTTAAGCACCCAATGCTTGATCAGCCAAGCATTCTTTGGGTTGGCCATTCTCTGCAGTTTACCGTGTGAAATATGTACAAGAACGTCCATTTGTACGAGAGCAGCCTCTCCTGTGCCAGGAGGTCAAGCCACAGACCCAAGCCTGCTGAGCCTGATTCAACTGTCTTTCTCTACTGAGTTATCTGGGTGCTGCTCTCACAGAACAAGCACATAAATTAATCCACATGCTAAGCATGTCGGCCTCGTGGAAAGAAGGTACTACAGCTGTCTATATATGGAAGTACTGCAGTCACGTACGTCTGCAGATTGTGACAGGCAGCCACCATTTAATTTAGAGCTGAAGGCCACCAGAACTACAGAGGAAAAGACTTCCTTCCCCTACTGACTCCTTCTAAAAAGCCTTTTGCCACAAAGCAAACAATGCCATTCCTCCTATTTGAGCTTAACTGGCCAGAAGGACTCCGTGATAGCAGGCTAACACACATACGAGGAGGAAGCAACATTGTAGGCCCTCATCTCTCTCTTCTGCTCCATCTTTGTCCCACATACTTAGTGGCTTCTGGTATCATCAAGACCTTAGCCAGAGTTTTTAATACCTTTGTTGCTCAAGGACGGAACTAAGGAGGCTACCTGAAGACTCACAGGAAAACCATGGTAGAAGGACCTAGCTTGCTATTTGTGTTCCTGGGGTCTCTGAATCTCATTTCTGCTTTATAATCAATCTGTTCAGAGGTACCCCTGAAGTCCCCTGACACTCATCCACCTGCAGAAGAACGAAGGGGTGCACTGGATGTGGGGAGAAGTCTGTTTGTTTGGTTCATTGTACTACCTGTGCTGAGTAACACGTATCTGATTGAGTCTTTCGCAAAGCCATGTGAAGTAAGTGGTGACTGGCTGACAGGCACTCTCTCTCTCAGACTTATTTTTTAATAATGTCCACATGTATATTTCTGTATAAGTGAATGGCACATGTGAGTGCTCACAAAGACCAGGAAAGGGCATAAGATCCCCCCTGGAGCTGGAGTTGTATACAACATGAGCTGGCCTGCCATGAATACTGGGAAGCAAATTCGGGTCCTTTGGGGGAGCGGGGAGTGTTCTTAACCACTGAGCCCTCTCTCTAGGCCCTGCCTCCTCTCTTCACTGCTTTCTTTCTCCACAGCTTTCTAAGATAGACTTTGTCAGAATGCAAAGCCTATTTGGAAGCACAGATGATTCTGGTTCTCTACTAAAAGGGAAAGCTGAGAGTGTTGAAGAACAACTGGATAGAGGTGGGACAACTAAAAAAAGTGGTCACACGAGAGTCGTCTGAAAACTCAGGTGTGTGGCCGAGGAAGTTCAAGTCCGTGGCCAAGTTTCTGGTGTCTGGGTGGGAGCAAGTGGAGAGACTTTGGGTAAGAGAGGTCATGTTTTACTGTGTAAAAGAAAAACAAGTGGTGTTGGTGGTGGACAGTGAAACATGTTCATTTATTGAGAACCCCTTTCAGTCAGACAGAAATGTGGAAGTAGATGTGTCCTGGTTTCCTCTGTGAATAGTGGTGGAAACGTAAATTACATAACCCGTCCTCCAGGGGGGACGACATATTTATTTGCTATCTAAACAAAAACAGAGGCGAGGCCCGGAGAAAGGGCAGAGCTCCCTTCAGCAGGGTGGCCTGGTAAATTCTCATGATGTCAGACCCAGCGAGGGTTTCCAGGAACAACAACTCCATAACTGTCCCTGCCACAGAGCAAAAAGTTCAGAAGAATGCAAAGGCTCCAAGTGGGGGTATGCACCAGAGAGTCCAAAACTAACAAATGCTAAGATTCCCTTGACCTGTTGGGGCCAGCGCTTGGTGAGTTTAAGAGAAAAGTAGGAGGCTGGTTCGAGGGAGAAGTCTGGAGATTCGGTCTCGGCTGTCAGAAGACCAGTCTAGTTTTGTTCTCTTGGAGTTAAAGAAATTCATGGGGTCAAAATATTGGAGTCATGTAAGGAATGTCGGAAAAGTTGACTGTTTTGCAGGCATATACAGTGAGTTATTCCTAAATTGCAGTGACCATTCAGATAGGGGGCGGGGTTTGAGTATTATAAGGCCACGGGACCTACTGTCTGGGGCTCCATCAGCGTACCTTTTGAGGTCTGTCTCATTATTCCTTTTTGGTTCTTTCGAAAATTCTGCCAGAAGTACTTATTTTTCTTCTTCCAATCCCCTTTGCCTTTAAGAAAGACACAATGGAAAGAAGGAAGGAGAGAGAAAGAGAGAAAGGCAGAGAGAGAGAGAGAAGCAGTAAATTTACTGATAACAAAAGCAGTCTCTTTCTTATAATGTCAAAGCTTGAACGAACACTCTGATTTCACAAAGACAGTTTTTCAGTTTGTGAAAGACTGTGAAATAGCTATAAAGTTGTTTAAAAGAAATGCAAATTTGCTAGTAGCAAAAAAAAGGGGGGTGGGGGGGTTCAATAGGGTTAAGAAAAGAAATACAGGCACATCAAAAGGGCAGCCCAAGCAACGTTCTTCTGTTCACTTTGATGTTTGTTCAGCCAGCATGCCTCCTTCTGCCTTGTATTGTGGTGCATTCTCTCCCTTTTGGTTACAGCCACAATTACTTCCACTATGCCACAAATAGAAGGCTTGCAGAGGGTCACGTTGTTTTGTTTTGTTCCTGCTGTTTACGCACCATTGCTTTATTTCTCTTATTCCAAATTTAATGAAGACAACACAAAGGCTGGTATGGCCTGGTGTGCACTGGTCAGCCCTGACTAACCAGCCTGGTTCACCCTGGTATTTGGGCACCGGTAAGGCATGATCCCCATCTCTCTAATGTTTAGGCTTCTTGGAGACCAACCTACAGATTAACAAGGCCACAAAGACAGGAAAAACAGAGGGGTCCTGCTGTGACATTCCTAACTTGGGGTCCCTCTAAACTCTCACCCATCTCATTTCACCAGTGATTCACCAGCGAAAACAAATTTTGCCATTGATAGACATTTTTAAAAATATATTACAGGTCTAGTAATAGACAATACAAAATACTTTTTAAAATGAAAACAGAGAAGCTGGAGGATAGCTCAGTCAGTGAAGAGACTGCTGTACAACCCTGAGATGCAAAGTTCAACCTCCCAGAAGCCACCATGGTGAAGCCGGGCATGTGGGCACATACTTATAACCCCAGCACCAGACAGGCAGAAACAGGCAGGTCTGTGTTCATCGGGCAGCCAGCCTAGTGACTTGGTGTGTTTCATGCCAATGAGAGGCTCTTGTCTCAAACAACAAGGTGGATAGCTCCTGAGGAACAACAGGCAAGGTTTTCCTCTGGCTGGGACACATGGGCACGTGCGCACACACACACACTCACATACATGCATGCATGAACACACACACCAAAAGTTTTAAAAGGCAAACATAAGCCGGGCGGTGGTGGCGCATGCCTTTAATCCCAGCACTTGGGAGGCAGAGGCAGGCGGATCTTTGCGAGTTCGAGGCCAGCCTGGTCTACAAAGTGAGTCCAGGACAGCCAGGGCTACACAGAGAAACCCTGTCTCGAAAAAAAACAAAAAAAAAAAAAAAGAAAGAAAAGGCAAACATAAAGGAGAACAGTCAGTGAATGAGAAGGGTAGTTTTTTATTCCTTAAAAAAAGAAGGTGGTGGCAGCAATGGCTGCCACCATGTGGACATGGCTCACCCAGAGCAGCACTTCTGTCTCCATTTGGTATCTGTCTGGTTGCCCTGTGGCCACTGCACACAAGGCCCAGAAAAGTGGCGGCTTCCACAGTCTAGACTGGCGGTGCCAAGCCATGATGCATGCAGTAGCCATGTGAGAACTCCATCTCTGGTGCTCCCAAGCTAGCAAGGGTGTCATTTGTCAAAACAGGATGTCCTCATTTAGACGCCTGGGAACAAAACCCAAGCCATTCTTGCCTTGGATTTCCTAGGTTCTCAGCTCCTTAAGGCTAGTTTCATGGGGTCTGCTGCCAGTGATTGAACCCCAAAAGTAGATGTCAGCCACAAAGAGCGAAGCAGACTGGGTGCCAGTGATTTGGCCTCTTCTTAGGGAGGAGACGACAATGCATTTCTCTGCCTATAAGCTATATTTCCTTCCTACACACACACACACACACACACACACACACACACACACACACACACACGCACACACACATCTTTTAAGACAGGGTTTCTCTGTGTAGCTTTGGCTGTGCTGGAACTTGCTCTGTAGAGACCTGGCTGGCCTTGACCTCAGAGATCCGCCTGCCTCTGCCTCCTGAATGCTGGCTTTAAAGACCTGCTCCACCACCATCCAGCTCATATTTTGCTTCTTTAATGGACATAATAAAAATAGCTAACATCTCTTCAGCACTTACAATACCCAAGTACTTTTTGCTATTCAACAGACTATCTCATTCAAGTCTCTCTCATATTTCTCCTCCTCCTTCTTTTTAATGGTAACAGGCCCTTACCATGTATCTCAGGCTGGTCTGGAACTCACTATCTTCCCACCTAAGGCTCCTATGTGCTGAGATCACACTTACGTCCTACCATGCTCACTGCTACTCATAGGATCTGTTCTCAGTCCATTCAGAAAGTAAGAAAGACAAGGCTTGGAGAGGCAAGTGTGTCTTACCCAGGGTGACAATTGCTGTGTTGTCATTCATGATTCAGATCCTGGCAGCTGGATTTGAGTGCTCACTACCCACCCACCCTCTGGCCTCTGCTATAGCAAGAGTAGATCTTATAATCAAAGATATATGAAATGTATAATGCCTCAAATCCTTATTATTTTATCTGAAAATTGAAAAAGGGAGGGCTTATCTGAGGGCATTATCAGAGATACAAACTTTAGGAATTTTCTGACAGTGTCTGCCATGTACTTGTGACAGAGAACATTATCATCAAAAAATATCCAGCAAAAAGGCTGGCCGGTGAGATTACGGCGTATCCAATATGACGGAGAGCAGGCCTCTCAATAATAAGAATATCAGAGGGAGGGGACTGTGATGGAGATGTAACTTTAAGTAATAAATAAACATATATTAAAAAAGAATATTTATCAGGTGGGAATACTCGAATGTACATTGTCCCATTTTGAAGACTTGTAAAACAGCCTGTACACTATGATGCTACTTGTATCTTCAAAAGAACAATTCATCATTTTAAAAAGGAGGACAAAAGTATACATCAAACACAAGGGCTGGAGAGATGGTTCAGCCAACTAGGTACTTTGTATAAAGCATGTGGAGCTCAGCCTGGATGCCCAGCACCCACGAAAAAGGTAAGGCATGGTGGTGTGTGTCTACAACGCTGATGCCAGGGAGGAAGACAGGCAGGTCTCCCCAGAGTTTGCTGGCTAGCTGGTTTAGCTGAACTTGTGGGGTTCTGAGATCAGCAAGAGACCCCTCAAAAAGTAAGGTGGAGAGTGATTTAAGGACACTAATGTCAGCCTCAACCTACACACACATACACGCACACACACAAACACATGCTCCACAGACACACACAAACACATGGTATACACATACACGCACATACACAGACACACACAAACACAGTCAGGCACACAATCTTTACAATATTTGTGTCCAAGTTGACAATTTTGAGGGACGGCAAGATCGATAGCTCTTACATGTCTATATATCTTCTATAAATTATGAATAGAAAACAATTCAATTAAATATTTAAATCAAGGACAGTGGTACTGACCTACACAGCCGTCTTCTGAGTTTGATTTATGGAGAGGGTACCTAGAAAATAAAATAAAATGTATATATAGTATCAGAGGGCCTTGATTTTATAGAATTTTCATTGAAACCTTCCTGATCAGTTAGACCTTGGACCAACAATGGTGTTTAGTGGCTCTTAGGGAACCTTTCCTGTCTATCTGCTGAGTTCCTAGAAAACGGGTACCATTTGTCAACATTGATTAATGACCTAACATAGGACAAGACCTATATTGAAGAAAAAAATATGAATTCATTAGAGATTGCAGAAATATCTTCCATGTGTGTGAACTAATCACCTGCTAAGTTCGTGCCAGCAGGAAGTCCATAGGGTAAGCAGAAAAGAAGAGACAAGTCATAATGACCCCATCAACTCCACAGCACAGCGGCTCCTAGGCCATGGAGAGAGTGGCAGGGGCTGCTGGAGGAAAGATCAGGGTAGCCTGGGGAGGTGAGAGATGCAGTCAAAAGGAGCCTGGATGCCCAGGTGGAGGGCCAGCCAGTATAGAGTGGCTGTAGTTGGTGACTTCCAGCTGGCAAGGGTGATAGCTGGTATTGCCTGACCTTGTAAGACCTGGCTTATTCTTATCTGTATGAAGCTCTACACTTTCTTTTTAAATAGGCCCTCATCAATGTGCAGTTTTTATTGAAAAGACCCTCCTTTGAGCTTGTTATTATGGACAAAATTTTCAAGGCACACAAATTCATTAACAATTCTGTAACGCAATCTCTACGACCCATCTCCCAGCTTCAACAATTCAACACAGTTGAATTCAGACTAGTTGAATCCTTTTTTCTTTGCTAACTCAGAATTTTTTTTTAAACAAATGCCAGCACCAGAGAGTTTAACTCATGACTATCTCCACGAGCATCTTGAGATGTTACAGCTTGATTGCGTATTGCAAAATACACCTGTGGTACAAATAAAAAGCCTGGAACTCCCTCCTGCACGCATGGAAACGCTGTTAACGGAGTTATGTGACCCTGGATTTTCAGGGGTGTCACCCAAGACATCAGTTTTCGGCCTAGACTGAGCTAGATTCTGTGGGCAGCTGTGGACCCTGGCATGTAACCAAGAGCCAACCAATGCCGCCCACCCTGAGCGTCACACTTTTAAGAACTAGCAAAGTTTTAAAAACGGATCCAAGTTAATCCAACTTGTGTTTGTTTCATGTCCCACCTTGAACCAGGCTGTCACTGTGAGATAGTAGATCAAGGTAAACCCAAATAACATCGAGTAGAAGCAGCCTAAAACCAGTGAGTGAGGTGGTTCTCTGGAAAGCACTCAGACAACACCAACTTAAAGCTTCATGGCAGGAAAACAAAGAATATTAACATGGGCGGGGTATTGGGTGTTGGTCTAGTGCTATGTATTCTAATGCTAATTATTGACTCCCCAGATCTGGTTGTCCCCCGCCCAGAGGAGCACATTGTCATGTATACTGTGTCTGTTGTGTAAACCTTGCTCTACCTATTTTAAAGTTGATTGGTTAACAAAAATGCCAAAGCCTGTGACTTGGCAGAAGAGAGGGAGGCAGAGCACACGTTCACGGGCTTGGGGGTAGGAGGTGATCTCGAGAGAGGAAAAGGAGAAGAGGCCAGGGAGAAGCAAATGGCACAGCACAGTTTGCTTTGAGGATTACCTGATGGAGCAGATCCGTCCCAGGAAGAACGACTTGTGGGCAGGTAACTTGGGTTGTGTAGTTGAGAGACAGCTAAACAGCTTAGAGGGTTAAGATCTGTCCGGCACCGGTGCTTAAGACGTATTAAAATCTAACAGGCTTCTGTGTGTTTATTTACAAGTGGTGGGCTAAGGGATAGCTCCATCGCCTTAGTAATCATAAGCATCAATTATAAATATCAGTATTTCTTGCAACAGAGGGGGAGTGGAGATCACATCAAAATCCTCATTTTCTGGATGCAAACTCTAGAGGACAAAGTGAGTGACTCAGTCGTGCCAAAGGGAAACATCGAAGGACCCTATATCAGAACAGGAGTCGTGTACTGAGAGAATCACACTCAAATCTTCTCTCCAAGTTCACTGCCAAAAAGGAAGATTAAAAAGATGCTTGGCTAAACACTGTTGCTACTGTCTGGATGTTTAGAAAACCAGCTGTAGGCCAGGTATTGAAAGATAACACTAAAAACAGTCAGAAGACAAGTGGCAGAACCTTCAAACACCTAACAGAGACGTTGCAGGTAAAGGGACCTCAAGAACTTAAGTTGCAGAGGTGGGGGGCTTTTCTTGTGTAGGGCCCCCAATGATCGAGCCATTACTTAAGCATACGGGAACTGATGCTGACTGCTGGATTGGTACCCAGACCCTGAGAGTGGCAAAATGTTTTACATCTGAGAGGCAAGAACTATTTCTGACCGGCACAAAATCCTGAAAGATCTCATTGATAAACTGGGAAAGGTACTAAAAACAGATACACCACAGGTGAAACCCCTACAGAGGTCAAGAGCTAGATGAAAGGCTATTCCATACCCTTTCCATCACATAGCATGAATGTGTGTGCACATACGAACACACCCACCCACACCTACACATCCACAGTAAGGAAACTTACCTCATCACCAAACTACAACCACTGTCCCTCAAAAGAGCTCTAGACTCTGGAATCTACTATTTTCCTTCCTCCTATTTACTGCAAAAGTAAGAAATGGAACTCATATCTACTTGAAAGGCTTCCAAGTGGTGACCATTTAAAGCTCTATAAGCATTCAGCGAAAAAGTATCTGCCAGTGCTACATGTAAGAGAAGAGGGCATGAGGCATGAGGAAATGAGGTTATTGGTTAGCAAGTGGGGTGGATATGAACAAGGATGCTTACAGGGACAGACACATAGCTCAGTTGATAGAGGGTCTGCCTAGCGCACACAGCCCTGGGTTTGACCCCATCACTGCGTAACACTGGGGGTAGTTGGTGTTCTTTTGTAATCTCAGCGCTTGGGCGGAGAAGGCAGGAGGGTCTCTGTTACACAGAGAGTTCAAGGCCAGCCTGGAATACATAAGATCCTGTCTCAAACAAGCAAATAAGAAAGAAGGCATACAAAGATGGTGGAGTAGGCTACAGTTGGCCTTGACTGGAGTGCAGGGGAGCACGGAGGTCACTCAAGTGGTTCTAGATACATCTGTGAAAGTCCCCATAGATAACTAAGGAGGAAAGGCTCACCCTTCTGAATATATGTGGCACCACCCAATAGAATGAAGCTTAGGTGGGTATAAAGGGGGAAGGAGAAAGTCTCCAAGGTCCAGGCATCTTTCTCCACTTACCAGGCACTGTGAAGTGAAGGCTGTTCTTACCACATGCCACCTGAGCTCCATACCGTGACATCCTACCTCACCTCAGGCCCAAAAGAAGCAAAACCATGAGTCCAAACAAACCCTCTCTCTCCTAAGTTGTTTTCTCTCTGGTCTTTGACACATGATGATCGCAGGAAGGTGAAGGAGGATGGACAACCACATGCTCGTGGCCACAACAAAGACTGCCAAGAGTGAGCCATTGGCAAGCTGGCTGGAGAGGAAGTTGAGGAATCTTTCAAAGGCGGATCATCTCTGAGCTGTTTTCGGATTCTTAGAATTTGAGTAAGAAAAATCTTCCTTGTGTTGTATTTTTAACTCCAAGTCATAGCAACAATTGCCCATCCGCCTGCTTCAACTGTCCTTGACTCAGCAGCTCTACGTGACCACTAAAAGTAGAGGGATTGGGACATCTATTTTCATACTTACTGTAAGGACTAGGAAGGTACCGACCATCATTAAGAACAATCTATGTGAAATGTCCTCAGTATAAAACCATCTACCAATATGATGTGAGCTTTGTAAGTCATTTTTCCTTACATTGAAAGAAGTATGTTCTTGGGAAAATGGTCTGCAGAAAAATTTAAGTCCTCTGATGACTGAGAATAATAAATTTTAATGGGTTAAATGGCTTTTAGCTATCGCTTGATTTATAGTCTCATTTTGCAGGAAGCTGTGGTCCCCACAAGGGAAGGTGGTAGCCTGTTGCTCCCTGGCCACTTGGAAACTACCAGGGATTGCATCTGTTGTCTTTAGAAAGTAAGCCTTACCCTCTCTAGATAGAATGAAGACTAATCATATCAATCCTATCTTTGAAATTTTTAAAGGCTCCTTTCTATCTCAAAGCCATTGCTTCGTACTTCTGGCCAAATGGAAATGCTCAGTGCCATTAAAAAAAAAAAACTTCCAAACGTGCCATTTCAGGAAAAGGCAGGTTCTCACTGCCACCTAGACATGTAAAAACACAATCATAGGTTCTGCCCCAAAATACAGACTTTTTGTTATTTTCATTCATTCTCTTCAAATTATCACGCATGTTGGGTAATTTTATCCTCATGTTTGGCAGAACCCACACTTCTTGCATTTCCCCAGATCGCCTGAAGATGGCACTGTAGACTCTTCATTCAGTGGTTTTTAAATCTTCACAAGTTTACAACGTTCCGGCCATCGCCAATGTCTCCCAAGCGTGAGGCTCCTCAGATCATCACTTCTCAAAAGAGAAAAGTGACAGCAGATGAATTTGGACAGCTTGAATTATTCTACCTACAGAGGCTGGCAGAGGGGAAATTAAAAATGCTACACGCACACACACACACACGCATGTCCTCTTGAGACCGGTTCTAAAAATCCATCCTACAGGACTTGAAATTAACCATATTACCAAGTCTGGATGTCACCAGGCAGAAGAGTCACTTCCTGGCTCTGTGGTGGAAGAATCAACGAATTCTTGGATGTCAGCTTCAAAATGGCCACCTCCAATCACAACTTCCTTCCAAGCCCACACTGTGTGCCTGGGAGTGTGTCTAGAAGGTGGTTTGTGGGCCCCAAGCACCATCATTGATAAAGGAATAAAAGGAATGGGAATCAGGAAGCAATACTTAGCATTAGTTGCACTCTGAAAGTGTTGTACCTGAAGACTCAATGTGATTTCTTGTTTGGAGCGTAACAGGTCCCGGGTTCAAATCCTGGACAAGCCTATTCTACAAAAGCAAGCTAAAATGAACATCTTTTCTTCAATAACTATGGTTAAAAATCACCACATTGCTAACATGTGAACATTTCTCCTTACAACCCATAAACTATTTAAGCTGTTTCTAAAGACAAAATTCATTTAAGAAATTATAGGATCCAAAAACAAATTCAAGGAAGTGTATCCTCAGAACTTGGCCAGGTTCTTTCCCTTTGTTCATTCATTTTCAACCAACATTCCTTTCTTCCATCTGGTTGGTCGGTATGTATTCAGATCCCAGTGAGTCAGGTATTCTCTGCAGGTACAGAAAGCATTTGCTAAAGGTGAGACTCTCTGGCTTTGGAGCTGGGGTGGAGAGGCAGGGAGAACTGCAGAGCTAGAGAGGAGCTCTGAGATCTCCCCAGAGATGTAGCCTTCCAGTGGAGCGGCAGCCACTGTAACATCCATGCCCCTGTGATGGGAAAGAACACGGGGCGGAAGCGAAAGAGGCGCCCACATGGCAGTTCACAGCTGTGTCATGGTTGGGCGTGGTGGCGCACGCCTTTAATCCCAGCACTCGGGAGGCAGAGGCAGGTGGATCTCTGTGAGTTCAAGGCCAGCCTGGTCTACAGAGTGAGTCCAGGACAGCCAGGGCTACACAGAGAAACCCTGTCTCGAAAACAAAACAACAACATAAAAAACAAAAAAGAAAATAAGAAAAGACATGTTCATTAAGCCACCCAGCGGGAGGATGAACAAACACAGGTAAAAATGAATTCTGTACACTTCTATGGGCTTCCACGTCCAAAACCAAGACACTGTCGCATAGACATCTCCAAGCACAGAATCTGAAATCTCAGGGGAGGGGAGTCACAGAACTGCCCTAGGTGACTCCCAAGCCTTCCAACACTCCGTCCCCTTGGCTTCCTTTTCCTCTTCACACATCCTGTCAGTGCTAAGCTAAATGTGTTGTCCTTTTCTATTACCTAAGAGAGGGTCTTCAAGGGCACACCGGTACATGCTGGCCCTGCTCTGTCATAGTTAATGAAATGGACAGCCGCTCACAAGAAGGTGCGACGACGCTCTGTGTCCCAGCCCAAACCTGAACGAAGCCTATGGATACGTGAGAACCGAGGGTTTCGAGGTTGCTGCGGTGCTGTCCCAACACCTTCTGGTCTGCTAGAGGGAGGAAGGAGAATGAATAAAGTGACCCCGACTCACTTCTTCTTGTAGCTATTTAAATATTCTAAGGTGCACCCAGGGAAAGGCAACTCTATCTTACCTTCACACGTGGAGACCAGCATTTAGCAAAGTATAATAAATGCCCGCGCGCAAAAAAAGTCCTAAAACGTACTCCATGTCACTAAACAAACAAACGTACGTGCCTACACACATAAATGCAGTTATAACCTAATTTATAAGAGCAACATATGTTATACATTACTCGAAACCTGGACTTACAGAGGTTTTTATGGCTCCGTAATCTTAAATCTCAGGATATAAAACTTCGGCACTTGTTTTCTTTCTCCCTGCTGAATTTTGATGGGGCTCCAGCTGTGTCTGCTGTTACCCAGCATCATACCAGGCTGCCCAAGTGTCCCCAAAGCTAGTTCACTTTCTCTGCTGGAAGTAGAAAAGGGACTTGCCTGTGTTACAAGATGGTAAGGTTGAGGGAGGGCCTTTGCTAGGTGTGACAGCTCATGGCTGCAATCCTAGCATTGGAAAGGCAGAGGCAGAAATACTGCTGTGAGTTTGGGGCTAGCCTGGGCTACACAACTAGCCTCTGTCACAAACACAGCTTATAGAGCTTAAAGAAATCAATTTCCTTTTCCATGAACTATAGAAGTTTAATTTATATCGTGCTTGGTAATATATATGTATTAGATATGTATAAGGTTTTAGAATGTTTTATTAATTCTTTGAGAATTTATACATTTTGTCATATTCTTTCCCTTCCCCCAAATCCTCCTGAGCAAGGGACTTGCATTGGAGTGAGGTTAATATACCCATTGTCACTCCATTGGGGGGAAAATGATTTTTTTTCCTCTCCCGGTAGCTATCAATTGTGAAGAGCTTCTTGTCTAGAGGCCAGACTTTGTGCCCATGTCTATATGGAATTTTTCTGAGACAGGGTCTCATGTTCCATGGCTGACTTCTAACTTGATATGTAGCTGAAGATTGACTTTGAATTTCTCACTTTTCTGAAACCATCTCCCAAGCACTGATATTATAGGAATGTGTCCCAACCACCCCATACCATGCTAGGCAAACAATCTACAAACTGAGTTACATTGCCAGCATGATGTATATCATCCTTAAGATACCAAATATGTATTTTTATCTCATGAACATCTCTTCTGTATTTAGCAGAAATAAATGTGGAACAAAATTCAGTTAAAGGCATCTACTACCTGCCCTAAAAACTCAAGAGATTACCCATTCTCCAGCAGCAGGGATAGGACTGAAGTGAGGTGAGAGATGTAGGGAGAATATCTTATGTACTGTGTGGACGCAACACCTGTCAATAAAAACAAAAACAAAAAACCTATGGTCTATAGGAAAAGGTGGAATAGAAGGTGGGACATCTGGTTGGCAGAGAGGATTCTGGGATAGTGCAAGGTACAGGAAAGCCTGCTGGGACACAGAAGAGAATACACTGGACCTGAGTAGAGGTAATCAGTCATGTGGCAGAATGTATATTAGTATAAATGGGTTGTAAGTTATTTGGTAGTCAGGGAGCGAGTCTAGCTATATGGTCAAGGTGTTTGTAGATATATTTTGAGTCTGAGTCTTCATTATAGAAGCTTGGGTCTCAAGGGAAAAGCCTGCCCAAACAGAGAGAGATTGCAGGGCCTGGGCCAGAAGGAAGGGCTCAAACACAAAAGCTAGTGCCCTCTAGTGCTCAGTCCTGCATAACTCTTTTTTTGCTTTAGCCCAAACCTGGTCCTTCCTGGCCAAAAGGCTGGATTTCATACACACCACACCTCAGCAAATTCTCCAACCGTGACTGAGAGTGATTCTCACACAGAGTCTTAGAATTCCATAAATATCAAGTGCCAACAACAACACCAGTCACATTTTATCAACCTGGTCAAAACACACTTATTCAGGCCATTTCCTTTCATAAAACTTGCTATGTAGCCCAGGGTAGTCTCAAACTCCCAGAAACCTTCAGGCTTCAGCTTTCTGATCCCTGGGACTGTAGGCATGAGGCACCATGCTCACCTTTTGGCCTGTACTTTCTGGTGTTTTGCTATGAGGTCACCTCCCTAAACGATCAAGGCATGTTGCGCAGTGTGAAATCCAAGGCAACAAGCCCAGTCCAGAAGAAGAGTCACACACTATGAAGTCAGGCAGATTTCAGGAAAGGCAAAAGCTGCCCCATATTTATGTCTTGACGCTGCTGGATGAAGTAGCTGTAATAAAAAGGTCCCTATCTTGCTAGGCTGATGGGAGATGATATGACTGGGTGCGGGGAAACACCTTCCATGGTGCCTGTCAGTTGGGAAGATCCTTGTACATGACACCCACATAAATATTCATCAGGGCAACAGGCAAACTGATCCTCCCAGGCTGCTCTCAGAGCTCCCCATTGTCACTTGAACACATGATACAGGCATACACTCCAGTCACTGAACTCACTCTCTAATGATTTTTTTTTATGTCAACCTCTCTCCAGCATTTTGATATATAGTTATTTCTTCTTCTCATCTCGTCAAAGCTACTTATTATTAGAATCCCAACACAACATGCAATTGATGATGGAGCGTGATGTCAAATGTTCTTTGTCTAGTTTATTTGTGGCACAATATTATTTCCATTTGCTTACACCTTATTGGCAGGGGCTGAAGCAATGGCTCATTGGTTAAAAGTACTTGGTGCTCTTCATAGGTCCAGAGTTCAATCCCTAGTAATGACATTAACCATCTTACAACCACCTGTAACTCCAGCTGCAAGGGATACCACACCTTTGAGGGTACCTCTGTGTGTGTGTGTGTGTGTGTGTGTGTAAAATATAAAAATCTTAATTATATCCTAATGTCTTCTAGGGCGATATTTAGCATGGTAAATGCACAGTTTATACCAAAAAAAAATTTTTTTTTCCTCCGAGGCAGGGTTTCTCTGTAGCCCTGGTGGTCCTAGACTCCCTCTGTAGACCAGGCTGGCTTTGAACTCACAGAAATCTGCCTGCCTCTGCCTCCCAAGAGTGCTGGTGTTAAAGGCGTGTACCACCACGCCCAGACATTACAGTTTCCATCTGCCATGTGGGTGCTGAGATTTGAATCTGGATCCTTTGGAAGAGCAGCCAGTGCACTTAACTGCTGAGTCATCTCTCCAGCCCACAAAATTTTTTTTTAATTAATGCTAAGAAGGTTTTTCAAATCTTTAATTCTCAGGAAATGATCTGAATCCATCAATTACATCACATTAACTTTCTAAAAGTAACCACAGCCTTTTCAGGTTTTGTTTTTGGTTTTGTTTGCTTTTTCAAGACAGGGTTTCTCTGTGTAGCCCTGGCTGTCCTGGACTCACTTTGTAGACCAGGCTAGCCTTGAACTCACAGAGATCCACCTGCCTTTGCCTCCAGAGTGCTGGGATTAAAGACCATGCCCGGTGCCTTTCCAGGTTTATGAAATATGATTGATGTCACAAAATGATACTACCACCTAGTCTTTAATTCTGCTACACACGGGCCTGTGATGGTTAATTTTAACTGTCAACTAGACACAACCTGGAATCACCCAAGAAAGAGAGTCTCTGTGAGGAATTATCAAGATTGGGTTGAACTGTGTGCAAGTCTTTGGGCCATTGTTTTGACTGCACAGTAACTGATATGTGAAGACTCAGCCCACCGTGAGTGGCACCACCCCTCAGGCAGGGAGCCTCAGCAAGCGTGCATGAGTAAAGAAAGCTAGCTCTGTGCAAGCAAGGATGAATTTATTATCCCTCTGCTTTTGCATGTGACCTTGACAAGTTGCTTTGAGTTTCTACATTGTCTTCTCACCAATGATTGACAGCAACCTGGAATTATAAGTCAAAAGAAAACAAACAAACAAAAAAACCTTTTCCCCTAAGCTGCTTTTTTTTTAAAGGTTTTTCGAGACAGGGTTTCTCTGTGTATCCTTGACTTTCCTGTAGACCAGGCTGGCCTTGAACTCATAGAGATCTGCCTGCCTCTGCCTCCTGAGTGCTGGGATTAGAGTCATGAGCCACTATGCCTATCTCCCCTAAGGCTCTTTATGTCAGGGCATTTTATCACAGTCTAGAAAAGAAAGGACAAGGTCCTGTTACCATGTGGCACAAATTCTTAGGCCTAGAGACTGCGGAAAGCATATGGAAGACATTTGAAATCTCACGCTATGAATTTTGGCACTTGTAACTTTTCCTACCCCATCTCATTTCCATAATTTCCTTGGTTGGTTCAAAATCATCCTCAAAACCACTTTAAGTTAGGCTATTCCTCCCATATGAGATGTCTCAAAAGGACATCTTATTCAGAAAATAAGATGACCTGTATGGTACTCAGAACATGCCTACATATGCTAAGCACTAAAACTTAATAAGATATGATTAAATGTAGTAACTCTTCTCCCTGGGCTTTGACTCAAATCTCTCTCAAACCTTCTTAAAATGTACTTCACCTTCTCAGCTTGTTTCTCCAGGACCTCCAGAGTGGCCAACAAGTTCTCCAAAGCCAAAAACAGGGCTCCAAGCCTTCTGCATCTGAAAACCCTTCACAGAGGGGTCGCTGAAGGGGTGTACATCCTTTCATGCACCAGCTACTAACTTGTCCTGCAAGTTAATGATTCAGGTCACTGGCAGAAATGCAAGACTTTCACATCTGACGAGCAGCCAAATGCCATCCATCCACAGTGGAAGTCTGGGCCTGACTGTGTTCAGGCTACAGGCTCATTAAAACCAGGACTTAAGAGCAGAAAGGTGGAGTGGATCAAGCTGTGCTGTGGTTTCAGGCTAGGGATTAGAGAGAGACAGAACCAATCCAGGACAGGTTTGTTCATATCCTATTGTCAGGCTATCCCTCAGTTCCCAGAGACCTCTCACAATGGCTTCTCTTTTCCATATGAGCTACATTTTTTTCTTTCTTTTATTTACTTTTTCCTCTTTCTCTTCCCCTTCCTTTCTATCTCTGTTTCTCTGTTTCGGACAGATTCCCATGTAGGTGAGGCTGCCTCAAACTTGCTGCTTAGTCTAGGATGACCCTGAACTTCCAATCCTCCTGCCTTTGCCTTCTGAAGACCAGAAACACAGGCATGCACCATTACATATGGTTTAATGTGGTGCTGGGGAAGAAACCAAGGGCCTTAGCCGGGCATGGTGGCGCACGCCTTTAATCCCAGCACTCGGGAGGCAAAGGCAGGCGGATCTCTGTGAGTTCGAGGCCAGCCTGGTCTACAAAGTGAGTCCAGGACAGTCTGGGTTACACAGAGAAACCCTGTCTCGAAAAACCAAAAAAAAAAAAAAAGGAAGAAAGAAAGAAAGAAACCAAGGGCCTTATGCATGTTACGTAGGAAGTACTCTACCAACTGAGCTACATCTCCATACCTCACTTTTTCTTCATTTGTGACTCAATGGTTCAGAACTAAATAAGAAGTGAATATAAAACAGATACACGGATGCTAGCTTTGCTGGTAATAATCATTGATAGTAATGGCATTTATTCCAGCATCTGTGATAAATGCCTTTCCAGTTCCTCCAAATGAAGTAATCAATCTTCTGAATATCTCTATGACATACCGGATGGCCCATAATATTTTAAGTAAGATCATACAGAAAGGAATCATAACTGATTAGTCTCATATAAAAAGATCAATGATGATTTTTTGTTTGCTTGATAGAGATAATGAAGTTACTTGATGAGGGAATTACATCATAGTCCAGTACACAGCTTCCACGAGTTTACAATTAATCAAGGAGACTTTATTAACTTGCTCTAAGGTAATAAATTAACTTGCCTCCTACCCCAATAACTTTTCTCATTTTCTGTCTTCTTCCCAGAATCATGATTTTGGTAGGGAAGCAGTCTACTCTATGAAATACTTCTTCAGACTCCCTTGCAGCTAATCAAGAGGAAATATTGGTCTCTCACAGAAAAGAAATACAAGAACTTTCTGGTACTTCTAAGAAAGTTAGTGTTTCTGTGATTAAAATAACTGACTCAATAGATACACCCTCTTCCTGTGCTCTCCCCTTTCAGCTTGTCTGAAAAACAAGCAGCTTATCCAAGTAGTCATTGGTTACCATGAGGAAGGAAGTCACACTCCAAGGATGGTGTAGCAGACAGAAAGTAATTTCAGCTGCAACCAGTCTTGGAATGCTGCCCTGCAAGGTCCTGGCTATAGGAAAATGTACAGCTATTTGTCAATGCTGAAGTCAAGCCTGAGGCTATATTCCTTGTAGACATAGTGGCTAGTGAATAAAAAAAAGAGTCAGGCATGGTAGTATATATTATGTAAGCCCAGTACCTGGAAGGCTGAGTCAGAAAGGTCATGAGTTTCAAATTAGCCTGAGCAATAACACAGTAAAACTATCTAAACACAAAATGAAAAGAAAAACTTTTAGAAATCATTGGTCTGCTTATTTGGTTTACTCTGTTTATATCACTCCTTATCTCTCAGGCCCACAGGGACCCTAAAGAGAACATGCCCTGGAAAGTACCACACAACTGGTACAGCAATCTCTTGTATGTATACAAATCCCTTGTGTATGTGGGTTTTGCCTTCTGCAGTTTTAGTTACCCGTGGTCAAGTATGGTTCAAAATAACTACTATTTCTGAGTAATCTTACAAATGAACAACTTTAAAAGTTTAAATAATTTTTGGACAGGGGACTTGGGTCAGCAATAAAGCACTTGCCAGAAACATAGATAGATAGATAGATAATAAAGATATATTGGCATATAGCATATAAACAAAAAATATTGCATTAGAGTATATTAGAGGGGAGACAGCTGTAGTTGTAAGTCGTAGATCTAAAAGCTAAGTTCAGCTCTTTAAATATCTAGCCCAATATTTTTTCAATAAAAGTTGGGCTCCATGAATACAAAGGCCACATCATCACCTTTAGTCTCCAAGAGTCTGAAGCCCCATACCAAGTTTTGCCTTAAAAACAGACACATTATTATTATTATTACTACTACTACTACTACTATTATTATTAATTTGTGGTTTGTGTGTTTGTGGTGTGTGTGTACGTATGTCTATATTTCCAGCATGTGCATGCAGGTACCTGTAAGGCCAGAAGAGGGCTACAGATACCCTGGGGCTGGAGTTCCAGGCAGTTGTGAGCTGCCTGATGTGGCCACTTGAAACAAGAGCAGCAGTATGCACTCCTAGGTGCTAAACCATCTCCCAGTGTCAGACTCAGGCTTTTGATGACTCCTCAACAGGCGCACAAATAAAGGTGGAGAGAACTGTAAAGAACCTTGAATATCTTGTTCATTCTGTTTACTGCACCCGTCAATCTCATCACAGCTTCCCTGTGAACTTCAACTTTTATTTAGGTTTTTATATCTTAGGAATTAATAGGTTTGTCTAAAGCAACATAAAAAGAAATTAAACAAAACAGGGTTGGTGCATTCTTCTCACCACAAAATCTACTTCTCACAAAACTAAAGGGGGATTATAAGTAACTTTAGATGAGTTTAAATAGTCTAAAAAGAAGGAAAAAAACAAAAGCCTCTAAGGCTGGGGGTATAGCTTATAGCAGAGCGCTTGCCCAGTATGCAGAAGGCTCAGTGTGGTGCCCATGTTACAAAACACACACACACACACACACACAAGGAACAAGGGAAAAAAACCCTCTGGCTAACAGTTAAATCGTTGCTATTCATTCAGTGTATGCAACAAAATTATTCTTTCCCTCTAGTTCTGCTTGAAAAGTTTCTGAGTATGTGTAATAAATATGTGGTCCAAAAAAGGTTTCCCGGCAAGGAAGCCTGGGATGGAGCTTGGCTGAACATACGAGGAGGCCACCTCTGCCTTCGGCTCTGGAGGCCAAAAGGCTATCAGACAGGCGGGCCTGGAGAACTGGTGTGCAAATGTGACCGCCTGGAGAACTGGTGTGCAAATGTGACCGCCACGGCTCTGGGCCACTAGAACGCTGGGTAATGGATCCCAGGTGAGGGGAGCTGGCATTTGTCACAAAGCTGTTATACCCTACTGAGAAAACAGGCCTCAAGAGGCAGTCTTTTACCAGGTTTGGCCTCAGGGTGGGGAGGAGAGAGGATGAGAGGAAGAGAAAGAGGCTCCATTCAATTATCTCCTCTTGGCGTTTCCATGGTAATGGCTCTGGAAGCGGGTCAGAACTTTCTCAGTGGAAACAAACAGCAGCTCTCATTCACCATCACCCAAGCCTGCTGGCCACACTGGCTGCTTGTGCAGGCGTCCCAGGCAGGGACAGGGGGTTGAGAAGCCTTTCTTCTGTCACCTGCTCTGGGGACAGGAGGGGGTGGGGGGCTGGTGAGGCTGCCTCGGAAGGTCAAAGCCAGAGAACTTTGGGTACGAAGGACCCTTCCTCCCCTCACAAGAGGGCCTCCTGGCCACAGCTGTGGGGCTTGCCTGCCTGGCCTACTTCTCCCAGCAGGCGGCACACACAATGTGGTGACCTGAATCTGGGTCCCTTCCACGGTGACTGCTGGCAGAGCCACTCGAGCTTTGTTTTGTCCCTGGACACTTTAAATTCTTTGACAGACACCGGTGACGACATCTGTAGGCACATTATAAACACAATGAAACGGAAACCTCAGCTTTCGCGTCTTGTCGTATCTTATTTTGAAATTCCTCAGCATTATCTTCGTCATACCCTCATGCCCTCTGCATGAAAACCCACTGGGCAACTGGCCCTCTTTATCTTATCCACATGCTGGCGTTACTTTGCCTTTGGATAGCTTCACGTGCCGTCCACTTCTGAGCCTGTGGTTTTAGCCAAGGTGACCACATCCGCACCTGCTAGAGATGACCAGGATGCCAGGAAGCTCTGCCAGGGTCATCATGAACATGTGACCTCCCAGCATCAGCTGACTGGCCCCCTAAACTCTCCCTGTATTTGAGAAACAGAGCCCTTCCATCTGGCTGATAAGACTCTGGTTTGGGTGGTTTGGGTAGCATTTCATAAAACACAGCTAGCTGCAGCACCCCAGTGTCCAGGGCTTTGCAACTGGACACTACTCCATCTACGCCTGCTGGGTTGCCTTTTCTACCACGACGGGTGATTCCCAGGCATGGCTATGGATGAAGAACGGTTTCAACCAAACAGAGACAGACAGGACAGCACTACCTCTGCCCTTTGCCATCACCTTCCCCCATCCTTTGACCCCAGCATCTCCAAAGAGAAACAAGCAACAGGGTGGTGAGAGTTTCAGTCAAGAATAGAAAGTTGAACAACCCAAACACATGACCAGGTACCATCATCCATTCCCGGTATTATCCTGTCTGTCTGGTTTCATCTGGACAAGGCTAGTCACAGGAATATACTTTGACCCTGTCTATTCCCAGAACACGGGAGGCTCCCCCCAAAGACCTAATGAAAGAAAGAGCCAGCAGAGTAAAACCGTTAGATTGCAAGCAAGTTTCAGGTCTTCAGGCTTCCTACCACTGATCTCAGGCTTCCTTGAAGCCACCAGACATCCACCTTGTACTGAGAATGGTCTTTCTCACACGTTGGGATTCCTGAGCTACCTTCTAAAGGCCCACCAAGAGCCAGATGAGGGCTGCATACCCTCCCATCACGCCACTGCCTTTGAGCAGCCTTGCTGGTCCTCTATCCCCATTTGGAATTCACTTCCTCTCTAGTCTGCTGAGAAAACCTGTGGGAACTTTTCGGCTCACTCCTTTGGAACCCGGGGTTAGTCATGACATATGCTGGGAGAGCTCAACTGCATCAGGGCTTCTAGGGTTCTCTTCCCTGTATGGATTCCAGTGTGGGACATAATGGCATTTTCTGTGAGGTGTAGATAGCAGAAGTGGAAGTAGCCACAGTCTCTCTGTCCTTCAAGGTCAGTACAGGCATGAAGACCAGCAGTAAGCTAGCAGGCGTCACTGTTGTTCCCTTGGGTTTGGGCAGCGTGGGACAGCAACTGGCCTGTGTCACTAATATTCCTGTTGACTCACGGACTCATAGCATGTTGAGGGGAGACTTCTGTAGGTCTTCTGCAAGAATGGAGTCAAAGGTTTGCTTGGGGATGCTGAGAGATGGCATGGACTTCCATCCATCCTGGCTGGCTTCAGTCTGTATTGCTCTTCCCATGTTACATGCAACTTTTTCTTAAACCACATTACTGCTCTCTCTGCTGACTGCAATCTGTGCCATCTGACACTGGAGGAACAGCCTCACCCCAATGGTGGAACCAGCTCCTACTAACGCATGAGGTCAAATCCCACAATAAAGTCCTTTATGCAGTTAAGACATGCTGCTTCACTCGGCCCTAAGTTACACAGCCTTCAATATACCCATCCCCAAAAGTCCACCATCTTTCCATCATCGTTCCTCTTCCATGAAGGTTTTCACACTTCCTTATCATTCTTTCTATTCTTTTCCTACTACCAGGATCTAGTGGGTAGTAGCCTATGACAGAAATGTGATAAGTGCTTATTAAATTAAGTCTTATTAGCTACCAAGCCTGCCATGGGTGTCTCTTATTCTCCAGGTGGTGAGGTATTCAATAAGAGCTCTGCTGCCTGAAGGCAAACAGACCCACATATGAGAGTCTGATCCTCCTATCCCAAGCCTTGTGGTCTCAGCAAGCATTTAACCTTCTTGAACCTTGGTTTCCTTAACAACAAAATCCAATCCACATTGTAGATTGCTAGCAGGATTAAAAATATATACAGTAGATCTGGAGAGATGGCTCAGCAGGTAAGAGGACTTACTGTTCTTGCAGAGGGCCTACGTTTGATTCCTAGCACCCATACAGGGGCTCACAACAATCTGTGACCCTAATTCTAAGGGATCCTATGCCATCTTCTGGCCACCACTAGCACCAGGAAAGTATGTTGTGTACTTACGTGCATATAGGCAAAACACTGTATTTTTTTCATACACATAAAGCAAAGATAAACAAATCTTAAGAAGAAAACGGATGCACATGGGGTCACTTGGTAAGTTCCAGGCAGGTCTCCTCTTATTCTGACTGTAGCCTGTATATAGATGTGAATTTTTTTTCCCTCCTTCAACACTGAGCCAATAGTCTCTTCACTTCTCAGGCAGAAGGACTGACAGCAGCCAGCTCTATGTGTTGAACAGCCGTGGCTGTTCACAATCGCCGCACACAGCCTGCCACCTCGCAGGAAGCAACCCAGGCACGTGGCCTCCAGCTGGGGTCAGGCCAGCTGGAGCTTGCTGGACAGACAGCATGAAGGGCAACAGCCTTCTCAGCCTCCTCAGTTGGGAACAGCTGAGGCAGAGAACACTGGCCCAGCTGCTGCCCACCCCCGGCCCCTGCAGTCAGGAATGTTGAGCCCCTCAAATATGCCATGCGATGACACGCACACGTGCGGACACAGCTAAACGCTCAGGCTCATACTTCAGCACACTGACCACATGGGCTCTATGAAAATGGCTGCCCGTTCTTGGCTGTTCCTCCAACTAGTGACATTGGAAAGGAAATGAAAAGTCACATGAAACGATCAAATTGTAAGTGATGGTGGCCACTGATTAGCTCTGCATATGGCCCCATCCATGAGACTAAGGACAGACGCCCTGACAGACCTCTGCCAAGGAGCAGGGCAGGCCCCTAAGGTGATAGGATAAGCTAGGCACTGTACTGAGTGTGTGACAGCCCTTTGGTAAGACCTGTTACTGTGTTAGGCTGATCTATCAGAGTCCAAAGCGTAGAGAATTCAAATCCATTGTTCCTGATCACGGAGAGCTGAAGTTCAGGCACAGATTCTGTTGAGTTCTGGAACTCATACCAACAACATGGGCAGACCCCCAAGCAACCCCAATAACGCTGAGGTCAGCAAATGCAACGGGCTTGAGGTCGAGGAACCTCAGGGGCCTGTCAGCCCAGCAAAGTGGAAATGTACAAGGGCGAGCCCAGAGTGGTGAACAGACCCCGATGACTCACAGATGAGCCTTCATTCAAACTCTAGCTCCTGGTGCCCTTGGCCTTCATGTAGGTGGTAATTAATAAACCTAGTAAAGCAAAAGAACATATAATACATAATCTAATACATGGCTTTTGCTCTAGCACACTTATTTCCTGAACCTAACTTTGCAGCTCTTTCTGTACATCCTACTCTGACTATGGTCAGAGGACCAAATCACAGTGGCCCAGTTTGTCCTGGTTACTGTCCCCCTCCCAGGACAGGGAGCCTGCAGAGAGGCCAGCACATCTCAAACAGGCAGGATAACTGATTAACTTCTTCAAGGGCACACCCCACACGACTTCCTCACACAGAGGCAGACCCAGGCCTGGAGCAAGCAGGCCTGTGCCTCATGGGAACACTGATGGCCCATCCCACGCCACATCCCTGTCACAAACAGGATGTAGAGACAGGATACATTGCTCTCAGCTCCAAGGGCATGGATTGACCTGCACTTCCTAGCAATCTCAGGTCCTCACCAGTTCTTTTTAGTGAATCAGTTCTACTTCCAAGGATGAATAACCCCTTCACACGGTAACTCCCATATCTAGAAAGGTGTTCTAGTGCCAGACCCTGGTCACATAGGAGGAGAATCAATGGGACACTAGACTACAGATCCTGTCCTTGGGCAACATAGATGGATGAAGCCCCAGCCCCCTCCTAGACCCAAGCCCACAAACATGTCTATAGAGAAACAATATACTATAAGTAGAATGATTTCTTACATGTTTCAAAAGAAGTAGATACAAGAATTGGATACAAGGGTCTATCCTTAATGTTGCACTATAAACATAATAAATTCTCAAAAGTAAATTTTCTCTCTGTTTATATGACATATTTACTCTCTCTCTCTCTATATATATATATATATATATATATATTTATATACACTTACGGTGGGTGGGTGATTGCTTACAGTTTTGACAACCATGAGACTGTCGAAGCTAAAAGGGCATGAAGTTTCTTCTGGGGTGTTAAAAATGGTGTAAAACTGATGACTATGCTAATTGATGACTATGATACACTATTTTCCCCTTCTGTGAATATACTGTACGGTATGTGCACTGCATCTTAACCAAGCTGACGAAGACAAGAATACAAATGTGCACACAGAGACCCGCACACCAATGTGCACAGCAGCATTCTTCACAAAAGCCAAAAGTGGGAATGATGCAAATGCACATCAATCAATCCCGGATAAACAGAACACAGTATGGGCGCACTCAAAGGAATACAGTGCGGCATGAGCTGTAAAACTGATGAAAAATATTAGTTAAAGTGAAAGGACGCCAGCTATGGACTACCGTGGCGATGGCTGTAAAACTCTGAACATACTAAAAACGGTTTGCTTGCCTGTGTGCCATGTCAGCAATGGAAACCCGGGCCACCCGGGACTGTTCTGCAGTCCCCAACTGTGTCCCTTGAAATGGAAGAACTGCAGGGCATACAGATTACAATTCGGTAAAGGAATTACCAAAGATGAACTAAAAGCACTTCCCCAACAGCATCGCTTCTTTCGGAAGTCAAAAGAATTGAATAACTATGGTGTTTTATAGTATTAGATCCTACACCTTCACCTGGCTTTTCTGCCTGAAGAAAATGCGAGGGGGACTGAGGGAGGAGTAGAGCAAGGAATCAGGCAGGGAAGGGGGATTGTCCTTGGAAACATGAGATGGGGGAAGCTGGTATTCTCTCCACCAAATGGTTTTTAAGCTGACCTTTCAGTGTTAATATTTGTAGGCAGAAAGCTGCTGTCAGTTTGGGGAGACACTGATACAGGCCAGATAATCCATAAGACCAAGAGGTCTTCTACACAGCCATCCTATGGGTGGGAACGAACCATTGTCATCGTCCCGCTTCAAAGAACCCAGGTCATGCAATGAGCTTGATGTGAGTACCTAATGGGCTCTGATTCTGAGCACCAAGGAAGAACTGGAGAAGAAAGTCTTAAGAGCTCCTGCCAGGCTGGTGACTCATGTGGGGTTCAAGAACATAAGTCACCAGAGCCATGGGCAAGGGCATGAACTTGAGCCATATTAGACACATAATAGCGATACATAAGATTACAGAGTACTTACTGTGTGTTAGCTAGCTTACTAAGTGAGGTAATTACTATAATTACATCCCATTTAGTCAAGGAACTGGCCCCAGGATTGCAGAGCTGGTAAAGAAGAGCCTGAACCCAAACTCAAGAATCTGGGACCAGGCAGACAAGTCATCCCTCCCCAATGGCCAAAGGAGCACTAAAATTAGATTGACAGGTTTGTCTCCAGCTCTAGGACCTTAGGCAAGCTAACTATACTCAAAAATGGCATCCCCTTCAAAGAGCTCATGAACATGAAATAGTAAGAGACAAGAAAAAGAGTAGTATACAGAGTCCAGGACAGCCAGGGCTGTTAGAGAAAGCCTGTCTTGAAAAACCAAAAAAAAAAAAAAAAAAAGAAAAGAAAAAGAGTAGTATAGAAATAACTGGTTCGTCTCAAGGATGGATCCCGAAAGACCTCTCTGGGTAAGCAAGCTCATAGCTGAAATGCTGAGGTTGGACGGAGCTTGTTCAGGCAAGGAAGATGAGAGGGGACTGTCTGGTTTAAATCGTGTGCTTGAACATGTCATTCCTGGCTAATGTGTTGTGTCCGCAGGTTATGAAACCTCTGAGACGGGAAGCATGGTGATGCGAGTGGGGTCATCAGGGTGACATTTGAGACTTCAGTCTGACCCCTTATTTCCAGCTGGTGCACTATAGTTCCTGCTCAGCTACCAGGATGTGGCCAGCTGGCTCATATTCTTGCTACCACTGTGCCTGCCACACTGTGATGGCATGATCCCCTGGATCATATGCCAAAACTCCTCCTTAAACTGCTTCAGTCAGATACTTGTCACAGTGATGCAAAAGAATCGCACACAGGAGAACATCCCACGCAGCAAGTTCAGAGGTGAAGCACACCACAGGACAGGTTCCTGCCTGAGGAACCTGCCTGGGGAGCAGGTGGCAGGGCGTAGGCAGCCAAGTGGGCGGAGGACAGAATTAGGACACTAGGATCAAAGGGAAAGAGGACAGCAAAATCAGAAGTGCAGGGAGCACAGGGAGTCGGGCATTGAGCAAGAAGTCAGGCAGGGGCTTCTTCCCGAAAGACAGGAAGATGGAGGAGAAACGGGAAAGGAGGAGACAGTTTCCTGAGCACGCAAGGGGGGTGAGAGAGAAACGAAGTTGACACACTAAGAAGTCTTCAGTTGCCAGACAAGGTAGGAAAGCAATGCTGAGTTCCACACATGCCTGAGCCGGGCGTTCACTGATCACCAACCATGCATATCCCAGCCACAGCTGGAGCACAGCATCCGCTCTACTGCCTTTGGTCCTCTTTATTTATCTGCCTTTTCTTGCACCCTATATATTTGGACTTTTGCTGGCCATAAAATAGTTCAAGTGTAGTCACTGGAATGGAAAAGCATGAAACTTAAATCAGTGAATGTTCAACTCTAGTGAAAGACTTAGTAAGAAACAGGTTATAAATATTGGCAATGGTGAGGCTTTGCGATTTATTTTAGACTTTCTTGCCTCGGTAGATAAATAAATGACGGAGGCCCAGCTTAGACCTCGGTGAGAGTCCACCTGGTGCCTTTTTCCAACTTCAGTAGAATGTAGGTTTTAACTGCTATTCATCTAATGCTAATGAACCCATCTGGCTCTATCTTCCTTACTTTTGTCATTATGACCAAACATCTGACATGGGATCAACAAGGGAAGAAAGATTTATGTTGGCCCAAGGGATCCAGTTCATGATGAAGAAGAAAGCAGAAAAGCAGGAACATGAGGTGGCCAGTCCTGTGTGTGCTCAGCCAGGAAGCAGAGAGGGATGAACGCAGGTGCCCAGTTGGGTAGGAAGTTCACATTGGGATCCCAGCCCCTAGGGCGGTGCCACCCACATTTAAAATGGGCCTGTCCTCCAGCTAGGCCTTTCTAAAACACTTATAAAATCACACCCCCTCCTCCAAGGTGTGTTTCCATGGCTATCTACATCCAGTCAAGGTGTGTTTCCATGGCGATCTACATCCAGTCAAGTTGACAACTTATGATTTACCATCACAACCCCTAGCCCCTAACTTCTGGATCTGCAGAAGCAATACAACTATAAACAGTTTGGAATTACAGTGTGGAGTTCAAAATCCAGAAGCTCAGCTATTTTAATTGCCATCAAATCTGGGTTCTGATACTGAGTGGCTGTGTGGCTTTGGACAACTTTATGGCCTCTCTGGGCTTCAGTTTCTGTGTTTGTGGATGTAAGGAACAGTGACGGATAGAGCGTCACAAGGAAGGCACTGTAAGTACTGAATGTGTCATTCAGCAGTAGATGATAAAGCCCAAAGCACATCATCTTACCTTTTCCTTTCCCAACTTGCAGTCCCTATGGACCAACTCTGTGAAAACACATCTACACAGACAGAAGAAACAGCCGTGTTGATGTCACAGCTTCCTTGAACACACTGAATAGAGAATCCTGGCATTATCTGCTCATTTTCAGAACAGTCCTTATATAGAACACAAGTGAAATATTAGCTCTTATGGAAAAATACTGATTTCCCACATGACAACTCTCTCTCTTAAGAATAATATTTTGTTCAGGGCAAAAATATGTTCAGCTCATGGTTTCACAGGGTCTCAGTCCATCCCAGTGGAGTGGTAGAATTCATGGATTCATGGTGGCAGAAGGACATCATGGGGTCTCCTCGAATCACAACACAATCAGTCTACCTGCCACCTTAGCCAGGGCCTCAAATCACCCAACTCTTTGCTTTTGTCCATACCAACATTTAAACTATGAGGGGCGCGCGCGCATGTGTGTGTGTGTGTGTGTGTGTGTGTGTGTGTGTGTGTGTGTCTTCTCTGGCTCTCAGAGATGTCAGCTATTCATTGAGGAGTCGCTACAGTTCAGCACTCACTGCATCACCTCCATGCCAAGTCAGTGCTCGGGGAAACAGTTACTGTATGAAGAAACGAAGAGTAGGAACAGGAATGGGGTGGGGAGGAGAGGCTAGGGAAACTTTTTCAAAGGTGTGCCTTTGCCATTCCCCCTTCACTGTATTTCCACTCCTTGCCTAGAGAATGTAGCAGCCCACTTTGGGGTCATGATGAGCCTCCCCCACCACACCCATTAAATGCACACAAAAAAATCAAAGAGAGAGAGAGAGAGAGAGAGAGAGAGAGAGAGAGAGAGAGAGAAACAAACACAAACTAAACCAAACCAAACCCACAGCCTGGGTTCCTGAAAGCCTGTAGAGTCATAGGATCAGTCCTAAGTATATGAATGGGGGAGGGGAATGGATCTAATGAGACTGGCATTATGTCAGTAAGTGACAGACTTGCTGCTAGTCACATTTAACCTAATTCTTCATAGATATAAAGATATATCCTAGCCAAGAAAAATAAAAGGAAAGAAGAAAATGCTTTGTGTTTTAGTTATCTTTGAGAACAGCTACTAATAAAGTTGGCTCATACTCAACCTTCAAAGTAGCAGAAGCCAAGCCAAGACTGGGGCCATCAGGTGGATACTGTATCTTATCAATAGGTAATGCAGATAGTTGTAAACATTAAGGGCTCAAATGAAAGCTTCCTTGCTTCCTTAAGCATCTTCTTAGTGAATGAATATGGCCGGAGAGAAGGAGGATGTGGCTGGCCATGCTGCTCACTGACAGATCTGTTGTAGCACATGTCATACAAGGTCCCATGTCTAGTCCCCAGTGCCACAAGCAAAATAAAACAAGAACCACCCTGCCGAAAACCAGCATGAATGAGGGTGTTTGTCCAACTGGTGATGGGGTGGGAGGGTCCAGTTTCTCTTCCCATTGACCTACCTCCCCGTCTGTCTTTCCCTTTGATTGTATACTGTGTGGGCCAAGCAGCCTAGAGCCTAGAAGCTTGCAGCCAAACCAGGGAGGGCCATCAAAGAATCTGATGCCAGCTGTGTCTGGACTCCTCATTCCTTGTCCTCTCCATGCTAGACTCATCACACCCACCTCCCTTGTTCCAAGCTAACTTCCTGGAACTTTAGACACTGTTAAGTGTAAAGTACCCCTGGGGAACCCAGAGACAACTTGGGGACACAAGATCCAGAATGCAGAAGGTTGCTCTACTCTTCAAGTTGCCTGTGGCTCCTGAACCTCTGTCCCCCATGGGAAGACTGGTGTAGGACATGTCTCCCTTTGTTTATTAAGATCTCTTACATTTGGAATAAAAAACAGAGGAATGTTTCTACCCATGAAGCAACACTCTGAGTCAGAGCAGAGTTTTACTTGGCAGACACTCACCAGACAAACCAACTGGTTCGCCAGGCCATCTTCCATGGCCTCAATGAACAGCTACCAAGGTGCCAGCCAGAGTTTGGCTGGGAGGAATCGAGGGTTTTCCAGTTGAGCATATCTGCACTCTAAAGCCCCAAGAGTAACTTCTCAAAGGAAACCGTGCATTAAATCTGACTTAGAAATTTCAGAGTGATGGCTCATCTTTAAAGGCAAGACAAAACCTGAAGCCTCTTAAAAGATGTTAATCTAAAAATAATTATCAACAAAGAAGTGTGTTCTGCTTGACAGCCACTGAGTTAAAAATTGACTCAGGAAGGCTTGCTGAATCTAAAAACCTAGTAAAAGTTTGATGAGGGGCAAGCTATGCTAGAATCTCAGATATTCTCCACACAGAGTATTTGTTTGTTTCAAAGAGGGGGGGGACATTATTTCCCAGAAGAAGGCTGACAGATACCATGAAAAACAAATCATCAAAATTCATTATCACAAATCATGGGATTAGCGGGCATCACGAGCCTCCTAACGTCATGTGGCGTGGAGAAGAAAAGGAACAAGAAAGCCCTAACATGAAACAAGTAGCCTACTCTATGAAAATGGCAAGTTCACAGGGCACTGAGAAACCCTTTCAGACAATGCATGAAAATGCCACGAGTCATTTTTTGATAGTGCTAGATTAAAAAAAAAAAAAGCTGTAAGAGACAATATTGGGGCAATGAGAGAAAGCGGAACGACAAGCTAGGAGAACTCCCTGATGAGTTTTCTTATCGGTACATCCCCTTTGGTTCTGTCCAAGAGTGTCCTTGTCCTCAAGAAATATATGCCAAAGGACTCAAGGGTTTCAGGTTGTGATGTAAGTTACTCTGAAATGGCTCAGCAACTCTATGTGTGTCCCAGAGAGAGAGAGAACAAAAGAGCACACACATGTCTGTAAGTGCTGATTCTAAAGGAAAGCTTTGTTTTGAGGTTAAAAAGGAATGCTATAATTTTCAAGAACCATTATTAGAGAAATGAAAAAAATATTTTAAAGAGTTCAAAATATTTAGAAATATTTAAACCTGAACCAATTAAAAGAACAGAAGCAAAAGTGGAAGTATCACACAGATGGAGAGGTGTGTGTGTGTGTGTGTGTGTGTGTGTGTGTGTGTGTGTGTGTGTGTGTGTGTGTGTGGTGCAAATTTTTTGTTAACCTCAGGAGTCCATCAGTCTCTCCCTTGGCCACAGGAGTCAGACAATATTTCGAAGGAAAGGATACAAACAGGAAAACATGACTCGCCACCACTAAGGAAAAGGGATACCCAGCTTAACCAAGGCTGATCCAAACTGGGTGAGTCACTTCCCCCTAGGAAGGAAGACCATTTCTTGTTTCCTGAAGGACTCCAGGGCTCTGAAAGAGTCCCCGAGCCTCTGCCTAACTGCAGCCCCTGTCCTCAATGTTTCAACAGCATCTCAGTACCTTCAAGTTCAAAGTCAAAGGGTATGTCCACCCTCGGCCCACTTCATGACTAGGATCCTGGCAGCATACAAATCAACTCAAACAAAAGATGCTTGTATAGTGTATACATTTGTCCTTTGCTTTTTACTGGTTCTTTGGCTTTAACGGCATTCTTTAGTCTTGGCCCAAGCCTTCTCATCCCCTTAGGTTCAGAGCTGCAGCCTTCTGGTAAAGCAACATTCGCTCCTAGATGCTACCTCTGCCAGCGGCACACACGTGGCGGGATTAGGCAGAGGGGGCTGTAAAGCACACACGCGCTTGCCCAGCGTGTGCCTCTCATTCCTAAAATACTTCATTCCTAAGCCACTTCTGTGCCTCTCTTGGCACAAAACAGGACAAGTGGCTCTGGGCCAGAGGAAGTGTCTGCCTAGCGATGTGGACTTTCTTTAAATTTCTTTACTTCAGAAAAATCACATGTAGAGTACTCTAGCCATGATTATAATAGAATAAAGCAGAAAAGGAAAAGCCTACAGATAAAGACATTTGGGGTTTTTGTTGTTGTTGTTTTTAAGTTGTCTAAAAGAAACCCTGAAAATATAAAACATAGCACTATCTTCTATGAGAACAGAAATTATAGAGTCTAAGTTAGAATAAGAAAACAAAAATATTCCTTTAGCAGCAAAGGTCCATGAGCATAAGCCAGCCTCTGGCACATATATCACGTGTTTCTTTTGAGGAGGCATTCCCAAATGAGGGGAGGCCTTTCAAAATCATTGCTTTACTAAGAATTTATTTTATTTTTGTCCTTGGTTCCTTCCTGCTTTTCATCCTCTATTGAGGGCTAACATCAAAGATTAAAACCTATCCCATCTGACTTACCTGCCCTTTCCCTTAGTGCCAGGCATTTATTTGGGACCTCCCTCACAACTAGCTGCGCAAAATTAATAATTTTTGAAAAGCGGCAGGCAATCCCAGCTGGACTGTGAAGCTCACTTTGGTAGATGCACCACACAGAACGTGGTAAAGAATATCACATCCAACTCCAGCCCTGACGCCTTCCCGTAAGCTCAGACTGGGGCAGAAGGAGAGAGACTTACTTTCTTTCCACTTCTGGTGTTGACACGGCGCTGCAGAAGCCTAGGGACTCCTAGAAGAGAGAGAAGGTTCTCAGCGTCAGCACGGGAGAGCGGAGTGGGATTTCTACAGAATATCACTTAGGAGGAATGGCAGAAGCAAAATTAAATGATGAAAGTGGCTGTACTTACTTCGATCTGGGACCGCAGCTGAGGGGACGTGGGGCTGGCATCGGGTTTCTCCTAAAACAGAACAGATGCAGCTTTCATGAGACTCCCAAACGTGGCACACGCACAAAGATAAATAGATGTGTAAGAGGATCTGAGAAGCAAGTGCTCCGCTGTATAGTTAGTGGGAGGAGATGGTGGAGATAAATGGATTTTCTGGAAAACCTGAAGTGCTTTTCAAATGGAAGTGCAGGTCTCTCAGAACTGAACTGATTGCCAAACTCCACTGCTACCACTCTGCTCAGAGTTTTACTACACACAAGCACCAATCAACTGAAGGGCAGTGACAGTTACTAGCGAGATGAGTCTCAGGATACACTGGACCACCACTGGACATTGAGTTTTCTGCAGCTGTTGAAACTGCGTTTATTATTTTTTTTCAATAACAACAGAATTTCAGCCTGATTATTTTACATTTATTTATCTATATTTGTTAGGGTGGGGGCACACTGATACCCTGGCATGCATGTGGAGGTCAGAGGTCAGCTTGCAGGAGTCAATTCATTCCTTCCACCATGTGGGCTTCAGGGATGCCAGATTTGGTACCAACAAGTGCTCTTACCTGCTGGGACAGCCATCTTGGCAACTTCCAAGCTGATTCTGAAATTCTGAATTGATTCAAAGGATTCAGTAATGTAAGTCTTATTGCATATGTGTGTTAGTTAGAAAGCTGGAAGACTAACTGGATATTATTTCAGCCTTAAAAAAAATCACCATATATAATATAAATGAACTGGCCTGCTTGAAGATTTATAAAAGCTCTCAGCTTGGAGGTGATGATATAAAAATGCATGATGCTGTGAGTTTATTGAGCAACATTAAATCACAAGGACAGAGGAATCCGTTTTGGAGATAAAAACCATGTCCTATAACACCCTCGTTTTATAATAAAGGACGTGTTTCCCTTGAAAATGTAAACCAAAGGGGCTAGAGAAATGAGTTACATGTGATGCAAACAATGGGCTTGAGATGAGCCTTGGTGGTTTAAGTGTGAAAGTTGTACTCCAAAGATATTTGGATGTAATTATAAGAAAGCGAAAGCCATCCACAGAACATAGAGCCTCACACTGTTTTGTCTTTGTTAAGAGACTAATTCCAAATCAGCACAAGTGTAAACAGGTTTTTATCCAAGGCAGGCCCACAAAGGGCCAGATCAGAAACACACTTAGAAGCTGCTTCTGCCAACAACCATTGACTCTTCACCTGGGCCATAGGTAACCGGAAGTTTAAATATTCTAAATTTTAACTATGACACCTCTGCCTTCATTGTGCACCTGTCTGTGTCCCCTTAACTTCAGCAGAAGGGCATAAAGCTAGGTTATTGTCCGAAACATGTAGTCACCTTGGATTCCTGCAAAGACAGAGTTATCCATAAAGGAGAGGCCAAAGCCTGGAGTAGAAATGTTCATCTTACAGGGACCAGATCTTTCCTCTTATGTCACGACACTAAGACATCTTCAGACCACTTTCACAGAACCAAGACAATGGTCAAGCAGACCACATTTTGACCAGGACTGCCCACTTGTGCAGACCTTTGACCTCCCTAAAGGACAAGTCCTGAAGATGAACTTGGAGTCATGGGACCCTTTACCTGTTCAACCTAATGTGGCTACATTCATTCAATTTTCTCTCTCATCTTTTTTTTAGTTTAAGGTATATCTTTTTCCCCCCAACAGCTCCCCCTTTCAGTCCAACAAATGGTTCTTTCTCTTATAACAATAAATACAATACAAAACAACAGAAATAAATAGGCCACAATTATGAGAGTTATATGGCTTAGCATACATTCCCAATGTCCAGTCCATATGTATTTGGCACCTGACTTTAACATTCTACTATCTAACCATCTCCATGAGTTTAAAGTTCTGTATCTAACTCAGCTTTCATACTAACTTGCATCACAATTTTAAAAACATCTTCTTAGGGATGGTGGGGCTGAGGGGGAGGAGGGTGGAAGGGTGGGACTGGAGGGGGGAGTAGGGAGGGGATTCTGATTGAGATGTAACTTGAAGAAATAAAAAATAAATTATTAAAAATAAAGAAAGAAAGAAAGAAAGAAAAACATCTTCTTAGATCCATAACACTCTCTTGATTCCTAAACAACTCAAAATTTAACTATGAGACTCTAGCTATCTATTCTTCAACCACCTCAGAGACCTGAGTCTCTCTCGTCTTTTTAAGATAACTCTTTGACTGACATACTGAGATGTACAGCTGAACCTAGTCTATTGATACTCCTGGGGCCAGGATTTTGCCCTAAAACTTTTTAGAAAACCTCAGGCCTCAGCCCTGAGCAGTTTCAAAAAGGCCAAACTATCTCTTCGAGCTCACTTAGAAGATGGATTAAGGCCACTGAACAGCCCTTCCTTCTCTGTTCCTCTTCCTAACATGGCCACTTTGAATAAATCTCCTGTGTGCTCACCAGCATTACTCATCTCTGAAATTAGCATACTGGGGATAAATGGCTAAGCCTAGTATGTGAGAGTTGGAGAACTCAGGTTACCAGGTTATGATTACCCAAGGCTCCGGTTACCATTCCCTGGTCACCTTCATATTGAAATAGCTTAACCACAGTTATATTCTTCAGGACTCCATTTTGACTTTAGGAACTGTTTTGCTCAGCTCTGCTAACATCGCGGAGGTCAAAAGGTCATGGTCATGTCCAGGGATGGGTCCTCAATGGGCATCTGATTAGTAAGCCTATTACGGGTCATGAGGAACACAATCATAAAAACACCAGCAGAGAAACGTTGCTGAAGGAGAAAGGTAGCAGAGAAATAAGGACAATTGGAGGAAAGCTAGAGATGTAAGGATGTGGCAGGCATCGAGCCCAAACCCAGCCCATCGCCATCAGTGTGTTTTCTCATGGGGTAAAGAGGTGGGTTCTGGGAACCCGCTGCTCAACAGTGCATGCGGTGGGTGATGCTGGACTGCATACAATGAAACCAGAAGGAGGGTGGGTTGCACACTTGTTTTGTTTTTGCCATAAGGAAAACAGTGAGTGTGCCAGAATGCGTGGCTCTGAGGAGACAATTGTACATAAAGAGCCTGAATGAGAAAAAGTCATCTAAAAAGAATGGCTGTTCATTCAGTCTAGCTCCACACCCTTGCTCATGAAGCATCAGAGAACTCCACTGCCCGTAAGGTCCTGCTGATCTGGCTTTGTTACATATACATATATACACACACACACATACACATGCACATACACATACACATACAATTTGTGACGGGAGAAATCCAAGGCTGCCAGAGTGTTTGTGGAGGTCAAAGGACAACTTTGGGAATCAGATCTCTCCTTGTACTAGGGTTTCCAGGGATTGTACTCAAGTTGCCAGGAATCTGACTGGAAGCATTTTACCCTATGAGCCATCCTGCCAGCCCATCCTCCTCATTTTTATTCTTCCCATTTGTCCATTTAACAAACTTGACACGTAATTTTTACAAGGCAGTGTCTCTAACATGTCAGAGCTATCTATGTTCAAAGTCCGGCTGATCCTGTGTAGATCCCTGGTGTTGTCAGCATTCCTGGTGCCTACAGTCCAATCTGGAAGCCAGACACTTAAACCTTGGAAAGTATACATAGAGAGCATTCAAGTTTAAAATGCATTTTTTTTTTTTTTGGTAAGCAAAAATACTATTCGTAAACACACACAGCACAAGACAAAACCAGTTGCTTGCCAAAAATCAACAGATATGCACATACAGGCTTCCACCTGCTTGTCCAGGTGTACACACGTGCAGTCCAGTTACATTAAAAGCACATGGGTCAAATGTAATGCTGAGGCATTGCCGTTATATGAATATGTTTTGTGCTAATGTATTCTAGCTTGCTGTGCTATACACCGGCCTCCAAACCCACCTGAAGGCAGAAATAAGGTCCTGGAAAATAGCTTTCCTGCCCTGTCCCTCTCTCCAGCTGTTTCCAAGTTCTTGTGGAAATTCACATTTCTCTGTCCCTCATTTATGCCAGAATCCCATGCCAAATGAACTTTACAGCTGGGAAGGAAGGAGGGACAAACCACTGTGCTGTTCCAGAGACAGAAAGGAAGAACACCAAGTGCCCACCAGCTCAGCTCAGGGCCAACTTCTCCTCCTCCGCAAGGACCACAGGAAGGAGATGGAAAGCTCCGCGGCTCTCTTAGCCGAACATGAGGAAAAAAATCAGAATACCACACACTCTCCCTGGTATGCTGGATTAACGCAGGGAGCCCAGTAGCCGGTAGTGGTAACTTTGAAAAGTACTTTAGCGCCAGTGAGATGGCACTTGTTGCCAAACTTTAAGGACCCACCTTGGTAGATCAAGAGAACCAACTCCCTCAGGTTGTTTTCTCATCTTGCGCTGAGGGCTGTATGTGCACACACACAGGGAAACATCAAAAGTGTAATAGAACACTTCACACAAAGAAGCTTTGCATGAGAAGATTTAAACACTACTACCCCCTGACTCTGGGGTTTAGTAGGTCTAGAAGGTGACACCCAGTGTCAACAGCTGGTCTTCACACCCACATGTGTGGGCAAGCACCACACACACACACACACACACACACACACACACACACACACACCACACACACACACACACACACACACAAAGGTGAAGGAAAACAACTGAGGAAAACACCCAATGCTGACTGCTAGCCTCCACATGTACACACATGCAGGAACAGCAGACTTTAGCCCATGGAAAACTTTATATAATACGTGTTTGCAAGATCGGATTTATAACGGAAACACGGGCAGGGAAGGCTGCAATGTAATATACATAAATGATATGTTTCTGTTCTTGTGTGGTGATTTTCTTCCCTCCTGAGCATTAATCTTTGAATGACTTACCCTATAAATTATTGAACTTAGTTCAAAAGCAAATGAAATTTAAAATACCCATTTATTGAATGGCAAAAATGCCATGTTGAAATTACTGTGATTTATCTGTTTCTTTAACGATTCCTGTAGCAAACTTACTTCATTGCTCAAAATTATTACCTGGATGCATAGTTTACTCTGGTCTAAACATAAATCTACCCTCACTGCGCAGCAGCAGCAGCCATTCGTCAAGATCTTGTTCGTTCCCTCCCAGCCACAAGGCCAAGTTTTTCTCTCTGCACCTCTAAACAGCTACACTATTTGTTGTACTAACTGTCATATGGGGAAAGGAGGAGAAACACCATGTAACCAGGACAGAGTTCACCCACCTGGCCCAAAAGGTGCTTGTATTATGCATGGCTGCAGCAGTTCAAAAAGGAAGCTGAGGCAAGCTCTGTGAAGACAATCCACAACCCTGTGAATTAGTAATGGATAGTTAATCCTTGTCTATATAACTGGATTTGGAATGGCCTAGGAGACACAACTCTGGGTATGTCTTTAAGGACACTTGCAGAGAGGTTTATCTAAGTATCCTGAATGGGCTGGGGTATCACACTCTATAATAAAGGGGAAGTGGCAGACTGCTGGGCACTCTCATTTCTGACAGTCAACAGATAACAGTATAACCAGAGGCTTCTTCTCATTCTCCTGCCATGGTGGACTTTATCACAGAGAGAGAGAGAGAGAGAGGAGTGATGATAAAGTAATGTGACTCAAATATGTCCTTCCTCCCCTTACTTGCTTTTGTTGGTGCTGTAGTTTGAGTTTGAAATTTTCCTGTAGACTCATATGTTTGAACACTTGGTCTCCAGATGGTGGCACTGTTTGGGAAGGGTGTGGAACCTTTAAGAGGCGGAGCCTCACTATAGGAAGTATGTCTCTGGGACCAGGCTTCCAGGGTTTATAGCCTGGACTCACCTCCTGTTTATTCTCTGCTTCCAGGCTGCTTCTGTATGATGGGATGGCCTCACGGCACTGCATTCAGGTCCTCACTGACACGATGCACTGTCCTCTCTGGAAGTGTCGGCCAAAATAAACCCTTTCTCCCTTACGTTGCTTTGGTCAGGGCATTTTTGTGCATTTATCAATTTTATGTATTTGTCACAAAAATGAGAAAGTAACGAAGACAGTCAAGTAGTTAGTTGATCAACGTGGTGGGAAAAGTTACTATTATGACAAGTGATGTTAGGACATCACTGCTCCAGCAGGGAGAGAAATTCTAGTTTGAAAACCCTACTCTATCTCCCTATCTCCCTGTCTCTGTCTCCCTATCTCATATATGTGTGTGTGTGTGTGTGTGTGTGTGTGTGTGTGTGTGTGTGTGTGTGT
>CAJQZJ010033456.1:100151-120237 GCA_907164525.1 Lophiomys imhausi | reverse complement strand
GCTGCATGGAGATGCCGAGGTTGGGGAGGAGCTTAATGGTATGCTGCTTGACTATCCTACCTGAAGCCCTAGATTTAGTCTCTAGCATGGGGGAGGAAGTGCTGAGAAGAATAGATAAACTCAACCAAAATATTCCACTCTCCTTTCTATTCCTCCTGTGGTCAACACAATCTAGACCGGCTAGCCCCCTCAAATACATTCCTAAGCTCAGAAGCTGCCACTTTCTCTCTTACTAGCCTGGATTCCTAAGTCATCTTTCAATATCCATGGAGTCCTAGAGAGTAGCATCCCATCTGTGGGCTCCCTCAGCTGGGAGCAGTCACACTGAACAGGGGTTTGAGGCATTAGGAATCTGTGTGCAAACAGCAGCACTGTTTAACATAATGCAAGAATTACAACAGAACTAACCTAATACCAAATAACTTCCTTATCTCTTGCAGCTCAGAAGCAGGGTTTCCTCCTGTCCGTAAGGTTCACACTGGGTCTTTTAATGAGATCTTTCAGGAGTATTCTCTGAAACTCATCTGGCCAAAATTAATATGCAGAAAACAAGCACGCTGCTGAACAGAGTCAAATCAGAGTAAAAGGACAGCAGGGCTCAACACTTCCACCTCCTTGGGACAGGCCAAGTGACAGGCACCCAGAAACAAAAAAACTGACCACCTGGAGTGATCTACATTCCTGTCCTTTTTTGTCCCTATCACCTGCCCATCAAAGGACATAGTTGTAAGGCACCTTTTTATCAGAGAAAAATATCTCCAAGGTGCCCCATGGAATATTTTAGCAACACAAAATGAGATTGGGATCCAGAATATATTGGTGATGTCTGGTTTCTTTTTTCTCTCTTCCTTTTTTTTCTTTTGAACATTGAGCGAAGTTATAAAAAGTAATGGTCGCAAAACCAGAGTAAACCACAAAACCTAGCTGGGTGGTGGTGGTGCACGCCTTTAATCCCAACACTTGGAAGGCAGAGGCAGGTGGGTCTCTGGGAGTTCGAGGCCAGCCTGGTCTACAAAGTGAGTCCAGGACAGCCAGACTATTACACAGAGAAACCCTATCTCAAAAAACCAAAACCAACCAACCAAACAAACAAACCACAAAACCTAGCTTTTCTCACACTCTGCTGGATACAGAACTTGGCCACCAAGCAGAACAAGTTTCTATGGTGAGATGAAGTAGGGAACCTATGTGAAAAACAAAAATTGCACAAGTTTCCAGGCTGGGTGAGGACACACAGCTGGAGCCAAGACTGGGGGCTGTTTGCACTAGACTCCCAGAAGGGAAGTCAGGGGACTCAGTGGATAGAGAAGCGGGTGATAAGATGGAGGAATGAACATGGGGTGTAGAAATAATTAATTAAATTACGTTGGGTGCCATTTGTAGAAAGAATTCATTAAATTATTTACTTAGTGTTCATATTCAATTGGTCGGTGGTGTTATCTTTAACCCACCATTATAAATGAGCCCACAGAAACACCTGAAGGCTTTTAACAAGCCTTGGCCTGAATTGAGCAATCTTGGCCCATCTAAGCTAGCCCTTAAATCTATTTCCCAAATATGAACCCATATATATATAATATATATTATATATGTGTGTATGTATGTGTGTGTATACATATACAATATATATATTATATATGTATACACACACACACACACACACACACACACACACACACACGTTCCCTGGGCTGTTATTCCCCATGCTATGCAGATGTTCCAGGCCACGTGGAATGACATTCTTTTTTCCAAACCATGGCATGTGTCCTCCTTCCAGCTCCACCTGCTTGTCTTGGAGGTTCCTTCTACCCAAGGCTCTTTGCTTCAGAAGCCTGCACCTTAGTCCCGCCTATCTCTACTCTTTCTGCCCAGCTAATTGGCCATCAGAGACTTTCATTAACCAATCAAGAGAATGCCTCAGAAGGAGTGGTAACCAGATCTCAGCATTGAAATCAGCCTATCAGAAGCAATGTATTAGATCTTCCTCAACACTGGGAGATTGAGGACAAAGAGTTGTAGGCAAGAGCAAGCAAGATTCATGCTGAGAACTCATGAGAAGACAAGAGTGCCAATGGACAGGCAGCCCCTCCCCCTTAACTTCATTTCCAACCAGGTTGCACCCAGATGGAGTAGACTTGAGAAACAGAGCAGGACTTCTCACCCCTGCCAGGCCAATCAACCCGTTATTATCGTCATTGTGGGGAGGGGGTCAGGGCGGGAACAAAGGAACTTTGTTCCTCTACATTCCTTCCTGCTTTCTCTCTCTCTCTCTTTAGAATATTTCCTCTAATCTGCCAGCATCTGCTCATAGCTCACATTCACACACACACACACACACACACACACACACACACACACACATGCACACAAACACACACACATGCATGCATGTGCACAAACACACACACACACCACACACCACCACCACACACACAGTTCACAAGCATCACAAGCAGTGAGCTTGAGGAACAGTTAGGCCTGCTAGATGCATGGAGGTGCCCCTGTCTAGGGTGTTCAGTAGGAGAGCTAACAGGAAAAACATCTTGTAGTCCGTGTGTAAGATGATGGCAACTGTGCTGATAAGCAGAACCCAGTGTCTCCTTGGGTCCGGAGGAACTAATAGGTGATTTCCCAGTCTCTGCAGGTTCTAACACAGGATTAGTTTCCTTGTCTCTGATATTCTTCAGTCACACACTCAGCCTTGTTAAAACACAACAAAACAAAACAAAAAACAAAAACAAAACCCAGCCTGCTGCTCTGTAGAGGTCACCATTGGACACAACAGGATTTCAAACAAAGGCAGAATGCTTGCCTGGCATGTGCCAGGTCCTGGGTTCAATCTCCAGTATGCCTTCCTCGATCCCTCCAAAAACGGACAGGGAGAAGGTACATACAGCACTAACCCTGGGGCTGGGGCTGTGGTGGAGTCTCCGGACTTTAATGAATTTTTCTCCTATACATTAGTTTTTATAAGATTTATTTTCACTGAACTTTGGACTCACACACTTTGATATCAATTATAAGACAACAGCCTATCTCTTAGAACCACATTAAAAAAATAGGTTTATAGAAGTGACCCTTAAAGCATGAGAGAGCTTTTTATTACCTAATATACTTTAATTGGGAGCCTTTCCTCCTCTAATTAGATGTGTGAGCCTCAACATATTTTACATTTTTATTAGCCAGAAGGTTCATCTGTAATGCAGACACTTCCTTCTTGGAATCATTAATTCCAAAATCTTGCTTGCTTTAAAATGAGTTTTTCTTAAGTTGTTTTTTCTTTTTAACAATAGAATAGAAAACCTCACTTTTTGATGACAAAATCTAAATAGTACAACCATTGAGATTCATTCATTCAACAAACACTCATTGACCATCTATTTTATGCCAATGCATGCTTTACCTTCAGAGATGTAGTAACAGACAACAAACTTAGTGTGTGGTCCCCATATAAAGGTGAGAAACAGAACTCAAGGTACCATGGAATTTTGAAATTAGCAAAAAAATGTTGTAAAATTTTATGAAAATACTGCACAACACTGAACTGCATATTTGAGAGTAAATCTTATGGGTTGTACCTGTGGAAGCTTGGAAGGAGGTTTGTGCTATGAAGCTTGGAAGGAGGTTTGTGCTATGGTTTGTTTGTTTGTTTTTGTCCTATGCTTTTCCATGGGAGATACCCAGTAAATATCTTCTAAAGAACAGGATCAGAGCCACACGGAGTGGTACAGGCCTGTAATCCCAGCGCTTGAGGGGCTGAAGCAGGACGATCCAGCATATACACCCTGAGCTATATATGCACTGAGTTCAAGACTGCCTGGGACTACACCATGAGATCCTGTCTCAATCAACTGATCGATCGATCAGTTATAGCATTTAGTAGAAAGATGCCTACCTAAACTGAGGTGAATTTCTATATATAAAACCTTAATTACTATGACAGCTGGCATTACGCCCTGCCACTGTGTTTTTAAATCCAGCCCTGTCACACACACTCAACATTTAGCTCTTCCATCTACTGGTCCTGTTTACTGCATGGGATGAGCTGAGAAATGACTCAAGCTGGTCCCTATCCTTGAAGCATGTCCTACTACAGAGCCCCAACCTTAGACAGGGGACTGCTCTGGACACCGTTCCAAGCCGACTGTCCCTTTCGTTGTCATAGTGACTTTCAGTTTTGCTCCCGTTGTCCTAGGGTTTCAACTCATCTCCATGAGAACTAGAGGCTGGAGTCTGCTGTTGGCAGATCCATGTGGCCACTGCAAGTGTGGCTAACCTGATCCTCATCGATGTCTAGTCCCATTGTACCCTGACCTACCTGGCACATGGCTCTGCTTCCTATCTTAGCAGCAAGTTCCTTGGGATACCAAATTCCTAACACACCAGGACTCCGCCAAGCATTTGGTTTCTTTTGTCATGTCAACATTTTCCATCACTTACTGAGTAAAATACTGCATGCCATCATTTAGCAGTCGCTACAAAAATTTTTAGATAATGTACTAAAAATCACAACATGGGGGGAAAGAGGACCAACCAAAACAAAGCATTTATAAAATGCCACTTAAAAATCTGTTACTGTGCATGCTAATTAATACACTTAATTTTTTAAGTTAAAATATTATGGGGCTTTCTAAAATTAAGTTGCTTTATTAAATAAACTTTGTTTTCAAAAAAAAAAAGTTACAGGGCCAGCAATGTGGCTGGGCAGGTAATGGCACTTGCAGCCAAGCCACCTGAGTTCGGTCCCTGGAACCTATGGTGAAAGGAGAACCAACGCCTTGCAAGTTGTCTTCCAAATTCCACATGTATGTATGTATGCGTGCTTGTGTGAGTTCACATGCATGTGCATGCACATGTGTGCTCATACACACACACGGAGAGAGAGAATAAACAAATAAATGGAGAAAGAGAAGAACATTTTAAAAATAAAAAGCTACAGGTAAAACTAAATATCTTTATCTTATTTCAACATCTCAAATGAAATTTTTCTGGTCTGTTTTTTTTTTTTTGTTGCGTTCTAGGAGAACATAAAGATTATAGACTTTTACACTTACATTTTTATATAAATTAGTGCATGTGTCCTGGCCAACTGTCAATTAGACACAAGAGTTATCTGAAAGGAGAGAACTCAAATAAGAAAATGCCTCCATAAGATCCAGCTGTAAGGCATTGTCTTAATCAGCTATTGATGTGGGAGGGCCCAGCCCATTGTGGGTGGTGCCATCCCTGGGCTGCTGGTTCTGTATTCCATAGAAAACAGGCTGAGCAAGCAAGCCAGTAAGCAGCACCCCTCCATGGCCTCTGCATCATCAGCTCCTGCTCCAGGTTCCTGCCCTGTTTGAGTTTCTGCCCTGACTTCCTGGGATGTGGAGCGTAAGCCAAATAAACCTTTCCCATCCCAAGATGCTTTTTGGTCATGGTGTTTCATTATAGCAATAGAAACCCGAAGACAGCATGTCTATAGATCTCAGCTGCTCGGGAGACTAAAGTAGAAGGATTGCCAAGTCAAGGCCAGCCTGGGCCCAGAACATAGCTAACCCTATGTAATCATAATAATAATAATTAATAATAATAAATAATAATAAAAATGATGATGATGAACTGGCAAGACAACTAAGTGGGTAGGGATGGGTATCACTAAGCCTGACAACCTGAGACTATCCCTGAAACCAATATGAGGAAGTACTGACTCCTGTAAGTTGCCCTCTGACCTACACACACACACACACACACACACACACACACACACACACACAAAACCACTGCATGTGAGTGGGCACCTGCATGTGGACATACGGTAGATAGATGATTGATAGTTAGATACATAAATAGATAGATCAATAGATTTTAGATATTAAATAAATGTAATCTTAAAGAATAATAAAATAAGAACAATGGAAGGAATATAGTTTAACTAATTCCCTTAAATTCAGAGTTGTTCCACAGAATTTTGAGGTAGGTCAAGTTGTTTGCTCCTATTTTAAGTAGTCTGGAGCATGCTGAGTTCTTACAACCACTTTAACTTTTTTTTCTCTTTATTTCTAACGTTCCTTACTGTTAGAGAACAATTTCCTCTGACAACAAATCAACAGTCTTTGCATTTGCGGTGACTTGTCTGTGGTAGACCAAGCGTCGCTCATTTCTTCATGTATGCAGAGAGATGAGAGAAAACATCAATTACAATTCCTATCAATTCTAATTCCTATCTTAGCAACTGGACGTTACATCTTACATGTCTACACTAGGGATTATTCTTAATTTAAAAGCAGATTATTATACCTTCTACAGTTAAAACTTTAGAAGGTTAGTAATTTACACTATGCTTTAATATTACTACCATTTCATAGTATGTCACCCAAGTATTTAATCTGCAAATCAGGAGACTATGGACTCTTGGTGCGGCTTCAATAAGGTTCGAGCCCACCCAGGGACGCCCTAGTTTTGCCGGGCGGTGGTGGCGCACGCCTTTAATCCCAGCACTTGGGAGGCAGAGGCAGGCGGATCTTTGTGAGTTCGAGGCCAGCCTGGTCTACAAAGTGAGTCCAGGACAGCCAAGGATACACAGAGAAACCCTGTCTCGAAAAACCAAAAAAAAAAAAAAAAAAAAAAAAAAAAAAGAAAACACAAGGTTAGATAGCGGTCAGGGGTATTCAGAGAAATTAGACCTATGCTCTGTATTTCAAATCTCCATCTTTGAAACTTTGAAACTTGCTCCTTATTAAATCCTATCAAGTCCTGACTTCCTGATATTTAGTCTTATCAATAATTACTCTCAGCCAGGGGTGGTGGTGCACGACTTTAATCCCAGCACTCTGGAAGCAAAGACAGGCAGATCTCTGTGAGTTCGAGGGCAGCCTGGTCTACAAAGGGAGTCCAGGACAGCCAGAACTCTATTACACAGAGAAACCCTGTCTCAAAAACAAAACAAAATAATAACAACAACAACAATTAATCTCTTCCAGCTATGTTGGTGCACTTGGGAGGAGACAGGGAGAATCATTTCAAATCCTGATACACCCATGCCCATGCACGCACGCACGCACGCACGCACGCACGCGGTCAGTGAAGGATATTCACCGTCTGGGCTGGGAGACAGTGTGGACTGGTCCATGCCCACAGGGTTAGATCATCTCCCCTTCTGGATCACAGGTTTTTGCCTCTGCCCCACGGATAACATACAACTAACTGTTCATACTCCCCCACAGGGTCATTAAAAGAACTCAATAAGGTAAGAAACGTGGAAGCCTTAGCAAACCTAATATGCTTTTTTAAATGTCACTTCAGTAATTATCAGCATGGTTATTAGTAAAGCCTCCTTCACTCCAGTTCCTCATAGCAAATAAAATACCCTGAGACTGAGACATGCATAGCTGTCCTAATGATGCTGAATGTATCAATGGCTAATTATAACATCACTGACTTGTAAAAGATTCATCAAAAAACATTAAATAGTAAAATTTCCCTTAAGTTAAAATTCTCCCTTATAAAGAAATCTTTAATCTCTATGAGCTAAGAATTCAGATAAAATACCAAAACGGATTCCAACAGATGAAAGAGATCAAAGGAGTTGCTTAGAGAAGAGAAGCCCTAAGGAGAAAGGACAAACACAAACAAACACCCTTTGAAATCACAGACGGAGATCCGTCTTCCTCTTGGCATCTTTGTTAAGGGAGCCATGGCTCTGCTGCCGCACACACTCGAAAACTACCGCACACCCTCACAAACACATCCAGATGTTCACGAATATTCATGACGTGCTTCCAATTTGGTTTGGGCTTGTCCCTGGTTTATTTTTTGATTAAGTTCCATCGGCTTCTGCTGGGTCCATGAGATAAACGGCGTTGCTGTAGCACAAATTTAGACCATCTTCATATTTTAAGCAATTGCAGAAAGCCTCTCAAACCACCCCCTTATATAAATGAATAATTTATTCACAGGCCTTGGAATGCCAACAGTAGGAGCAGTTGTCTCCTGAATCTGTACTCTAATTCTACAGCTGAAGGTGTTAAATTGTCTCCACTTGTAATACAGGACCTGACATTTAGGGGAGGTAGGGCTACAAACCGACAGACCAAGGGGGAAGAGATGTTAGCACCAATTTTCTTTGATGAATAATGCAGGGAATATTACAAAAAAAGGTAAGAATTGTGCTCTACGAGGTCCTGAGACATCCCACATCAGCACATAGCTGTGTCCTTCCAGATACTGAGCGCATGGTTGAAAAACAGAACCAACTAATTACACAAAACAAATCTTCTCAACAGTTCAGTCTTACTTTCCTCTCCTTAAAGCTGGTTGTTGAGGCACATGCCTGTAATCCCAACATTCAGGAGGCTGAGGCATTAGGCCTGCTTAAAATTCATGGGTAGCCTGCAAGTACCAAGCCAGTCAGGACTACATATAAAGACCCTGCCTGAAAAAGCCTAAGTGGATGAGTGAATAAGGAAATGAAAAGCTTGAAACGTCCAAACTAAAAGAAAAAAAGCAATTGAATTCGAAACATCCTGCTGAAATGGGTATAGTCACCCGAAAAGAGGTTTTCCAAACATAGCCAACCAATATACTTGGTAATGGGTCTAGGCAGTATCTCATTGAAACACTTGTGAGGTATATACAAGGCTTGAGATAAAATCTCCGGCATTTAAATGGATAAATGAATATATGGATGTGTGTGTGTGAGTGAGTGTGTGTGTGTGTGTGTGTGTGTGTGTGTGTGTGTGTGTGTGTGTGAGAGAGAGAGAGAGAGAGAGAGAGAGAGTGTGTGTGTGTGTGTGTGTGTGTGTGTGTGTGTGTGTGTGTATGTGCCCATCAATATTGTTTTCTCTGCCAAAGCTGAGGTAGGACATCAATCTAAAACATGAATCTGTGGACCAAAAAGGTCAATGGCAGGTATTTATATCAGCTGCAAAGCTCAACAGCCTCAGGTGACCCCCAAGATGGATTCTCTATGGACGTGTCTGTGACCTTATTCCAGACGCTAACTCTCCCCGTGCTCCAAGCAGGGCCCTTGGAGACCGCTGGGTTGCTTGGCCTAGGTCCATCAAGTCTTCAACAAAGCTCCCACATCTGACCCCAGCCTGCCTCATCAAACGGCATAACAGACTTAGCCTAGAGACTTCAATTTCTCCCTTCAACTGGCCTGAAAACACACAAACCTTCACCACTGTGACAATATATCTGAGAAAACAATTTTTTTAAAGGAATGATTAATTTTGGCTCACAGTTTGAGAGGTGTAAGTCTATGGTCACCTGGCTCTCTATTGCTTCTGGACCCACTATGTATGGTGGGTGAGCTGAGCCTCGAGGCAGGGAACATTAATGAAACACAGTGACAGGTAGCAAAGAGCAAAACAAGGAAGAGGACAGCGTTTCGAAGGCACGGACCCCAGACACCTGCCTCCCCCAACAGGCACGACCTCCAAAGTCTCCCTCTCCGCCCAATAATGCCATTAAACTATGACTCTATCAATGATCAATTAATCTCTGATCAACTCAGGACCCTCATGATCCAACCACTTCCAAAATGCCCCCTCCATTCACAGCCAAGCCTTTTTAATAATAAGCCTTCAGGGGACACTTTGCAATCAGCCCAAACATTCCTTTAAATTTTGTTTCATTCCAAGACCAAATCGCCTCCAGTGGGTTACAAATTAAACATTTTTTAAAGTAGCCTGTAATTAGCTTGTGATTAGCACATATAAATTACACTGCAATCTTCCACATTTTTAAAAAAAAGTGTTTGTTAAATGTAAACATTTAGATCACACTATAATTTTGGCAACTTAGTTTTAATATTCCAGGGCTCCAAAAAAAAAAGAAAAAAAGCACTTGCTCTGGGCTTTTCTGCAAAGGACTGACAATGTGGCCATGTGCCTCCTGTCCCTAGGGAAGTGCTGATTATTCCATAGAGAGACTTCTTTCTCTTGAGTTGCTAGGCTTTTCAGGAGTTCTCTGAGACCTCCCTAAGTTGAAACAAGAGATTGCAGGGTTTTCCCTTTCTGACAACTGTGTGTATTTAGATGGTTTTATTTGTGTCTATTTTTTGTCTGTATGTAGGTGGTGTATGTGCATGTGCTCATGGGGTGAGGAGTGGGACAGAGTCTCAGGCAGCTCCTTTTGCTGTTGGTTTTTGAGGCAGGGTCTCTCACTGAACCTGAAGCTCACCAACTTGCTACACCAGCAGGCTGATGGGCTCCCGGGATCTGCTTGTCTTCACCTGGTGCCAGAGCTAGGATTTCAGACACAGACCATGATTCCTGGCTTTTACATGCAATCTGGGGATCTGAGCTCAGGTCATCCTGGTTGAGTGGCAGGCACATTATAGGATACTGAGTCATCTCCTCAGCCAGGTGTTTGTATTTTCAACAGAATACACTGAGGGCTTTTTCTTCTTCCAGGCAGAGTGGTTTTTTAATCAACGCCAACTAAAACCAGTCATTTCTGATCACTTGTGAGCAAAAGGGGGAGCTTGCTGGGGTATTTCTGAAAACTCTGCAGACCTGTTCCCTCTCTGACTAACACATCACACTACACACGGGTGTCTGTAATTACATTAGATGCCTGCAAAAACATCCAGGGAAAAGATGGAAACCCACAAACCCATTGCTGGAATGGCAAAGTCCTTCTTAATAAACAGAGGCACCCGTAGGCCAAGATCAAATCCAGCACCAAGAGATCTGTTTATGGTGACATTCACTCCGTGCAATGCACAAAAGCTGCTGACTAAATCGGGACTGGCCATGGGAACACAAATGTGACTTTGTCTGAGAGTAGCCAGAGCAGGGGCAGTGTTACCATCTGGCTTAAGATATAATGCCTCTGTGTGTTTTGACATCAAGTGTGCGAATGAATCCCCCAGCAGAATGGACTTCAGACTCCAGTGTCCGGCCCACTGATTCTGCAAGTCAACAGTGGTCCAAAGCTAGCGAATAGTGGAAGCTAACACAAGGCGAAACAGAACAAAAACAAATATGCTTCAGAGAAGCCAGCTTCAGAAGGCGGGGCCTCCAGCAGAGTGAGTATATGTAACGTGGTTCTTATTCTGATCTGATGGAAACCAAAACAGGAACACTAAAGGTACAGCTGTCCCTTATTCTCAGCTCTGGGTGCCTTCCCTAGTAACACCAGGACTCTACAAATTAGATTTCACTTTCCTTATACTTTCTAACACTCAGGAGCTCCAATGTGCAGACAACACTATGTTTTCCACGTGCTTTGCTGACTACACAGAAAAGCAATCAACAAAACACAATAAAAAGTCCCACATAGGGTGTGCATGCCCGTCTGTGTGAAACTATGGGAAACGAGAGCAAGTTCACCTTGGCCCAGCCAGTCAATGGGAGCGAAAATGGAAATATCTTTGTTTTGTCTTGTGTAAAGGACAAATCAAACTGGCATTCTGCTCTTTCTCTTTCTGCATTTGATAGATAACCCAAGGTCCTGTGCATATCAGCGTGATCTGTCCCCACATCATTTAGTCCTCGCTTCCAGATACTGGATCATACCAGGCTCTGCAAAAGTCTCATTTTTCCCTCTCAGCTTTTGGCCTTCACCCAGACTATGTCCCTGACCTCTTCCTTGGCTTATTCAACATTCTTCTCTCCTCTGCTGTCAAAAAAACAAAACAAAACAAAACAAAAACCCCCAAAACAAAAAAACTATCAGCCTCCCAAATTCTTTGTATTTGGGAAGAACACCCACGTGTCACTTCTGGGATGCTTCCAAACTTTCCTGCTGAGCCAGGGACTCTCCTCTGCATTCCTGTGAGACCTGTGATTCCAATGGTCCTCTCGTGCCCACCACACTCTGAGCTCTTTTTGGGTAAAGAGAACATCTTTACTGGGCATCCCTAGAAGAGCTAAAATGCCAGCCAAGTGTAGGCTGTATGCTCACTAAGTATTTTCAATAGATGCCATGCATAAATGAATTCAACAAATACTGGGATACTTGAGAGACCTGCATGACGGTGTACTGCACTGTGTTTGCATTTTGCCTCAAAAAAAACAAACACCATTAGAGAATCAGGACAGTACTGCAGGAGGAGGGAGAAAAGATGGGCTAAGTGTAGCAGGATGCTGCGAACAGGATGGGTGTCCTGCACAGGAAACACACTGTCGTTTGCTGTTTATGTGTGCTTGAAATTTCCCTAAATAAAACTCCCAAATCCCAAACCCCTGCACTTGTGAGAAGAAATATTGATCAAGTATCAATAGTGGAACCCTTCAGAGATCCCTCAGGAGCGTCTGAACTCAGAAGAGGAAGAAGGAAAAGAAACAAACAGTTCTAAGTCACATAGGGTGACTACAGTTTGTTTTTCTTACCCCTCTTGACTATGGGATACTTAGAGATGGGGAATCTAAGGCTTGGTGATGAGGAAGTAAGAGAGCCAGAATTTGAACCTGTGTCCAACTCCCCAGTACTCCTGCCTCAACTTCCTAAATGGTAGGATTACAGATGTGTACCACCATACCTGATTGTATTGCTGCTACGTTACTTAAGAGCTATATCTGGACAGATTACATTTTTTGGGAAGATCAACTTACTAAAACTTAACCTGAAAAAAAAATGAAAGTATTAAAGTTGCAAGAAATAATGAATATAGCCTAGAAGCATTCCCACATCAAAGACAGTGGTTCTGGTGTCCCCCTTCAGGGTTATCCAATGCTCTATCTTTATTTTTGTTTCTACTATCCAAAGACCTGGGTAAATCTCTACCTGGCTCCCTTTCTCTTGCACACACATCATCATGATAACAACTTGGCAGAGACTCCAGGCCAGCCTTTTGCTGACGGCAAACCCCATCAACTACAGGTCACCATCGGTGGAAACTTCTATCTGCAACAGCTCTATGCCACACCAAGAACCACACAAACTTGTCTTCTGCAAAACTCCAAACTGCCTTAACCTCAGAGACATGAAGGAAGCTGATGCTGACAGTAATGAGAGGCCACCTCGAGCGTGTCCCCTTTCCTGGCCAGGGTGCCACTCTGACAGATGTCAGGCTTTGCATCACTAGAGATGAGCCCATTATGGACTTGCTGCTGCTCCTTCTGATTGCATCTTCTCCCAGCCAAAAATAATCACGTGGTGCTCACAGAGATGCCAAATATGTGGAAACATGGGCCTCTTCCCCGCTGCTCACAAACACTAACGTCCTTATCCCCAGTGGAAGCCACGGCTGCTGTCCAAACACGCCATCCATTTAAGGCCTATTTGGTGCTAAGTAAATTTTTTTAAAAATCACTCCCCATGGATATTTGAATCAGAACTTCTTCATATACTGTGGAGTTCCTACCTGTCTGTATTCCTTATTTTCTTCCTCAAAACTGGCCCCAAGGACAGCCACCAAATGCTGTATTCTAGTCAGGTCCTTTAGAAATAGCTTGCCATCTAGTCCAGAAAGGTAATTACTAACATAATTATCAAAACCTTTTCCTTTTCAGGGCCAAGTCAAGCATCTCTCTGGGGAAGTTGTCCTTCTAGCTTGCTCTCCAGCTGACAAGTAATTAGCTCTTCGGGACAATTACAGGGGTCCCCACCGCTGATGACGCTTCATACAAGTATCTAAATACCTTTCTGCAGAGTGCTTTTCTCAAATCCCAAAATTTACCCAGAAGATTTAGAATTAAAAAAAAAAAAAAAAATCATGGCCGGGCGGTGGTGGCGCACGCCTTTAATCCCAGCACTCGGGAGGCAGAGGCAGGCGGATCTCTGTGAGTTCGAGGCCAGCCTGGTCTACAAAATGAGTCCAGGACAGCCAGAGCTACACAGAGAAACCCTGTCTCGAAAAACCAAAAAAAAAAAAAAAAAAAAAATCATAAAATGATTTAGCCTGTTTACCCTAAACTTTCTGTACTCAATGTTAGTGTTTTTTGCTTTGTTTTTGATACAGGGTCTCATATACAGGAAGGCCTCCAACTAGCTGCGTGGCTGAGGGTGACTTCAAGTCTTGATCCTCTAGTCTCCATATCTCAAGGGCTAGGATTATAGGTATACACTAACACCCACAGCAGAAGCAGTACCAGGGACTGAACTCAGAGTCACCTGCATTCTAAGCGAGCACTCCCATCAACTGATGTATTATCCCCAGCCCCTTGACGCTGCTGTCTTCTAAATGACTTTGGTGGCGCGTGACACAAACTATGCAATTCTTTCTTCTGTGGAATGTCTTAGGCTCCTAATACATGTCTTTTTATTGCTTTGGGTGGGTTAGTCTTTCTCAAAGCTATCTCTCAATTGGCTTTGCCAGGGCAGCCTAGGAACAAGGAACATAGAGCTCCAAGTCCTCAGATCTGCAACAGGCTAAGCGTGGAGGTGGTAGTATTTGATTTGTTTGAAGGAAGAACTGAAAAATCTAGAAATACACCTAAAATCCAGATGGAATAAAAAAAAAAAAGGGGGGGGTTAAAGTTGAAGGTTACAGTTGTACAAGAAAATTCATCACTCTTCGTCCAAGCCAGGGCAAGCAAATCACAGAGAAAAGGGGGCTCCAAGCAAGAGGCTGGCACTGTATATGTGGCATGAAGAATGGGTGAATTCCAACTGCACCTCACAAGGGTTTTCTAGGCTTTGGAGCTGTGTGAAATGGTGCTGGAAAATCCAGCTGATAACCTGACCAGCAGCAGCTCAAACAATAATCACCTTTACACCCTGACTTCCTTGGAATTTCAGTGAAAGGAGACCTGCACGTACCCCTCTGGAGTCCTACTGATCTCTCTAAGTACAGTTTAAAAATGAACCGTCAAACTCCCAGCCTGCTTCAATTAGCTCCCATCAATTTTACCCACCATCACCTTTGATGGGGACTAATTAAGCTCCTGTGATTTTTTTTTTTTCCTCCCCAGACTGTCTTTTTTCTGCTCTGGAAGAGAGCACACCAAATTAGGCCCATCTGTCTAAACAGGAAGACAGCCACTTTTCCCACTGACAGCTTCTTTTCCTACTGAGAAAGGGCCTGGGGGGGGTGATTCTCAAGTGCCACGGGGAACCATGGTGACCCCAAATCTACACAAGCTAGAATTCTGAGAAGAACAGCTTTAGTGCTGTGTTAGCCACCATCTACCAATTCACAGCCATCATTTCCTCTCACAATAAGATGTTTGGGGAGACCGTACCATGCTGTGAGACATATCATTCATGCCAGCTCCAAATGACGATGATCAAAAATTAAGGGCTGGGGCTACAGTTCAATGGTACAGCATTTGCTTAGCATATGCCAAGGACCTGGATTCCTTCCCCAACTCTGCAAAAAAAGGGGGGAAAAAGCAGCAAGCAATAGCAGGGCACGTGATGCACCTCAGCTGACAGAGCATTTGGGTAGCATATATGAAGTCCTCGGTTCCATTGCCACCAATACATAAACCCAACAAGGTGGTACAGGTCTGTAATCAATCTCAGGCCTTGGAAAGTAGAAGCAGAGGAATCAGAAGACGTTCAGAATCATTTCTTCCTAGTTAGTAACTTCAAGGCTAGACTAAGATATGTAAAACTCTGTCTCCAAAAATAAAACAGGGCCGAGGAGATGGGCCAGAGGGTAAAGGAGCTTGTCACCAAGCCTGATGACCTGCATTTGATCCCCAGGACTGAGGGAGAAAGAACGAGAACTCAGCCATTCATACAGACAAGAGGACAAAGTTAAGAGGGATCTATGCCTTGGCACCGTGGTTCACGCGCCACACTGGTCATGGTGTGAGGCTCCTCAGACAGTAACTTTCTGCCTCCAGCTGACACAGCTCCAATCTCAGCCATAGTTATGTAGCTAATTCAAAGCCTTACAAAATCACTCAGCCAATGGAACAAGAAGGAAAATGTTAAATTAGGGCTGGCAAGATGACTCAGAAGGTAGGAGCGCTCCTCCCCAAGCTAGATGACCTGAATTTGACCTTAGGACCCACTTCTGCAAGCTGTCCTCTGACCACTACATATGTGCCCCACAGCACACATGCACATCCCTTATTGCCAAGGGGAGAAGTTGTGACTGACTTTCTGCTTCTTTACATTTCATTTTACTTTTCCAACACTCACTGGCAGAAAACTTACCTAACTCATAAGGTTCAGTCCCCAGCACCTATGGGTGACTGGGTGGGGATAAAGCAGAAAAAAAGAAACAAGCAAAAAAATGAAGGAAAGAACTTGCCTGGACAAGTCCTCAGTTTTTAGGCAGTAAAAAACACAGTATCATCTGGCCAATAATATAAATATCTTTTCTCTTTAAGAAAAGAAAGAAAAAAAAAGGAAGATGTAGTCTTTCAAAGACTGCACAAGTTTGGTCATATTGTCCCAGCTCATTCAGAAAAAGAGGGTTGGTCTTTTGGGCATCTGACATGTCACCACACCTAGCCAGGAGCCAACAGATTGAGCCTCCAAGCCCAGGGGAAGCTGTAAGAAGGAACAAGGGGCTACAGTTTCAGAAGCATCAACAGGAACTGCCCTACTTGACAGCAGCCGATTCCCACAGCCACACACACACTCACCACATCCAGGTCCTGGGAAACACGCCGTTTCCGAAGCTCCTCCATCCGCTCACACACATCAGAGAAGCAGGTATTGTAATAGTCGGCATACTGCTGGGCCAGGTCATCAATGTTCCCGAGGGAGCCATCCTGAGGAAGGAAGAGACAGGAAAAGGACAATGCAGTCAGGTCAGGCTACTTTGGGAAAGCCACACAGCATCTAATTCCCTACTATGGAGTTTTTATAGAAATAATGACTGACATTCATTACCTGTAACTCTAGGCCCAGGCTAGGTTTTACTTGTGAGATAGAATCCCAGGACAGTCCTCTGAAATGGGGCCAGTTCTTTTTCTTATTGTGTTTTGGGGTAAGCTAGCCCAGAGAACATGAGTAGCTGCCTGTAGATTCCGGGGCTAACAAGAATCCCTGTCTCTCTTTGGATCTACTGAGAACAAAGCCACAGTAACCCACTCTTGGCTGAGAGAGGAGACACAAAGGAAGCAGGTGCAGTTAGCAGACTCTGTAACAGGCTCCCTGACACCCAACCATGACCATGGATGCCCAGCATTTCCCAGAAAAATCTGGAAGACTCAGACGTCCAAACTCCAAATGAAGTCTGCGACTCCAGACTCCATGGGAGGAGGGCTATATTGAGGCCATACTGCGTCCCCTCCTAGGAATCAGAAAAATAGAAAGCCTTTAGTCGTTGGTGTTTGCTAGGAGTCATTATTCATTGTTGTAGTCATTAATATTCATGTAATTCATTAGATTTATTATTTATTAGACATTCAGGCACAAGGCACAAGTTCACCTAAATAAATAAGTAAGTAAACCTGTCACTTTCCCCTTCACAGAAGCAGGTTCCCAGGTAGTGCTATGAGTTTACATCCATTCCTGTGATCTCTCAGTTGTCTAGTCGGGAGCTCATTTCTCAACCTCTTGGTGACACCAGACAGTAAGCAAGAACGGGGAGCATCACCTCAGAACACGCAGCAGACTGCCTGGCACACAGCAAATGTCCAATACTAACTTACCCAGTGGCATTCACTACAAGAGGCAGTGCCCCTCAAGGCTAGTGAATTCCTCAGCACATGTCTGAGCACACACACACAGAGGGTGACCTCCAGATTGCTACATGGGTTTGAACTATGCCTTTCTTTTATCATGTCTTCCACCCAAAGGATACCTCCCCTCCTCTATTTCTTTATCTCCCACATGTCTTCCCTAATTCAGTTTGAACAGGTGGCTTGACCAGGACAGGCAAGGTGAACATGATTTTGTTAAGATCACCATGAAAAATGCAACTTATAGATGACCTGAAATTCATACCCGATAATCCATACCGAGGAATGGTTGCCAGCCCCTTGGGCTATTAATATCAGTGCACTGCTAGTAGCCACAGGTCTCTCACAGCAAAGCAGCCTCTCAGCTAGCAGAATTGGGGTTAAGAGTCTCCTGAAGTCTTTCTGTGCAGGCCCAAGCCCTAGTTAGGAGGTCTAAGACAGAATCAGTGACCATCTTATCCTACTTCTGCATTTTTTATTTTTATTTTTTACTTTTAGGAACTAAGGAATAGGAGAAACAGAAATTGAAAGAAATAGTTTTCTAGAAATGTCCCTTTCTCTCGACCACTAACACATTCTGCCATGAAGGGAATTGCTTCAGAGTTCCTAGCACACATAGGGGGAAGAGAGGCATGCAAACAAGGCCAGTAATGTCTGTGAGAATTTAAACATGCCCAGGCAAAAGTTATTCTCCAAATACAAGTTAACCTGTCTGAAAAAAAACAGGCTAAGCACAGCAGGAGAGAAGGGAGCTCACCATCTGCCCTCCAGGTTTCCAGTGGGGAACAATGGCACGATGGAGAAATGGGACAGACAGACATGTGCCCTTCTCAGTGTGTCTGGTGTCTGAGGAGAGCAATACCCTAGCATGAATCAGAGCCCCGATTCCAACAACAACTAGGCCTCTGGAGAATACTGGGTTCCATATGCTATCCTCACCCAGAAATTTCTGTCTTCATCGCATCATGGAAACAACACACTTGTCACATTGGACCAAATACACTAGTCCCATCTTCTAATATCCAAGTGGGCTCACTGAACATATATTTCATGTTTCCCATTGCCTGCTACTGCTGCTGCTGCTGGTGGTGGTGTGTCTGTCTGTCTGTCTGTCTGCCTGCTTGCCTGCCTGTCTTTCTGCCTGTCCACCTGTTCGTAAGTGTATGCAATGTTCATTGGGGCCAAAAGAGGGTGCTAGAATTACAGACAGCTTTGAGCTCTTCGTGGGTGCTGGAAACCGAACCTGGATCTTCTGCAAGAAGAGTAAGTGAGCTTAACCTTGAACCATCTCTCCAGCCCTTGCCTGCTGTTCTTGAATGGAAATCAACCCCTTTCCCTCTCACACAAATGCAGACATTCCAAATAGATTCCCAGGTTCAATCACACACACCAGCATTTAATGATGAATGTGGTTTAGCTGGTGAATGCTTGCGTGGCATGCTCAAAGCCCCGGGTTTGATCCCCAGCACCCCATAAACAGGATCTAGAGCTTCATTCCTACAATCCAAGCACTTGGGAGGTGAAGGGCAGGAGAAACAGATGTTCAAGGTCATCCTCAGCTCCACTGATACCTGGAGACTAGCCAGGGATACATGAGACCCTGTCTCAAACAAACAAACAAACAAACAAAATGAATACTTATGTACAACTTTCCCCATTTGTGAACTGTAGTGGTCACCACTGACTGTTTTCTTGTACTACTCCAAACCATTAAAAAGGTAATTGCTTATATAGCTATATTCAAACTATGAAGGGTTTTTTGTTGTTGTTGCTGCTGTTTTTCTACTCTCTTCATATACCCCAAGGACAATCTCAATATGACCTATTTGGTTATGAAGCTTCACTGCTCGGCCAACAGTCGGCTTTTTGGCTCGACCCTGCATCACTCAGAACTCCCCCGGTACTCTGGAGGCCTTAAGAAACATATTTGTTGCTCCTGGGGAAGCAAGCATCTGTTCTGCTCAAGTCAGGCCGCAGCCAGCCCATATTTCACACCTTCAATATGGCCATGTGGCCATTCCTCATTTGCCGCTCAGTGGGGAAGAATTCAAGGCGGGGTGGCACAGCTGTCTTTACATAAACCCAAATCACTTCCCAGATGTGCAGTGAGTCCCTGTAATCACTCCCTTCATGTGCCCTGATGATTTAAATGCCAAAACGGCCACCAAAGACCACAAGAATGTAAATGCATTTTAAAAGTCGGTCTTGTCTGCCATATCCACAAAATTATCTTTCATGTCCTAATCAAATAGAACCAAAGAAGTACCTGGTGGTTTTCACCTTTTCCCCCCAAACACCAAAATCTAAAAAAAAAAAAAAAAAAAAAGAAAGAAAGAAAGAAAGAAACTAGTAGTAATAAAGATGGAAGAATGAAGGAGGAGACCGCGGGCAATGATGAATTTTATGGTCTCGAGGACAACAGTGCTTTCAATGGGAAGGTTGGTATCCAGACTCGCCCATGTGTAAGCATTAAGTATGCAAAGCTTTTTTATGGGACCATCAGCTGAAAGTCTGTTCTCCTCCGGACAGTGTGTGTGTATGTGTGTGTGTGTGTGTGTGTGTGTGTGTGT
>CAJQZJ010033456.1:75793-98321 GCA_907164525.1 Lophiomys imhausi | reverse complement strand
TGTGTGTGTGTGTGTGTGTGTGTGTGTGTGTGTGTGTGTGTGTGTGTAAAATGTGTATGCAGGTACCCAAGGATTCCAAAGAGGGCATCAGATCTCCTAGAGCTGTAGCTACAGGTGGTTATGAGCCGCCTGATGTGGGTGCTGGGAAGCAAACGCTAGTCCTCTGGAAAAGCAATTATGTCTCTAACCACTGAGTCCTTTCTCCAGCCTCCTAATTTCTTACTTTATGTTTCTATAAAGGTAAGAGCCCTATGAGAAAGCCTCAATGTTTTGTTGTAAGTCCTTAAGATGAAAAGGAAGCAAACTCCTGATTTGTATTTTGTTTCACTCTTTTTCTGTTCTTCTAAGTACATGCATGATATGTTTTGTATAATATATATTGTAGGTTTTATTTATATTGCTCCTTTTTCCTCGGAGATAGGTGAATCCATGAATGTACACACACACACACACACACACACACACACACACACACACACACACCTATAAGCCAAATCCATCAGAAGAATTCACTATAATGCAAGAAAAGCTAGGTGACCTCCTAAAATGAATTCACAATATGTTTTCATCCTTAATTAGCTTGCTTAAAGGTTTTGAGCTGATAAATACTTTCAGTATCCTCTCAGGTAACAATGCTTCAAGCATACAGAAGGGCTTCAGTTCTGGCTTCTGCGTTCAGCCTCACTGCATCCGTGCAATGACACCGATCAAAACAACTCTGTCACCCTGTCCCATCCCATCCTGTTGTGTTACTTTTAGAGAAACGTGTTGAACTTACAACAGTTGATCTCAAATAACTGACTAATCGCTAAGGCATCATTTCCAGTATTTCTGGAGATGGTTTGGGCTGGAACACAGCTGAAGAAAAGAAATGAACACATGACAACTATGTATACATGCTAAGGGGAATTATGAGGTCATGGGCGTGGGGAGTGAGACATCTGGGGGCCTGAGCACCCACAAAGCATGTGGCTGGAGGAGGGCTGACTTCATGCCTTCCGTTCCCCTCTCCAAAATGCCCAGAACTTGCCAGAACCTATATAAGTCATTCTCACTTTGGCAAATGAGGTCCCACCATTGCGTTTAGGCGTGTCCCAGTTAACACAAACTGTTCCTGAGAGAAGGCAAATGGAGTACTCACTCCTTCCTCAATATGTGGATCTCAAGGCTACACTGCTGGGTTCCACATAATCTGGAGGGGAAAATAACAGGAAAAATGGGGCTATAGAACCCTCAAATGAGTTTTCTATCTCCTCACAAGCATCTATTAATACCAGTTCAACGTATTTTTATCTACAATTATCTAACTACAATATAGTTCAGTGGGTACAGCTTTTGTCTAGGTTTTCAGAAGCCATGAATTCAATCCCAGCATCACAGAAACAATGGCAAAAACAAAATACACGAGTGCCTTTCTAGATGTGACAACTAGTGTTCAAAATATCATATAAAAATCATGAAACATGAATATTTATTGTCACTGGACAGACAAGCAAAGTGTGCCCCTTAGTTTATTTAATGTGGTTTTATGGGTAAGCCACAGAAACGTGTTGAAGGGAGTTGGTAAACTATGCATAGCATAAGGTCTCTTTGCAATTACATCCTCTGAAAGATCCATTCTGTTTGCTATCTGTGATGGGAACCTAAGGACTTAAAAAAGCAGATGAGAGCAGAACACTGATAATTTGCTTTTTAAATACAAGCATATATTCAACTCTCAGTGCATACTGGGATTTAGCAGATGGCAGCTTTAGAATGAACTCATTTTCCATGTCTAAGCTGCCCTGAGCTGAACAGAATCACAGATCTGGAAAGAACAGCACAGCTAGTTGGATGGGAATGAAGTCACAATTTCAGGCCATGTTCACAGACTTTGATGAGGGTGAATCACACTTTTCTCAGGCTGACTTTGGCCCCCAAACCTGAGAATGTGTGCATTTTTATTAAGTATGACCAACCAAGATCTGACTGGGGAAAAGCTAGTCTATGATATTCCCAAATTGTAGTAACAAATATGACAATCATGAAACTTTTGACAATACTGTTAAACACTCTATAATAGGCAGATTCTTTGTCATGTTTGAAAATTCCATCTGCTATAGAAAACAATATTCCGCTTGGAGTCTGGCTGGCCTTCTGTGCTGAACTTCCACTTAATCTTTCCCCAGGGCAAATGGTGAAACCAGCATTCTACCCAACTCCATCAAACCTGAGGGGCAGCAGCCACCACATCTGTAACTCCAGTTGTTCAAACTGCTTTGTGATGCTGCTGCCAAAACCTACATGTTTTAAAACTAACAGGTAATATCTACATTGTCTGATGATGTCTGAACTCTGAACATCAATGTCCATCACGTAGTCATGACTCTCCATGACACATACAAATGGCCTGACATGATAATTCTGTCTTGCCTAGAAATCACGGGGTCAGGAGAGTCAGAGAAGGTACAGAGATGAAACAAGAGTCAGCCACAACTGAAAGTTCTTGTTGGTGGCCCGGCAATTCGGTGACTGTCTTTCTACTTTTGCCTACATGGGAAATTTTCTATTATAAAGGGTCTTTTAAAACTGTGTTCATTATCACCATGACACTTCACAGACTTTTTGAAGCCCTCACATAGGACTAATTCAATTTTGCACCTCACACCCGACTATACAACCACCCCGAACATTTAAACAGTTAACATAAAAAATACCGATCGGATGAGTTTGTATGAACTAATAAAAAGCAGTGGAGAGCTGTGCCCCTCTTAAGAGCTCTACAGAGCTCACTGAGGAATTTCTAACTAAAGCAGACTATTTTTTAATGGTGTTACGTTCAATTATTTTTGTATATTTGGATATGTGATACCACACCATACACAGGAGAGCCAAAAGACAACTTTGGGACTCAGTTCTCTTCATCTACCACGAGGCCCCTAAGGATCGAACTCAAGGTCCTGGGGCATGGCGGCAAGCTTTTAACTTTCTGAGCTACCCCCAGTGGCCCTAAGTCATCGTTTTAATGCATACTGGTGAGTTTTTAGTCAATTCCTGTTCTCACTGACCTTAGACCCACAGTGCAAGTCTCGTGAGTGAGACAAAGAAACAGGAACGTATGTATCGCTAGAAACTGTGGTATGTGAGAAACCGTGGGAAATGTGGCTCCTGACAGAAGCAACTGTAACTCCCATGTATAAAGGGACCAGGCCAGCCTGTTCCAAGAGGAAAGTCTACCTAAGGCTAAGGCCTCAGATTGCAGAGGTGTGGCCGGCCAGGGACAGCTGAGGGACCCAGGTTCGGGGCTTCTACATGAATCAATAATCACACACAGCTATTTCAGCTGGGAGGGATGGAGTGCAAGCATGCTGTTTGAAATAGACATGTACTTCAGCGACAATCGAATCACACAGGTTTTAGAGACAGTGGCACCGATCCCATTAACAGCACATTACACGTAAAAACTGCCTAAATTGTGGCACAGCGGTCCCGGGTCCCCCACCGGCTAGAAAACCACCATTAATAAAATGAGGAACCCATCCAGGAAGCTCATCTGGTCCTTCCCACTATGTCTTTTTTCCTTCAAGTTACGAAACCATCTGTGCTGACACTAGTGTTCATCACATAAGGGACCCTAAGAGAAACGCGACCAGGGTGTCTGTCTCTCTGATCCCTGCCAGGGAATCCCTTCCCATCTTTATCACAGAAAATCTTGTACCACAACAGTAAAGTCAAGGTCAACTTGAGCATTAGTCTTTTTTCCAGGGATAGTTGGTCAATTGGGGTGGGGGGAGCTATGAGGAATAAGAATGGCCCATTAAAGAAGGAATCATGCTGTGACCAAGAACAGCAGCCATGGATAAGGAGGTCTTACACGGTGAACTCCATTGTGCCAATTATTGGCTGCTGGTCCATGGTAATGGTAAGATATTTCAGCATGTGCCTCTCCCTCATATGGAAAATGGTAGCAGTGTTGCTAACCAATGGGCTCTGATGGGATTAAGTAAAATGCATGTCATATACATTATATCTATACTACATCTACAGCAGGACAGCTGGTACTCAGGAAACACCCATGAGGTCATCCTCCCCCATCAATAAGGAGGCAAAACCCACCACTGCCATTATTTGGATAATCCAGGTCATATCAAATGGTCACTCACAGGATTCCAACTTCTTGTACATGGAGACACCTAGAATGTCAGGAAGCCTTAAATATCTTTGCTTCAGCTTGACAGATGAGCAAATAGAAGCTGAAAGCCAAGGGGTTTTGAATGGCTTGTCTCAGAAGCCAAGAAACCAAGTTTTTTCAGTCAACACAGGGATTATTTCTTAGTATTTCCACTAAGTGCTCATAATGCTCAACATACTGAGAGCCATAAATTTTGATGTGATCCAAAAGAATTTCTGCTTATTTGTCTTTTCCTTTCTCTTTCCTGTTTCGGGAGTAGGGTCTCCCTGTACGTAGCCCAGGCTAGCCTGGAACTACATACAATGTTCTATGTGACCATAGGCTGGTTTTGAGTTTTTATCCTTCTGCCTGTGGTAACTATGGCCAGCAGGGGTTTTGTTGTTGTTTTGTTTTGCTTTGCTTATGTTGCTGTTATTGTTTTCCTTTTGCTCTTTTTTGTTTGTCTGTTTTGAGTCAAATCTCATTCGATAGCCCTGGCTGGCTTGGAACTCGCTATGTAGTCCTGGATGTATCTGAACCCACAGAAACTCCCTGCCTCCTGGCGGCTGCTAGTCAAGGTGTGCTGCCTCCTGGCACAAAGCAGCTTCTCAGAGCAAAAAGATTAAAGGGAAAGTTCTTTAGTGTAGTATAGTTAATTAAGGCCACTAAAGACTTGCCATCTTCTGTGATCCCAACATCGCATTGAACATTGTGAAAGTTCTTTAGTGTAGTATAGTTAATTAAGGCCACTAAAGACTTGCCATCTTCTGTGATCCCAACATCGCATTGAACATTCAAACACTGAAGGTTTGAAACAAAGATTAAGTGAAGACAAAAATGTTAAAGAGCTGATAGGTGTGGTGGTGGTGCATGGCTTTAATCCCAGCACTCGGGAGGCAGAGGCCGGAGGATCTCTGAGTTGGAGGCCAGCCCAGTCTACAGAGTGAGTTCCAGGAGAGCCAGGCCTACACAGACCTGTCTCAAAAAAATGGAAAAACAACAACAACCAAAAAAGGACTTAAATAATGCCAGAAGCTTGTCTAGCTGAGCCCTTGGTATTCCACTCACATCAGACAGACTGGAATAGGAAAGGACAGCTGGAAAACTCTGGGTCCAGGTGTGGAAAGAAAACAAACAAAACTGCAAAGCTGGAGCCTCAGAAACATGCAAGACTCCTAGGGCAATGAGCAATGAGCTGAAAGTCAGGTCCTTTACTGAGGCTGAAGGAGAAACTTCTTATATTTATTTGCTGACAACTGTTTTTGAGCCCTTCCAAGATACACCCACTGCAGGACGTCTCTCAAAAGTCAGGAAGAAACCAATTCTCCCAGGTGTCAGGAAAGCAACCCAAGGATCCCAACCAACACTACCTTACACACCTACTTCCCCCCCCCCACCCCCAGGCTCCCAGAGCCAAAGCAGTCACAATGGCAGCTCCACTGTGCTAAGAATTCCATTCAGAGACTCAAGTTCATGCACAGGTTATGAATGGGAGAAGAGTGTCAGTTTTACCCCAAACAAACTCTCTGACCCGAACCGTGCAGCCAATCAGGTGTAGGCAGCCTCTGTGAAGTTCCCCAGAGGATGGAACTTGCTTTGTGGTTTCTTGGGAGTTAAAAGTCCTCCGCTCACCACTATGGGTGATCTCAGTTTTCATCATAAAGGACATTTGCTTTGGCCAAAATACAGTGTAGAAGTAAAGACACCGGGTACATTTGCGTTTGTTTCTTATCCTCAAGTTAAAAACATCTGAGAAGCTGAGAGTAAGTGAACAGTGCTCGCTTTCTACCCAGTTCTGCCCTGTGAACTGGACCTTCCTCTTAGGCCTGCAGCAACAACAGTGAATGGACTTCTGTCTTTCCTGATCAAGAGAAGGAAAACGTCCATTTCCTCAAATTGCTCATGAGCTTGGAGTTTCTAAAGAACACCACTGGCTTTCATAGATGTGTGGCATCTATATGTTCTGTTACCTACGGCTTTTTTTTTTTTTTTTGAAGAACAATTGATTAAGTGAAGTATGAACGTTTCTATCAACTCATAAGTCAGATCTTGGGGACCAGCTGTTTACTCCAACACCCCTACCTTTACATTCTCAGATTTGCAAGGATGTCATCTCATACAAGAGACTAGTTAAGACACGTCCACCCTTTTCTTTAACCCAGACTCTTTGACTCTTCTCAACGGCTCTATAAAGGGGGGGGGGGGGTTCGGTTTCACTTTCTTCTTTGTGATGTGGATAGAACAAATAATATTTATATTTTAATTGTCTGACACATTGTTGGAAAAAGCCTACCAAGAAAATTAAATGTGCTATCAAGATTTATAGGGGTTTGGGGGGAGGTTGTTGTTTGGTTTGAGGGGTATCTTTGATTTTGTTTTTTGTTTTCATTTTTGCTTTTTTTTTTTTTTTTTTAAGAAAAGTCTGATTCTGCTTCTCCATTCACAAACATGGCAGCAATCAATGACGCGTTTTATACCTGAAGATTAAAGGCTAGGCTCCCTCCGCATGAGTACAGCAGTTGGAAAAAACCCTATTAGAACCTAACAGACCATGTACCACTGAGCAGACTTCTTCCTTAAGTTCCTGCTTCATTCTGAGTAAAGGCCACAGTCTCCGGGACCATATAAAACTAGAAGGCAACACAGGGCTGGAGAGCCGGCTCAGCAGTTAAGAGAACTAGCTCAGAGGGCCCAAGTTCAATCTCCAGCACCCACAACTGTCTGTAACCCCAGTTCCCAAGGATCTGACCCCTTCTGGGCTTTGTATACACTAGGAACTCAAATAGTACACACAGACAAATATAGGCAGAACACCCACACACATGGACATTTATAAATTAAATAATAATGAAATTAAAAGTGGTGACACACCTGCAGACCCCTTGCCTGGCTCCAGCCTCATTCTTCACCTCTAGGAGCTCAGTGGCCCAGTCCGCCCTGGCTGTCCCATCCTTCAACACACCATGCCTGCTCAGCCTCAGCAGCTTTGAAAGCTCCCCTATCTCTGCCTGCTCTGTTTTCCCTCAGATATCCTCCAGATGGGCTCGGTAAGTCACTCAGTTGGCAGTGTACTTGCCTAGTATCTACAAAGACCTGGGTTCAACTTCGGCTCTGCACGAACGAGACATTATATCTCACAGCTCAGCACCAGGGAGTTGGAAACAAGAGAATCTGGAATATGGAGTTCAAGTCCAGCCTGGGATATATGAGATCTGGCCTCAAAATAAACTAAATAGCCAGGCGTGGTAGAACATGCCTTTAATCCCAGCATTTGGGAGGCAGAGGCAGGTGGATCTCTGTGAGTTCAAGGCCAGCCTGGTCTACAAAAGTGAGTCCAGGACAGCCAAGGATACAGAGAGACCCTGTCTTGAAAAAACAAAAAACAAAACAATAAAATAAATAAATATACAAGTAAACTGCAATCTCCTTCCCCTATGTATAGTCTCTGACCCTATTCTCTACCTTATATTTCTTCTTCCACTTTCTACACCTAAAACAGTTTGTTACTGTTAGTTTGTTCTTATTATCACCTCTCCATTTCCCAATAAAATGCTGAGTTCCAGTCAGTCAGTAGTGGTGCATGCCTTTAATCCCAACACTTCGGAGACAGAGGCAGGTAGTTCTCTGCGAGTTCAAAGCCACCTTAGTTTGTGAGCTCTGGACAGCCAAGGGTACAGAGATACCCTGTTTTGAGGAACTCAAAAAAAAAAAAAATTTGAGTTTCAGAGGGCAAATGTTTTTCTGAGTTTTATTCCATGCTTAGGACAATACGTAGCAGGATCTCAGTATAAGCACATTAACTGTGTAAACAAGTTAACATGGGGAAAAAATGGGATGATCAATCACTAAGCACTGTGCCAGCTTGGGCCTGGAGCCAATGAATATGAAAAATTTATATGCTGCTTCGCGTTTTAACTTTTCCTTTATGTAACAAATCCACTTTGCCGCCCTCAGACTTAAAAGTAGCTTGCATGTTTTAATTTCTCCAACTCCCATGTCTTCATTGTAATTTAAAATGCCAGTATTAACTCTGCCAGTGCCTGGCATTAGTAGATCCCTCCATCCTCTTTGTATGGTTTCAAAAGAAACTAATGGAATATAGTTCAAGGTGTTAATTATGCATGCTTATTAAAAACAAGCCCCTGAGAGCGTCCGTCCATTCTAACACTTAGCACTTTTATGTTTGTGTGGTTTATTAGTTTTATGTATGTGAGAAAGTCAAACACAGTAAGCATAATATTGCAAAATAGCTCCTACCAAAGGGAACTTACTGTATCCATTCCATAGACAAGCTTAAAAATGGCTCTAGTTTGTAAGGCTAAAGGTCAGGGAACATAGTAGCACAGAACAGGTTTTTACATGCTGGATGGTGTGCTCCTTCTGTAACTGCAGTTCAAACAGGGAGAGAATCATTTGTACTGCTCCAATATGTACGAATGAATGAGGTTTATTCTGGACGTTCTGTGTATTTGGGTCACAAAGAATATCTGTGGACTAACTGGATAATATTTTGTATTACAACTGGAGACAAAATTCTATGCACAACTGTGAGTGGGAAAAATTGCTGTGTTAAAGACTATCGTGGAGAGCTGGAGAGCTGGCTCAGAGGTTAAAAGCACCGACTGCTCTTCCAGAGGACCAGGGTTTAATTCCCAGTATCCACAGGGCAGTTCACAACTGTCTGTAACTCAAAGATCTGACTCCCTCACCCAGACACACATGCAGGCAAAACACCAATGCACAGAAAATGAAAAAAAATAGAAATTAAAAAAAAAGACTATCGTGGAATAACCCTTTTGGATCTCCAAATCAGGGCCACAAATACAGAAAATAAAAATTTTCCACAGGCCAGTAGAGTTAACTGTCCCCCGAAGAGTGGCAGATACCTCATTCCCTGCTGGGCCATGGGTGGCAGGTGGGGTGTGCCTGACATGGAAGATTCAGGCTCCTTGTGCTGCCTGGAGCTCCATGAATTCAGAGGGATGTATGGAGCTCTGCAGCTACCTGCCTAGAAACAAGGGTGGCCATGGGGAGTTTGACATGATTCTAAAACTCAGGCTGGATAGATGGCTCAGCACTTAAGGGTGCTTGCCCCACAGTCATGAGACCCTGGGTTCGGTTCCCAGAATCCACATAACAAACGAGGCTCCCTGAAAGCACCTGTAACTCCCACTCCAAAACACACTCTGTTCTGGCTTCTGCATGTGCCCACATGGGTACAGACACACATGCAAGCATGATTGTGCATGCTCGAGCACACACACACACACACACACACACACACACACAATGCGCTCAGACTCAGATAGACACACACACAAATAAATAAATAAATCTTTTTTTAAAAGACATTTTCAATTTCTACTTTACTTCATTTTCTGCTGAATGTCCACCCAACAAAATAAGCACCTTTTCTTCCTGGTCCTTTTAGTGGCAACAAAGCCCTTGCAAGGAGAGACACAGGAAAGGGGGGAATAGACTTTGCTGAAAACTCTGGTTCTGTGAGTCTAATATTTCAACAGCACCCTCAGGGCAATCAAAGGAGAGTTATGAAGCAGCAGACAAGAATGACGGCTTCAGCAATTAATTTCTAAATGCTCCTTTTTTTTTTTTTTTTAGTTTACTCCTCACTTAGTAGTACATTATTAGCCTGGAACATCTTTCTGAAAAGACATAAGGCTCTAACTCCAAAGCAGAGAGAAAATGCAATTAGAGGAAAACAGGATGGAACAGTTGAAGACCAGGAAGAAAGGAGAAAGCTCAAGGTGGAGTCGTTCTATCTAGTGTGTTCACAGCACAATTCAATGACCAGAGGACCAAGACTAATATTTCTAAAATTTTCCAGGGATAACTAACATGTAAATCTTCCCTAGATTCTCAATCTTGCTCTCTTTAAATCTCTAAGGACAAGCCAATGCCTACTTGTTGCTTAGTACTGCAATGTATTCTGACCATTTCCCCTTTGCATTTGGTTTGATTTTTCAGTTTTTGTTTTTTTGAGACAGAATCTCACATAGCCCAGGCTAACATTGAACCCTATGTAGCCAAAGCTACCCCTGAATCCCTAATCCTCCTGCCACTGCCTCCCAGGTGCTAGGATTACAAGCTTACACCATTACATACACCAGCTGCATTTTGTTTGTATGAATTTTTTTTTCAGTAAAAGCTGCACAAATAGACCTAAAAACCAAAATCACTTGATTTTTCACACTCCCAACCCTCTGTTCAAGAAGAAACTAGTATTTGTTATTATTAGCTTGTTTATCTATAACATTTGTGGGTAAGGAAGGTATTTGGCTTCTAGGTTGCTGTTTTGGAGGGTAGTCTTGGTTTTTCCTTCTATCCCAAGGGAACATCTGAGATTTTAGACAATGAACGGAAAAACTAGTGAGGTTATTTTAGGATTAACAGGCATCTCCCTCTCCCATGTTTTTACTTTGAAACAAGTTCTCATTGTAGCCCAGGCTATCCTTGATCTGCCTGCAGCAGATCATAACAGATGTAGCAGAGGACAGCCCTGAACTCGTGGTCCTCCTGCATCTACCCTCCCTAGGATTAAGTGATGCCACCATCTTAATATGGTGCTGGGACCAAAACCAGGGCCTTGTGAATGCTGGGTAAGAGCTCTACGAACTAAATAGCACCTCTAGCCCCCCCCCCCCTTATATAGTTAAATAAAGATCAACATGAATTAGTAGAGTATTTCTCAGCTACATGTAGCCCACAGCTGAGGAAGCACACGCCTGGGTGTTTGACCAGCCCAAAGAAATTGTCACATCCTTGGATCCATCATTTCTTCCTGAGGCTGGGGCTAACAGCTGACTCAGCAGCCCTGAGTGACCCCACCCAAGGCCCTGTGGGAAAGCTGGGCTTCAAATGCTGACGAAGCTCCTGCCTGAGATTCGGGCAGTCTCTGACTGGAAGTTCCTCCTAAGAGACTGGTACCAGCACCATAACCCTGGTCTACCCCACCCAAGCTCCCCAGCACCATCTGGGCAAGAGAACTAACTAGCCTGGGAAATATTCTAGCTGAGAATTGTGGGCCTAAGCACACACCGTAGCTTGGCTTTGGCCAGGGCGGGGGGCTGAATGTCATCACATCCTTGTCACGGCACCACGCCCTCCCCAGGAAGGCTTCCTCAGGAAATCCTGACTTTTCCAGAAACACTGGCAGCCCCAGGTCTGAGGAGGTAAACAGGAGCCTTGCGCGCGGTTTGTTCTTTGTTCCGCGTCCTGCAAACCTGCCCAGCCTCTGGCTCAAGAATTTTTTTTTGGCTGCAGTCCTACTAAGGAGTGGGCTGAGCCATGGCTGGTAGAGTCAGAATTCACAAGTCCAACATGTACAGAGCAGCTCAGATGAAGGCAATCACCGTCAGGACCAAGGTTCTCACCGAAGCTGGCTGGTTTTGAAAAGGGAAATTAAGATAAGTAGCAAAACGGCCAGGGATTTTAGCTTAGTTGGTAGAGTGCTTACCCAGCATGCACAGGGCCCTGGGTTAGATGCCCAGCACTACATAAGCCAGGACTGAAATCCTAGCACTGGGAATATGAAGGCATGAGGATCCAAATTTCACCCATCATCAGATACACATGGAGTTGTAGACCAGCCTGGGCTACATTAAGACCACGAATGAATGAAGCATATAGTCATCAGGCAAGGTAGCGCACGCCTTTAATGCCAGCGCTCAGGAGGCAGAGGCAAGCAGATCTCTAATGAGTTCAACGCCAGCCTGGTCTACAAAGTGAGTTCCAGGACAGTCGGGGCTGTTACACAGAGAAACCGTGGCTAGAAAAACAAACAAAAAAGACATAAAGCACTGTGAAAGTGGGTTTTCTATTCAGTGATCAGAATGCCCAGGATGTGTCTTTGTCTGGACCCCATGCATCCCGTAGTGTCTCTTCTAGAGTGTAAGGGATGTTGTCTCCTGTCCATCATCCTTCTTGAGCTCATCATAGCCCCATCCACCCGACTCCTTTCCTACAATTGTCTTTTGATACTTTCTTAGGATCAAGGGGTTCCCAAGGCCAGTCCTGGATCTAGGAGATATGGAACCCATACTCACTCATTTCTCTAGGTACAGAACAGAAGACAGATGTTGCCAGATGTTCCTGCTGTCAGACTGGAAGGCAAGCTAGCACCTGACCATCATAGCCACCACCACACCATAGGCTGGCAATGGCTTATGTGTCCTTTTAGGGGATGGGAATGTTGCTCTAACAAGGACCCACATATTCACCTCAGGGCAGTGGAACCTGGCGCTGGCTATGAAAGCAGAATTCCTGTGTTTTTCTCCAAGTTCACTCTGCTTGATCTGTAGAATGGGGTAATAATAAAAATTCCTACTATGTTGGGTTGTGCTCAGCTCAAAGACATAAGCCTTAGAAAGCTGTGAACACAGGGTCTGCTTCCCCAGCTACAGTGACCTCAGCCAGGAATAACTATTTCGAGGCAGGCCTAGGACATTAATTTTCTACAGCAACACCCATGAAAGGTCCATCTGAATTTTTTCCCAAGAAACAGTGACAGAGTTTTCAGGGGGAAAAGGTGTTTTTTTGGTTTTGTTTGGTTTGGTTTTGTTGGTTGTTTTGAGATTCTCTCATGTAGCCTAGGCTGGCCTTGAGTCGTATGTAATCCAAGGATGATCTGACCCCCTGTGGCACCACGCTCAATTTATGAGGTGCTGGGGATCAAACCCAGGGATTCACAAATGCTAGGCAAGCACTTTCCCAACAAAGCCACATCCTCTGCCCCCAACGAGATTTCTGGCAATTTAAGTCTGACACAATTCTATCTCCATCACCACCACAGTGAACATTTAAATAAAAAGCTTCATTAAACTATCTGAAATGATTTGTTGTTGTTATTGTTTTGGGTTTTTTTTGGGGGGGGGTTCAAGACAGGGTTTCTCTGTGTATCCCTGGCTGTCCTGGACTCGCTTTGTAGACCAGGCTGGCCTCGAACTCACAGAGATCCGCCTGCCTCTGCCTCCCAAGTGCTGGGATTAAAGGCGTGCGCCACCACACCCGGCCTGAAATGATGTCTTTAAGACCTGGAAACCACACTAGTGCCAATACTTACATGTTAGTCACTAACTAGTCAGCATGGGAACAAACTTCCCACTGTAATAGATGAGTAACATGTGCTGTGGATCACATGATCCAGATCATGCAATGTGGCCCCATGGCTACAGGAGATGATGCACAGCTCTCTTCAACAGCTAAGAATGGAGCCAGGCGTGGTGGCACATGCCATTAATCCTAGCACTTGGGTGGCGGAGACAGATGCAGTCGAATCTCTGTGAGTTCGAGGCCAGCCTGGTCTACAAAGTGACAGTCAAGTCTTGGTACACAGAGAAACCGTGTCTCGAAAAAACAAAAACAAAATAAACAAACAAAGAAAAAAAAGAGCTGAGAATGGCCCTGTATGAACCAGAGTGTCCCCTGGACTCCACCAGAATGCACATCCCCAACAAGGGTAGCCATTCTGGCCACTGCACTTCCTAGGAGGATCAAGAGACTCATGGGATAATTTGAAAAGAAGGGAAGGGGTGGGAAAATGACTGATGGTGGTTTCTACTTGATCAGATGCACTTGGATACATCAGAAAGCAGACTGGAACAGTAATACACGAGAGTGCACTCATGTGAAGAACAAGAGCCACCATTATCACTCTCCTCCCTAGACACACAGCATCACTTCCCATCAGCAAGTACCAGGCTAATTGCAAGGCAAACATGGTGCCATCCCTTTCTATCTCATCCTCTCTCTGCCCCATGCGAAGCAGATGCTAAGTATTATCAGTGACTTCTTGTGTTTGGTTTGAGATAGGGGCTATGTGTCCTAGAACTCTCTAAGTACCTTAGGCTAGCCTCAGACTTACAGCAATCTTCCTGCCCCAGCCTTTTCAAATGCCACCTCGCACAGCATGGTCTCTTTACCTGAGTTTCCATCTGCTTGATACCTTAACTCTCTTGCTCATCAATCTCACAGGGAAACACCGATTCTTGTTAACTAATGGGTCCAAGCCCAGCACATTTGCTCTTCAGCACAAATCGCACTGCCCTTTGTTGACAGGACAATCTGACCCTAGGAGTTAGTGCTGGCCAGGAGAAAGGAATCCTCTGGTTCACTAAGATGCAGTCCTAGCATAGAGGCTCGGTGACAAAGCACCTGCCTCAAGTCATTATGGGTGGAACCTAGACATAGTGGTTGAGACTGGCAGGAACCAAGCTTCCTGGCACAGCCTACTGATATAGCACTCAAGGGGCAGTGGCAGAAGGATTATGCTACAAGTTTGAGACTGTCCTAATGAAATCTTCCCAGCTGACTTTCTTACGGGGAAGACAGTGTGTCACAGCAGGCCCATCTGCTTGGCAGTTTTTAAATCTCACTGTAAACCCATTCAATGACATTGCGTATATGTTCAATACCTACTGTCACCCTTGACACCTGTCCACCTAGGTGACCCCACAAACATCTCACTATGTCCCTTAGTTTTCTGTTTCTCTCACCTTCCCACCCTGCTACTTGACCCAACCAAATATAGGGACTCTGCCTCCCTTACAAATTCCGCTTGTGCGCACTTCTTCCCAGTTCCACAACTCTAGTCTGGCTCAGGCCACTGACATGCCTCACTTGAAGTAGATTAGACATCATTTCTTAAATGTGGTCAGTGACCGTTTAAGAATGTCGATTGCTTTAAACCCTCCTGTGGCTTCCAACCATAGGCTAGCTACAGCATCTACCATCTGGCTGCAGCCTCGCTCTCTCTCTCTCTCAAATCTCTCACACTCACTAAACAATAATCACTAACTTCAGTCTATTCTGAATTTGGGCCTTTGAGGTTGATATTCTGTGAGTCTTGAAAGTGCTATCCCACAACAGTCATCAGATGATCCATTTTCAGCTCAGTCTTTGGTCACTCGGTCTAAATCCAGCCACCAAATGGCCTCCTAGACCATGCCACTCAACCACTCGGTCCTGGAAGACTATATAAGTCACCACTTACAACATGGCCACAGGCCATCGAGATGGCTCAGCTGGTAAGAGCAACCGTCACCAATCCCGAAGACCTGAGTTTCTGATACTCAGGACCCATAAGGTAGAAAGAAGGAACTGATTCCTCTGGGTTCTCCTTTGACCTCCACATGCACACCATGGCATCTGTGGAAATGGTGCACATGTATGCACAGGCGCACACACACACACACACACACACACACACACACACGCACACGCACACGCACACGCACACGCACACGCACACGCACACAAAGTAAATATATGTGAATTTTAAAAACCCGAGCAAGTACTCACAGAAGCTGAACATAGTGGTGGACTCCTTTAATCCCAGCACTTGGGAGGCCCAGGCAGGTGAACCTCTGAGTACAAGGCCAACCTGGTCTACTGGCCAAGCTCCACAACAGTCAGGACTACACAGAGAAATGCTGCCTCAAAACAACCAAAGATAAATAAATAAACAAATGGAGAAATAGATAAATAAGTAAATAGGATGCTCTCAAAACATATTAAATATTACATATTTCTATCCTGTTTTTCTTCACAATGAACTTGAAGCAGCAGTTCAAAATCCTAGATGAGGCCCACTTTTTCAATAGGTTTGAATTACTAAAGGACCACCCTTTATCCATCCTTCATAGCCCAGTTCAGAAGAAGTGGGCCATCATAGTTGCTCCCCATAAGTTACACAGTTCTTCACACTATGGGAGATGTTATCTCTCAGGAAAAAAAGATCTAAACGTGAAGCCATTCACACACACAAAGGTGGGATGGCACGAAGCAAGGTAATGTAAGATATCCTAAATACCCAGAAAAATTTGCATTATGAGCTACGCCACTAGTCCTACAACACATCAGGCTCCAACTGTAAAATAAAGGGAGGGAAGTTACTTGAAGAGGTGAACAGAGCTCAGGGCCACCACTAACTACCTGCTGAGTTCATCCTCAGGGTCTAGACCCCTAATCAGACAGAGAAACCCACCATTCGCCTTTCCAAGTCCAGACAGAACCCGGTAAATGAAGCTCTTCTTGCTCTATCTTGTACTCCTGCTCACCCAACTCTTCCTCATGCCGGATCTTATAATGCATTTCCTCTGCAGACTCTTTCTTACACATACCACCCTCAAAACCAACCTCCATCTTTCCAGTCTCACCTCTCCTTCTGTTAAAACACCTCCCACCTGAGCTGGTACTTCAGGGAGAAGCAAGACATAAGAGGGATTCCTAAGAGGACAGAACACAACATGATGTGGGGGTGAGTGACAAAGATGACAGTGTGACCTCCCTGACAGCTTTGTGCAGCTTTGTCCCCCATACCCAGCAGGCCTTGGGAAAAAATAACAAGACAGAAGCCTTTGATGCAACAAAACCCAACAGGTGCCCACACCCCCAGGGTACTGAACGTCAAACACATGATACAAATAGTAGACATCATAAAGATCACACAGAAAAATACATAGATAAAGATTATGTGGATTTGAGGAAAAGTTGAGTTTTACAATGTAGGGATGTGTACTTCTAAAAAGAAAGAAAAGAGAAACAGTCCACTACCTGCATGGGACAACACATTCCTGCAAACCTGGCACTCAGGAAGCTGAGACAGGAGGACTGCTGTGTGTTCAAGGCTAGCACCATGACAGCCAGAGATACAACATAGCAAAGACTCTGTGTCAAGCCCTCTACCTCCAAAAGAAAACTGTCCAGATCTGGAAACTGTAGAGCAGGGCAGACAGCTTGGAACCTCCCTGGCACTAACACACTACAGCACTTGGTAGGGAGGGTTTTGTCTATCATCAAATATCCATTTGGCAATGTCAGTATTCATGACTGCACTTTCTTAACATTTTACCAAGTTTTGGGGTGCCAGAACTCTTGTGAATGGTGTTGGCCCTGTATCTGTGCCCTGCCTGTGGTAGAATTTACCTTCTACCTTACAGGAAATTTTTCCTCTCATCTTTATCATTTCCTGCCCGATAACCAAAGCAAATCTAGCGCCATTATGAATGGACTCGGGACAGGAAACATCTGCATTTCAGAATAGTGTCTCTACTCCACTGATGAGGTGTCTGTCCCTTGACATGTCACTCCTCATGTCCCTTGTTAAGGTCAATTCTAAACAACATTTTCTATGAGTAGACACCCCACTATACAGACCAATGACGTTCTGTGGCCACATGACTGGCAATGACAGGGTAGCAGCTGTGGGCCATCTCTTCAAGCTTCTGGGGACCTTTTCCTCTAGGAGCATGACTCACAGACCTCAGTCTCTAAGTTTTGCTTTTCCTCTGCAAATCCGAAGTTGGTTAATGGGAAGTGTGCTGGGCTGTGTAATAGTCTCCAAGGGGAAGTGATGCAGGTCTTAGCTTGAGTCACTGGTCTGGGAGCAGATGGTCATGAGCAGTAATACTCTTCAGGGAGTACAAAACTCCTAATAGGCCAGGTGGTGGTGGCGCACGCCTTTAATCCCAGCACTTGGGAGGCAGAGGCAGGCGGATCTTTGTGAGTTCGAGGCCAGCCTGGTCTACAAAGCGAGTCCAGGACAGCCAGAGATATTCAGAGAAACCCTGTCTCGAAAAACCAAAAAAAAAAAAAAAAAAAAACCTCCTAATAGGGCTGGCCAGACATGATCTACAAAACTTGATTTTTCTAACTGCCCATTTTTAGATTTCTGCATGCGGACATTCCACTAAATGCATTTACCCTGGGTGAACAGTAGAGATTAAAATGAATTTTAAAATGACTGGATGACCTATTCGATTTTAATTAAGATGTCCAGCATAGACGCTACAGGGAATTAAAGATATTACAAATTGTTTCCATTTTCTCTACATCTTCCCTTCGGTTTATCCCTAACCATTAGCAATCTGGTCGGGAGTGATTTCTAAATTCCCAAAGATGGTGTCATGGGTGAGAATATGCAGTGTGCACAGCTATGACATCAGACAGAAGGATGGTGCCGGGAGGGCTCTCAACACACAGAACTTAACCTTCCCACCATCCCTCCCCTAACTCAGTCCTCACAGAACACCAAGGGTCAGGGGAATTATCTCAGCAGTAAAAGCCATACACCACCAGAATCACGTTTGCTATGAAAGGTGAGTCCACCAGCAACTACCTTCATTGCGACTCTTTTCAGGAGTCCTGATGGCCACATCCCCAAATCCTTTACCAGAGATCTTGCCCCCCACTAGTTTATCCACCCCGCTGGGAGTCACTTCCAGACCCTACCACCAACAATTTTTTTTTGGCCTGTGTTGTGACAGCAAGATCTCTCCACACCCATCCTAGCTCTGCCTTAGGTCTTTTTGTTAGATGGGGACAAAGAGGCAGAAAGTTGTCCTGGTTGAAAAACCTAAGCTTAAGACAACTCAAAGTTATTCTTCTGGCTCCCTATCATCCCCACTCTTTGGTCCCTCCTCCCTTCATTTTTAAATCCATGCAAATCACAGTCAGTAGAGGAAGAAGGGAAGGCCATAGGGATCCCTCAAACACACTTAGCAGGACACAGGCACACTGTAATTTCACCCCAAAGCCCAGTCCACTTGTTCAGCTCAGGGCCAACTCTAGTATGAAATGCTGGACGCCAAACTTTCCCGTCTTTGTGTCTCCTTATTAAATCCTCCAGAGGGCTTATCTGTCTCCCCCATTCATGCCCCATAAATAGCTTTTGCTGACTCTGTTTCAAAGTGTCCCAGACAGGTCTTTATTGCGTTACCTTGCTTATCTCTCTCCTCTGTTTTCTTCTTCCCACTGGTCAAGGCATTGGGCCCTACAAAGTGATTCTGCGCCCTCCCAGTGGCTTCCTGCCACACCAGCACAATGTCATAGCACTCACCTACCTACAGGAGTGTCCTGCAGCTGGCTGTTGCATGCCAACAACCATCAGGCTTCAGACAACAGGAATGTATTGTCTCACAGTTGGTGAGGCCAGAAGTCAGGTTTCCCTCTGTAACCTGTAGACACAGGAGACTTCCTGGCTCCTTCCCATCTTGTGGTGTGCCAGCAAATCTTGGGTACTGTTTAGTTGCAGATACGTCTCCAGTTTGAAGCTCCACGTGGTGTTTGCGTCTCTTTATATGCCACCTTCCCTCTGTCTGTGTGTGACTGTGCCCAAATCTCCCTTTTGTAAGGGACATCAGTCATAACTGAAAATCACCCAGGAGTTCAGACTTCAACAGAATATCCACAGCACCACTGTCTCATTGGGACTCGGGATAGTTAAACACAAAAAGAGACTGCTGCAGCATTTGGCACTGAGTATGTGCTCAGTGGCTGTGTCTAACACTGTCCTTATTTTTCCTGGATCACGTATTCTTTTCATCCTATAGTATCTTTGTTTAAGAGATTTTAAAAGCAAGTCTTTGAGTTCAAGGCCAGCCTGGTCTACAAAGTGAGTCCAGGACAGCCAGGCTGTTTGTTACACAGAGAAACCCTGTCTCGAAAAACAAAACAAAAAAAGCAAGTCTTAACCCATAGGGGTGACACACTGAGAGAATCCTGAATCTGGGGAGGTCAAGGAGGTCAAGACAGAAAAACCATGAGTTTGAGGCTCCCCTAGGGTACAGTACAAGATCTTGCCTAAATAGACAGAAAGATGGATGGATGGAAAAATAAATAAATGCAGGTCTTTTTGGCAGACAATTTTCCAAGAAGACTATCCTAAAGCGGACACAAAAATATCATCGCCCACCAAACTCCTTGGGAAAAAATAGTAACAATGGGAGTTTGGGCGGTAAACAGGAGGATGTTTTTTGTCCTGTTGAAGGGCTTTGTGGCTTCCAAGATGCCTGGAATGCAGAGTTGTGTAGGAATCAGTAAAGGAAGGCTTCCAAAGAATCTGCAGACATGCTGACAATTGAATTGCTAAGATCTTTTGGTTTGTAGAAAAGAACTTCAATTCTACTATATAGCCTCTCTTAGTTCCATATATATACATGTATATAGAGGTACATATTATATATTTTTATTAATTGTATATTATACATATTTATAGAATATGTATATATTAAATTAAAAGGCCAAGAACAATAGAAAGTTGAGTATGGCATTAGAAAAACAAAAAGGTAATTATCAACAATAGAAAGTTGAGTATGGCATTAGAAAACCAAAGGTATTTATCAACTGTCAACCTGTCAAAAGGAGATATATTTAGGGTTTACAATGAAGCTCAGTTGATAAAGTGCTTATGTAGCATACAGGAGACACTATCCTAAAAATCCTCTTAAAAAATGACTCAAACCGGGCGTGGTGGCACATGCCTTTAATCCCAGCACTTGGGAAGCAGAGGCAGGTGGATCTCTGTGAGTTCGAGGCCAGCCTGCTCTACAAAGTGAGTTCCGGGACAGCCAGAGCCGTTACAAAGAGAAACCCTCTCTCGAAAAAACAAAAGAAAAAAAAAAGACTCAATTTAAAAGAAAATAAAAACGATGCATGATCATCACCCTTAGTTTCAATGAGTGTATCAGAAGCCATGTGGAATGGCACATGCCTTGGTTCCAGCTTACGTGGGAGGCTAAGGCAGAAGGATCGCACAAGGCCAGGAGTTTGAAGCCAATCTGAGCAACAAAGCAGGATTTAGCCTAAAAACAAGTAGAAGTTGCAATGTGTAACTGCACCAGGTTGTACAACAGTGACAAGCGAGCAGTTGTACAGTCCCAGCACGCTTTCCTCGGCACTTACGCAGCTTGTTTTGACACAGACTCTCACAGGACCACGGACGGTGCTATGTCACTACCACCTACTCCTCCCAATTATATCACTAAGTCATTTCTCTACCAAAACAACCCTTGGAGCCTTACCAATGGTCTCTGCCAACTCCATTGCCTAATTCTGAGTATTTATCTTGACATGACTAGCAAATGCAGGATTCAACCCCAAGTGTTATGGCCTGTTCACTTGGTCTTTGGCTGATCCTCGGGAACCATGGGTTACCTGGTGCCCTTGAGCGATTCCTGTCCTGGACTCTCCTCTCCCTGTGTAAGGACTTGAATCAGCACACCCAAACTTGTCTGCAAGTCTGCCTACAGGAAGACAAACAATAGATGAATGTATCTTGTAGTCTCAATGTTTTTATAAAACCAAACCTCATATTTGAACAAACTACTCCATGGCTTGAAACACTATTTTGGCTGACAGCAGGAGACTGTCTTTCCCAATGTTGGGGAAGTGGGGCTTCCTGTTTTCCAAAACAGAATAGACTGGAAGTCACGAGACTTAGTGGTGGAGTTCCAGAGCTTGTCACAAGCAGAGCAATCGTCGCAGGAAGGCAGCAGGTCTCTGTGAAGCTCTTTTTCCTTACAAGTGGTGAGTTTGCCACACTGACCCACATAAAGCATCCAGCATCTCCAGAACCAGGTAGCCTGGTGAAAAACCAAACTGCAGACCACTTTCTGGCTAATACAATCTCCTGCCCCACCACCCACCCACCCACACACATAGGCATGCTGCTAAAAATCAAAACACAAAGAAACACAAAAGGCAGATACAGGCCTTTACCACCAAGCCTGAGAAGCAGAGACCAATCGTCAGAACCCACGTAGTGGAAGCAAAGAACTGATTCAGGCAAGATGCCCTCTGACCTTCAAACTCACACCATGGTATGCATACCACCATCCCCATTCCTCACCCCCACACTAAATCAATTCACCATACCATCAGATTCTTATTATATTATCATTATCATTATTATCATCATTATTTTAGTAAGCAGAGAGCTAAAGATGATGCATCAGCCCTGCCTTCAATTCCCCGCACCTCAAACACTGGGCATTGATAGCGGTGGAAACCTGTAATCCCAGCACCCCAGAGGTAGACACAGAAAGATACTCCGCTGGATAGGTCAGCCTGAACTACATGAGCGCCAGTCTCAAAAATATAATAAATAAGAAAGGTAAGCGCACACACACATACACATGCATATTCACAGGTACACGCATACACACACACACACATGCATATTCACAGGCACACGCATGCACACACACATACACATGCATATTCACAGGCACACGCATGCGCACACACATACACATGCATATTCACAGGCACACGCATACACACACACACACATACACACACACACACACTCTACACCAGCAGAGCTGACGTCATCTGTATCTGGTCTACTGCAGAGGGTGCTCTGCAAGCACACACGATGAAACAGGTGGATCTAGAAACGTGAACTGGAGATTTGCAAAAACCAGACTCAACCAACAACTATTGAACTATGTATAATAAAACATGGGCAATAAAACACATCTTTGTTAAAAAAAAAAAAGAAAGAGAGAGAGAAGGAAGGGAGGAAGGAAGGAAGGAAAGAAAGAAAGAAAGAAAGAAAGAAAGAAAGAAAGAAAGAAAGAA
>CAJQZJ010033456.1:22307-75783 GCA_907164525.1 Lophiomys imhausi | reverse complement strand
GAAAGAAAGAAAGAAAGAAAGAAAGAAAGAAAGAAAGAAAGAAAGAAAGAAAGAAAGAGGAGCTGGAGAGATGGCTCAGTGGGTAGAGGCACCAACCCTGACTACTTGAGTTCAATCCCCAGGACCTACATGGTAGAAGGAGGGAATCTGTACCTGTGCGTCATAGCATGTGCACACACACATACACATGTGCCAATGAAATGAGGCATGATGGTTCATACCTGAACCCCAGCCCTGCAGGGAGGCTGAACCAGAGGACTACTCTCAGTTACACAGTGAACTCCAGGTCACTGTAGGCCAAACTCAAGACCAGCTTCCCCCTCAAAACAAAACAAATTAAAAGTGTGCAACAAGAAACAAACTGGGGCTGGAGAGGTGGCTCAGAGGTTAAGAGCACTGGCTGTTCTTCCCAAGGTCCTGAGTTCAATTCCCAGCAACCACATGGTGGCTCACAGCCATCTACATTGAGATCTGTCCGGGCATATATGTAGAGCAAATACTGTATACATAACAAATAAATAAATAAATGTTTAAAAAAAAAAAAAGAAAGAAACTGATCCTCGTGTATGTAAGACAAACTATTATATGCCAGGGTAGAATTTAATACAAATACAAAAAAAAAATGTTTAGTCTCCTCCCTAAAATAGTGTTAGAGCAAGGGGTAGGCCCTGCGACCCCTCCCTCCATGTTTCATCTCCCCTCTCGGTTTCTATGGAAGGGCTTCCACTAGAGAAGGCATCCTGCCTTCTACAGACACGGAGTCAAGATGTGCCACCCAGCTAAGTGACAAGCTGAAAGGTCTTGACGCAGAACATCAACAGGGTGTTGGAGTATCTGACCCAGTTCTGCCGAAACAAGATACCGTTGTTGGCTAACGCTAAGGCTGCATCACAGGTTTTACTATCCCTCTCATACATCATTTACCAATGAATCATTTCACACCTATTATACTCATCATGAAGTCTGGGTTTCATAATATTCTGGTCAAGGCACATGGCTACTACGCATTAGTGTTACAAGACTCGTCCATTAAATTACAACCTAGGCACCAGAGGAGATGTATATTCCGCGACCATGTTGAAGGCAGTGGTGACCATACCCCAAATAGTCACGATCTAATGCAAACATTCTTAGAAGGTTTTTTTAAAAAACCTGAAATTCATAATCATATGTGCCTTCCAAGTAAAATGCTTTGCCTCTTCTGAATAATTTATCCATGCTCTTTCCAGACTTTCCCCCAAATCTCCAATTTCTTCTGGACATTTTCTTTACATGCATACATGTTTCTATAGATTTTTAATAAAGCTACTTCCAAATCAAAATGCACATAGGTAGGATTCTTGCCACAGACACAGAGTCCTGGGCTCACTCCCAGCACCACGTAAACTGGTGGTACAGTCTTTATAATCCCGGCACTCGGAGAGGGAAGCGGGAGGTTCAGAAGTGAAAGGTCATTCTTAACCACATAGCAACCCTGAGTCCAGCTCTGCAGTTGAGAGCAATTGCCACTCTTGCGGGAGACCTAGGTTCAGTTCCCAGCACCCACATCAGGGGGCTCACAACTGCCCACAACTCCAGTTCCAGGAGATACAACACAGATCTTGTTCTGGTTAGCAGAGGCCACCACATCTAGCAGGAAATAGCTGGGACAGGGTGGTTGGAGGAGGGGCTGAGTAACGGGTACCATGTTACAGTTAGATTAGAAGGAGAGATTTGGCGCTGATGCTGGCCATAGGATGACTACAGACAAGGGTAATATGCTGTGTGTTTCTAAAGGTTAAAAGAAAGACCTCTGGACAGTTTCACCACAAAAAAGAAAATAACAACATGAGAGGAGATAGATAGGTTTGATCTGATCTGAATACTACTCATGAGGTTTCAACGATTAAAAGATACATGTAGGGGCTAAACCGCTCGGCAGCGGTTAAGAGCAGTGGCTGCTCTCTAACAGGACCTGGGTCCAGTTCCCAGCACGCACATGGCAGCTGACAACTGTCTGCAACTCCCGTTCCAGAGGATCTGACACCCTCACCCAGACAGCAATGCTGGCAAAACACCAATGCACATAAAATAAAAACAAATTGTGAAGCTGGACATGGTGGCACAGCACATTGGTAGTACTTGCCTAGCAGGCGTGAACCTCGAGCAACCCAGCCCTGGTGGGGAATACCTACAATTCCAGCACTTGGGGGACACAGACAGGAAGATCTATATCAAAGTCATCCTGATCTACACGTCCAATTTGAGGCCAGCCTGGGCTACATCAAACCTAGCCTAAAAACAAATTAATACATTAAATAAAAACTTCTTACCTTTTTATGCACTTATAAGTACAACAAAAGTCATGTGATTTTTCTCCTTAAGAAAACACTTGGAGCCGGGCGGTGGTGGCGCACGCCTTTAATCCCAGCACTTGGGAGGCAGAGGCAGGTGGATCTCTGTGAGTTCAAGGCCAGCCTGGTCTACAAAGTGAGTCCAGAACAGCCAAGAATACACAAAGAAACCCTGTCTCAAAAAACCAAAAAAAGAAAAAGAAAGAAAGAAAACACGTAGAAATAAAACATTCTCACATTATTGTACTACGTACACACAATGAGAAGTAAAAACATTGTAGATAACTTTTAAGCAGAAATCACATTTTCATTACAAATATAATTTTGCCTCAAGAAAACCCTAGCTATTAATAGTATTCATATATTTTCTCTTTTGAATACAAAATATTTTAAACACGCATTTTTTGGCATGTAACTTGACAATAGCTTGAAATGATTCATGCATTTATTTTTGTTTTTCTCTCTTTGTGTGTGTTTTGAATCACAGATTTGGTATGCCCATGATGGTCTTTCATAATCCTCCAGCCTTGGCCTCCCAAGTGCTAAGGTTATAGGAACATGATGTGATCTTATAGCAGAGATACAAATTCTTGAGCTAAATCACTCCTGTTCTCCACAAATAACTCAATATAGAACACTGTATTTCCAAACACACATGAGAAAAAAAATATAAACAAATCATTTTTTTCCTCTAAATGAAAAAAAGTACCTGGCAGACAACAAGACTTAGACAGCACTACTAAAAATCAACATGGTCAAAAAGACTTTTTAACAATAAATTTTAACAGTAGCTAGGATGGAGAACACATTTTTAAAAAATGAAATTTGGTCTTGAAAGACATTTAACAAAAAGTATGTGGTGAACTCATTTACTTTCTTTTCTATTAACTATATACTAAGAAAAGAACAAGCAGGTACACAGCACGGGCCCACCACACTTCTCCTTCCCCAACCACCTGCTTCAAAGTATCTCGTGAAAATCTGATGGTTTGGGTGCCTCACATCTGCAATTCTAGTACTCTGGAAGCTGAAGCAGGAGGATTCAAGGAGAAAGGAAGGAGAAGGAGGAGGGGAAGGAAGAGGAGGAGTGACAATGGACTGAACACTAACGTCAACTATGCAGAGAGGGACTCTCAAGATGCCCAAGAAGAATAGTGGGGCATCTCCGCAGATACAGGCAACCCCAGTTTGAAAGTACACAGTCTAGGGCTGGAGAGGTGGCTCAGAGGTTAAGAGCACTGGCTGTTCTTCCCAAAGTCCTGAGTTCAATTCCCAGCAACCACATGGTGGCTCACAGCCATCTACACTGAGATCTGCCGGGCATATATGTAGAGCAAATACTGTATACATAATAAATAAATAAATAATGTTTAAAAAAAAAAAAAAAAGAAAGTACACAGTCTAAATACAAGTGATTCACATTTCGGCTAGACAGTTTTCAAAGGTCCGAGACATAGGCAATCCCTGGGGGGGTGGGGTGGGGGGAAGGGACAAAAGGACTGATTAGGAAGAACCAGAGCTATCCCAGCAGCCAGTGTTGGTTTCTGAGTCAGAGCTACCCCGCCTATCAGGGCAGTCTGTTAAATGGAGTTGTCTAGAGCCTACTAATGTGCCTAGAAAGACACAGGACAGGATGTCTCCAGGTGGCATCCCTCCTCATAAAGAATTAATGCTGCTCAACAAAGCAAAAGGGACTAGGCAGCTGGCTGGGAGGAAGGCCAGTGGGAGCAGAACTGCCTGTGGTCGGGTCTCATTACCAAGACAATTAAATGAATGAGAATGCTTCTGAAGCATGACCATGCCTTGTAGCTACCAAACATAGTTTGCCTCAAAATTCATCTGAAGCTTTGGTTAATTCTTAAAGCTTTGGTTTTACAACCACTGGGATGGTACATTCAGAGTTCCAGCCACCAGTCATTTAAATTCTTCCTTAAGTGAGGAAGATGCTTAGAGATAGAAACACATGTCTGGCACATATGAGGCCCTGGGCTTGATTTGTAGAATCAAAAACAAACAAACAAATAAATAAAACCCACAGAATTGGAGCTGGGAGGGGTGGCGCAAGCCTCTAGTCCCATCCCTCGGGAGGCAAAGGCAAGCAGATCTCTGTAAGTTTGAGGCCAGCCTGGTCTACAAATTGAGTCCAGGACATTCAGGGCTCTGTCACACAGAAAATTCTGTCTTGAAAAACTGAGCCAGGCGTGGTGGTGCATGCCTTTAATCCCAGCACTTGAGAGGCAGAGGCAGGCAAATCTCTGTGAGTTCAAGGCCAACCTGGTCTACAGAGTGAGTTCCAGGACAAGACAGAGCTGTTACACAAAGAAACCCTGTCTCGAAAAACCTTAAAAAAAAAAAAAAAAAAACTTCACAGAATTTTCTTGTTGTAGTTACAAAAACCTACTTTATAGCAACGATGAACCTGAAAAGTTAAATAAACAAGTACACAATTGTGGATTTACAGAAGGAGCCCAACTTCATCTATAACAGTAGAGTTCTCAACCTTCTTAATGATGCAACTTCTTAATGTTCCTCATAGTGTGGTGACCCCCAACCGTAAAATTATTTTCATTGCTACTTCCTAACTGCAATTTTATTACTGTTATGAATCACAATGTAATATGCAACCCCTGTGAAAGGGTCACTTGATCCCCCAGAGGAGTCGAGACCCACAGGTTGAGACCTTGTGATCTAGATAAAGAAATAAAGCACTTACTTTTTTAAAAAAAAGTTCATTTGCAGCTGGATGTGGTGGTTCACACCTGTAAACACAGGGCTTGGGAGGCTGAGGTGGAAGTTGACTGTGAGTTTGAGTCCAGCCTGAGCTACATAGAGTCCCAGGCCACCAGGGCTAAGTGATAATACTAGAACTAAAAAAACAGTGTGTGTATGTTTGTCTGCATATGTATGTATGTACTATGTATACAGCACTACGTGCTAATGCCCTTAGAGGACAGAAGAGGTCTTGGGACACCACAGAGCTAGACTTCCAGGCAGTAGTGTTGACCTTAAGTGTTAGTGGGGAGCAACCCTTAATTTCTTTTGATGTTGAGTCAAATGTTGGGTTTGACAAAGGCAGAGGAGAGACAGTATACACAGGTAGCCCCCACTCCCATCACCACTAATGCAGTCTCCAAACTCACAGGACTTTATTCTTGTTACAGTTATAAAAACCTTTTCTCTAAGTGTTTCATTTCGTCCTCCAAAGTCATTGCGAGTCTATTACCACAAACAGGCATTTTTTACTTAAGTGTACTTTTGTATGTGTGGCGAGTGTGTTTGTGTGTGTGTAGGTAGGTAGGTCAGCCAGAGGTCAACAGCATTTATCTTCCACTATCTCTCTACCTTATCTTTTGAGATAGAGTTTCTCTGAACTCCCAGTGAGCAGAGTTGTCTAGTCAGTATCCTCTGAGGATCCACCTGTCTTCCCCTCCATCCAACTCTAAACCATGCCAGGCTTTTACACACTGGTGGGGGGAATCCAAACTCATTTTCCCAACTGAGCCGGCATCTCCTTAGTAACGCTCTTTAACACCTCCCCCTGCGCCCCCCTTTTTTTTGTGGAGAGGAGTGGTGAGCACAGAGTCACGCTCATGCTAAGCGAGTAATGTGCCACTGAGTTACAGTCCCGGCTTCAAGAGGCATGTTTCTAAAGCTCAGGTACATCCCAGGCAAGTTTAAAATCCTGCAGTGGCGCGGGGCGGTGGTGGGGCACACCTTTAATCCCAGTACTTGGGAGGCAGAGGCAGGCGGATCTCTGTAAATTCCAGGCCAGCCTGGTCTACAGAGTGAGTCCAGGACAGTCAGGGCTGTTACACAGAGAAACCCTGTCTTAAAAAACCAAAAAAGAAAAAAAAATTCCTGCAGTGGCTTCTCACTGAAGCTGGATGTAGGATGAGCAGGTGAGCATCAAGGCTCTTCCCAACTCAAAGGTCCCACTCTGCTCAGCCAGACAGGCCCTTCCTCCATCAAGCATATTCACCTCTCAGATGCAAAAGGAGGACAACAGTGACAAGGTCACCTAGAAGCTGTTTTTGCTAAATAAAATGTAGGGACTCCTCTCCAGGGTCCAAACTAAAAGCAAGAGGAAAGCCTGAGGCCTTTGCCTTTGTTTTTTATCTGTTTCACCAAAGACTCAGAGATAAGCTACCTCCTAAGCCCTTCCCCTTGAGTCACCTTAATTTCTAGAAAGAGTGAAGCCCCCCTATGACATGACCAGACTAGGACCCCTGCAGAGGCAAGAATGAGTCAACCGCGGCCAGGAGCACACCTTGACCAGGATTGCTGCATCATGCATACGTTTCACTCTCTATTGAAGCCTAAAACCTCAAGTCAGTACCCCAAAGACAAACTTGGGGTCTGTCTTGATATGTTCCTCTTCCCAATGTGGCCACAGTGAATACACTGCCACCCTCTGCTTTGTCATTACTACTATTTTTTCAATGGCATATCTGCATGGGTGTCCAAGCATAGTTTGTTGGGACCGGGCATATCTACTGAGAGGATCAGGTAAGCTTACAGAACAGATGTACAGGCTCAGCCCGCAATGGACCACCATCCTCGCCCTTGCTTGATGGCAGCCTCCACCATAGAGCCACATCCAGCCACAGAGAAGAGGAAAGGTTCCAATGACAGCAAAAGGCAGAGAATGGCAAAAGAAAGCCAATGGACCGGAGACCAAGAAAGGAGGTGGCTGGGGAACAGGGGCTTCCTATAGGAAAAAAAAAAAAAAAAATGCAACTCCTCCTCCAGCTCTAAATGCTTAGTGTTTTTTTGTTTGTTTGTTTGTTTGGGGTTTTTTTGGGGGGGTTGTTTTGTTTGCAAGAACGGCACATTAGGAAGATAAATAGCCTACTGAATTACCTGGACCAAGTCATCACCCAAACTGACCGGAGAACATTTCAGATCTTCAACTCTAAAGAGTTTAAGGCCCTGAGGAACCCCACCATTCCGCCCAGCAACTCATGTACTTACTTTAGACATAGGCATTCAGCTGACTAAAAGACAAGAAGATTCAGATGAAGTCTGAATATTTTAAACCAAAGTTCTCCACCTCACCCAACCCCGAACCCCACCTCTAGCCATGAGATGAGGATGCCCTTGAGCTTTGGAGCCTCCTGCCTCCACCTCCAGTGGAGTCCTGGGAGTATTGGTGTGTGCCATCACACGGGAACAGTGTGGAACTTCTTCCAGCATGCAAGGCAAGCCCCTTACTCACTGAGCTGCATCCCCAGTCCCAGACTCTCAAATTCCAATGTGTACATTTAATTAGATCATTAGCTGATAGGCTTAACTCAAGACACCTCCTAAGGGTCCATGTAAATTAAGTATCCCCTGAGGAGTCAGCTTTCTGAAGACCCTTTCCGGAATCTCCTAACAGCTCTCCTCCCCTCCCCCACACTTGTCCTGACTCAGAAAAAAGAATGGATTCTTCATTTGTTTTTCTTCTTCTTTCATTTAGCTTTTGGGTTCTGCTTTATTTTTGGGAGTGAAGTAAACAGCTAAGTCTATTAGCTCGGAAGAGTCAAGCCTACTGTGCAGTTTTCCACAGCTTGCTTAAGACTCAAAGGATCTTTCTACACAATGGGTACTTTCTGTGCAGTGCTGGGAACTGAGGACAACCTATAGAGAGAGACCACAGAGGACAGCGGAAGCTTGGGTTTGGGGGAGGTGTGTCTTGCAGGATCCTGGAAGCAGTGAGCACTACTAAACTTCTTCCCAGTTAGTAGCTGTGGAGGCCTGGCTCAGCCTCAGAGGGCCTCAGTTACTGGGGGCCAAAGCTAAATGACCATTGCAGTTTGCCCACGGGGATAAACAGTCCTGGAAAAACAAAACAAAGCTTTCCATATCTAACCACATCTAAATAAACTTGGCAATTCCCACTCTTTTTTTTTTTTTTTTTTTTTGGTTTTTTGAGACAGGGTTTCTCTGAATATCTCTGGCTGTCCTGGACTTGCTTTGTAGACCAGGCTGGCCTCGAACTTACAAAGATCCGCCTGCCTCTGCCTCCCAAGTGCTGGGATTAAAGGCGTGCGCCACCACCGCCCGGTGGCAATTCCCACTCTTAAAAACAAGTACTGTCCCCAACCAAAGAGAACACAATTACACATCACTCTCATTCTGCACCTCTGGACAGACATCTGTTGAAGCATGTCTCAGGGAAAGGTGCCATGCTTTGAAAATCGAGGCCTGGTCACACGTTATCTGAAAGAGTGGCACAGTTATGCTCAGAGCCTCACGAACATTTCACAATTTGCCATTACCTTGGAAGCACTCAGATTTTGGGTTGTCTGAGGGAATTGCCCAAACGGTGTCTTCTGCTGGAACAGAATTCATTTAGCCCCCTCAAAAGCATTCCCTGTTATAAGGGATATTTTGATGAGACTTCTGTATTTAAAAAACATACACTCCTTTTTTTTGACTTTGACACAATTATGCTCTTAGCACCCAGTTCATTCCAGGCACGGGAGACCAAAAACTGAATTCAGAAACTGGCTCCACTCTCCAGAGTGTCACAAGCAGAGATTTTCATGAGTCATTCTCTCTTCATTCACTATTTCTGTATTGATTTATTAGCATTTATTCTATCACTACTTAACTTTCATGTTTTAGACCATTTTATTATTCTGTAAGTAAGTATCTTGTTAACAATTATCTGAAAGCAACTATTTGCTGCTTAACTGGGCACGGACTGAATTAATTTATAAGCAAAATGTGTTCTTATGAACTCAAATATTCATACCTTGTTTACTGAATTATAACTAATGAATTAACTAATGACCCTATGCCACAGCCTCCCCTAGGTTGTAACTGATAAATTCCAGCCTCCCCCTGCCTTCCCCCTACTAGTGAAGTGAGGGGCACTGCTCACTGTCCAGTACTATCAGAGATAGGGACCCTGCTCTTCTACCTAAAAAGGCTCTAGGAGGAAAGACAATGGGCTGGGGTCATCTCCAACACTGTGACTAACAAGGTACAAGCCACTAGCCAAAACCCTACATGATTGGAAAAATCCCACAATTAACAAACACAAAATGAAGGAAACTGTGCCTCATGTTTCAGCAAGAACCGAGAGACCCAACTGTCTGTCACCTTTTAACACAGGACCTTCCCACTAGAATGTACAAAGGCCAGGCAGCCAGGTCTCCCTCTCAGCATTTGACTAAGGAATGTGCAACATCTGTCCCAAAGAAAATTGCGACTGAATAAAGGACAGGAGAAGGCTTGGGCCATGATGACCTCTCCTGCTTCACACTCAACCCCAGGCTGAGTAAGAGAACCTATTTTCTTCTCTCTTGCATCTGCTCTTTGAAAATAACAGGTTTGATCTTCGAGAGCCCCACCCCATCTTTTAACCCAGCCAAAGAACACTCTGCTACAACTAACCCAACACTGCTGGAATCTGCCAAGGAAAGGAAAGCAAATATTCAGAAAGTGCCACCTGCCAATCCTCCTCCCCGAACAACACTCAGTACAACATTCAGTTTTTTTGCCAGCCACCCCTCTCCACCCCCACCCAGCCCACACCCTCCTAAAGGATTCGATATGATGGTATCAAACCACCTGACTGAAAGTCCACAGATCGAGTTCTGGGCATGAACCAAGATAAGGTGTCTGCTTGTTGAACTTAAGATTGTTTGACACCACGTTAAAACGTTCACTGGTTTTCCTGGAATTCCAGCTGAGCATCTTATACATCTGAAAGGTTTAGAAAATGCAACGGATTTTAAATCCAAAACACACAGCATACATATATATGATTCCGTCATAGGTAAATGTCTTTTATTATGCATACTTAAAGCACAGACGGAAATCTTTAACCCAGGAAAATGGGATACACTGAACTTCAAGGTGTCCAGAAAGATGAGACATAGGGTCTATTTACAGGAAAAAAAAACATATGTATGTATTCATTGAACGTCTACCATTCATCAGGCAGTATGTTGAGCACCTTCTACACAATGACCTAGTGCCTCTCATAAAATCCAAGAGACAAGTCTTCTTATGCTGTTTTACCAGTAATGAGATGGAGAATCAGAAAGGGTGAATGGCCTGGCCAAGGTAGTTGCAGACAGCCAGTTGGAGAGCAGGGATTTGAACCAGGCTAACTTCAGAGCCCAGGACCTTAACCACTATGGTGAAAACTACACACTGTATAGTTCCCAAAGAGACTGCTGCTTGAAAAACAAAACAAAAAAACAAAACAAAACAGAACCACCCACTCTTGTGCAAAAGGTAGTGCCTCAGAGTAAATGTGTTTTCCGATGATCTACATCTCTGACAGCATGAAATCTTCATATTGGTTAAGATGTCTGTCTGTAAAAACCCTGTCTAGCCAAGGTACTAAAACTTCATCCTCGGTGCATAAGCACTACTTTCTAGAATTAAGCCAGATCCATGGGGGGTTTTAGTCACTGGACAGTTCAAAGTCTTATCCGCACAGATTCAGCAATATACGTCCTATTGCTTTCAATGCCAAACATATAAAACATATCCTGTAATTCTACAGAGTGGAAGAGCCGAGGGCTGAGCAACTAAACACTGTGGTAGTCCTGCATAAGGAAATGGTTGTTTTCCTCTTGTGGGCACACGAAGAGCCCTGTACGGATAAACATCAGTACCGTGAGGCCATGCGGAGCCCAGTCACCAAATATTTACAAAGAGTATTTACATCAACTCTTTCTGGCCTTTTCCATGCCAACTTTTCTAAGCAGGTGTCCCTTGATTACAGCCGATTGATCAAAAGGTGCCTCTGATGTGACCGGTGGGTGTTTTTTGTTGTTGTTGTTTTGTTTTAATTATATTTGAAGCACTATTCTGAGAGAAGACGGCGGAGAGAAGAAAGGGTGCCCAATGGGTGGGCGAGAGGCGAGCCCCGCTCCCCGAGCCTGCCTCCCCAGGTAGCTCACCAAGATGCCCATCACGTCGGTCCAGAGGCGGGAGAACGCCTCGGACGTGCCGGCCTCAGGCTCAGGCTTCTGAGCCGGTTCCACCTCGGGCTCGGGCTCGGGCTCCGGCGCCGGGCCAGCAGCTCCCGCGTCCTCCTCCATGGCCGCGTCCCAGTGCGTCCGGGTCCCCGCGCTGCCCACGGCCAGCAGCAGCGCGTTGGCCGCCGGGGCACAAGGTCCCCGCCCGCGGCGTCACCGGGCCGCGCCCCCGCGTCGCATGCCCCAGGCTCCGCCGGGTACGAGCGCCACTACCAGGGCTCCGCACCTCGATTCGCGGTGACCGCGACTGACAACTCCAGAAACTTTTCCTAGCCCGGGCCGGGCGCAGCAACGGGGTAGCCGGAGCGGAGTCCGCACCACTGGCTGCGGCGGGGAGCTCGCGGGACGAGGGAGCCAGGAGCCTCAGTGCACAGGCGCCGTGTCCTGCGACGGGGACCGGCTCCTGGCGGCACGAGACTCGACTCTACCAGAGAGTCTGTGCGGGGCTCGGCGTGGGACGGTGACGCCTGGGGACCCGGGCTAACCAGTCCTAGACCCCTCTCTTCAGAATGAGCTCTTCCAGCTCCACATGACTCCCTCCCCTCCGGGCTCAAGAAAGCGTTTAGCAACAAAAGGTGCTCTGATGTCAGGCGCTTTGCATGGAAATGAGCCTCAGCCTGGCCAACAAATCGCCTGTTGAAAGTGCAGCCACGCCGCGGGCCTCGGGCCCCGCACAAGTCCCCAATCGCGCCATTCACCTCGCGCCTTCCGCCCCAGAAACTGCAGAAAGTTAATCTTTAAGCTGCTCTCGGCGCCCAAGTTCACCAGGAGTCAGTATGGTGACAACCCACACCTCGCCCTGGGGAAGTCGAACGACCCATGGGTTTACAGTCCTGTCTGTCAACCTAGGTTTGAAAAACAAAGTGTGACAAAGCTCGCCAGGACATGAACCATTGTTTGGGTCCTTGGATAAGTGGGGACGATTTGACTCCAGAGTGGCCGCAGTGCTATCCCCTTCCAAGGTTTTCAGATAACTAGTGAAGACCCTCTTTGGGTTGTAAGGGTTTTTTTTGTTTTGTTTTGTTTTGTTTTGTTTTTTTGGTTTTTACATGAAAGACACTGGCAAGAGGTAAGTTCAAAACTAAAAGTTAATTTTATGGCCGCTCAGCCCTGTGTATGTTTTCCCAAAGGAAAACCCTTGGGGGAAATAGCCCTGAAGAGGTTTTTTTGTTTTTGTTTTTTTTTTTCCTTCTGTTTTCTTCCTCTTCCTCCTCTTCTTTCTCATCGTCCTTCTTTTGTATTACTCGGAGAATTTCTCCTAAGAGATGACAGTGCCCATCCTATTTGAAACTAAAGAAATCCAAAGAATCTGTCCCTTATTAAAGAGTTGGGGTGGGCAAGGGATGAAATGAGAGACCCCAGGAATAGAACAATTACTTCTGAAGTTTCCTTCTCAGCTTACATACATAAAAGGAGTTAGGCATGTCCTCCACATCCTCTTGGCGTTGAGAACAGCAGTCTGTGCAATGGGCGAATAGCTCTCATCCACAAAGTCAAAACCCGAAAAGAAAAGAAGTGGCTGGAAGAGATGGGGTGGGGGTTGGGTGTAAGTGCTTGCTTTGAAAGCCTGAAGATTTCAAACCCCCAGAATCCAAGGGAAACACTAGCACAGTAGAGTATGGTCCGGGAAGTAGACAACCCCGATTCTTGAGGCTTTAGTGGCCAGCAAGTCCAGACAGCTGGTGAGCTCCAGGGTTCAGTGAGAGATCAGGTCTCAAAAAATAAGATGGGAGGCTGGAGAGATGGCTCAGAGGTTAAGAGCACTGGCTGTTCTTCCAAAGGTCCTGAGTTCAATTCCCAGCAACCACATGGTGGCTCACAACTATCTACATTGAGATCTGGTGCCCGGGCATATATGTAGAGCAAATACTATATACATAGTAAATAAATAAACAAACAAATAAATAAATGTTTACAAAAAATAAGATGGGGAGTGGTAGAGAAAAGTACCTGACTTCAGTCCCTGACCTTGACAGGTCTGTGCATGGAGTGTATATGCGACGCACACACTCACACGCACATACTCACACGCGCACGCGCACAAGTATTTTACTACTACTACTTTCCCGCCAACATTTTTCTTTTTTGGTTGGGTAGTGTGTGTGTGTGTGTGTGTGTGTGTGTGTGTGTGTGTGTGTGTGCTTTTACATGTGTGTATGTGTGCTCCAGTATGTTTCAGCTGCAGAAGAGGCTTAGACCCTGAATCAATGTAGCTAGGCCAGATGTTTCTCTGGGCTGGTGGAATTAAGCCAGAGGGTTCCAGGCTTCTTGGGTGCTTTGAGAACTTAAACAAAGTGCTCTAAGAAATGTGAGGTCGTGGTGACGCAGCCTTTAATCCCCAGCACTCAGGAGGCAGAGGCAGGCAGATCTCTGTGAGTTTGAAGCCAGCCTGGTGTACAAAGTGAGTCCAGGACAGCCAGGGCTACACAGAACAGAAAAACCTTGCCTCAAAAAACAAAACAAAACAAAAAAAGAAAGGGAAAAAAAAAAAAGAAATGTGAGTGAGTTTTAAAAGCAATGGTTTTGTCTATAAAGACATCAAAATAAATAACTGGCGAGAAAAGGAAAGTAGCCTTTCCTGATGACTTTTTCATGGGTAAATTTAAGGAGTTTCAACTTGAGGAAACATACGCAGCCTGTCCTGCATAAAAACCTGACAAGTGAGTTACGAAAGCCGGAGTGGGGGCTGGGACTGAGAAGGAGCCCATCTCAGACACCAATTAGAAGTCTAGCTCTCCTTGACTCAAATGTCCTGGGGCAAACCCTGAACCTTTCTAGGCCAAGGTTTCCCTATCCAAGAGGGGGCAAGGCCAAGCTAATTGCCATGCATCACTTCCCGGGCTAGTATGTTTCCAGTCACCTAAAGATAGTAAGGTTTTGCTGCAACACACAGGATACATCGATAAGTGAACCTTAGCTGACATTTGACACTTATGGTTGTCTGCCCTTTAAACTCCTCCCTTTTGTGACCCTCCCTTACACGTGGCTGAAGAAATGTGAGAATCAGTATTTTGGGGGTGGGCTAATGCCTATGTCTATAGTGGCAGATTACGTTTTTGCCATATTGCCTAGTGACCTCTCTACTTCTAGAACATAGATAATTTTGACCATGTTAAAAACTAAAGCAGGCCGGACGTGGTGGCGCACGCTTTTAATCCCAGCACTCCGGAGGCAGAGACAGGAGGATCTCTGTGAGTTTGAAGCCAACCTGGTCTACAGAGTAAGTCCAGGACAGCTAGAGCTGTTACACAGAGAAACCCTGTCTCAAAAAACCAACAAAAAAACAAAAACAAAACAAAACCTGAAGCAGAAAAATCTCTCTCTCTCTCTCTCTCTCTCTCTCTCTCTCTCTCTCTCTCGTGTGTGTGTGTGTGTGTGTGTGTGTGTGTGTGTGTGTGTGTGTGGCCTCTCTATTTTTGAAATGACATCACCATACAGGCAAAAAGATAAGGAATTCAAGACTGGCTTTGGCTATGTGAAAACATGCCTCCAAAAAAAAAAAGATAGATGATAGATAGATAGATAGATAGATAGATAGATAGATAGATAGAGGATATATGATAGATAGATGATAAATAGGTAGATGATAGATGATAGATAGATAGAAGCTGAATCTCTTTCCTCATCACCTTCCATAAACTAAATTAAAACGTAACTAATTATTGCCCTAAGATTGAGTCTTTTCTCCTACAGATGCCTTCTCCGGCTTTTAAATAATTCCTCTTTCCTTATCAAAGAATCGCCATCATCCTCATCTTCATCCTTCATCCATATTGATCTATGTTTGATTCCCACAAACCTTGCCAAGGTAAGGCAAGTATAAACTCCTTAAGGGGTACGCTAAGATCCTACCTTCGTCATATTTTCCTTTCTTCCAGATTGCTGGAATTGGGAAATCAATTCTGTGGGTCTTGATAAGTGGTTTTGTTTGTTGATATTATGTATCTGTGGTGGTTTGAATAGGAATGACCCCCACGGGCTCATATATTGAATGCTTAGTCATCAGGGAGTGCCACTATTAGAAAGGATTAGAAGGATTAGGAGTTGAGCCCTTGTTGGAGAAGGTGTGGCTTGCTGGAGGAAGAGTATTATTGGGGGTGGATTTTGAGGTTTTAAAAGCCCAAGACAAGGGCTGGAGAGATGGCTCAGCGGTTAAGAGCACTGGCTGCTCTTCCAGAGGTCATGCCTTCATGAGTTCAATTCCCAGCAACCACATGGTGGCTCACAACCATCCATAATGAAATCTGGTGCCCTCTTCTGGCCTGCAGATATACCTGCAGACAGAACACTGTATACATAATAAATAAACCTTTAAAAAATAAAAAAAAATAAAAAATAAAAGCCCAAGACAAGCCCAGTGTCTCTTTTTCTCTTTCTCTGTCTGCAGACCAGGATATTTGCTCTCAGCTAGGCCTAAACCTCTGAAACAGCAAGCAAGCCCCAATTACATATTTCCTTATATAAGAATTTCCGTGGTCATGGTGTCTCCTCACAACAATAGAACAGTGACTAAGACAATATCCCAGGCTGATCTTGAACTCACTGTGTAGCAAAGGATGCCCTTGACCTCTTGCCTCCACCTCCCAAGTACTAGGATTACAGGCATAGGCCACTATACCTGGTGTAATAAATACTGCAACAAATGAGCAGAAAACTATCAGAATGCATTACATACAACACAGGACTACATACACATGTTTATAATGGCTTGCTTTGTAGTTGCTCTTTCTGTGGGTCAGGATTATAAAATTTCAGGCCACTCCTCCAGACATTGCAAGGTAGTTAGGATTCCAGATGCAGCCTGAGTAAGTCATTCTACTAACAAAGAAAGGTTAACTGGAGTACTTGTGTGGGTGAAAGTACCGTCTTACCAAGGAAACAAAAGCAAAAATATTATTTTGTTTCCTGCCCCCCATCCTACCCCCCAACCCAGAGCTAAGGACCGAACCCACATGCTAGGCAAGTGCTCTAACACTGAGCTAAATCCCCAACGGAGAAAGCACAAAGATTAGTAAATGAGACCTAAATCACAGTTATGTTTAAAGACATTTGGCAAAGTATGTATCTCATATGCAAAAGAGGGAAATTCTGTCTGTTTTCATAGGTCTGGGGTTGTTAGTGATGACGCAAGAATCTTTACTTGGTAGAGCCTTGGCGCTTTCCCAACCCTCCCCCACCCACTTGTCCCCGTGAGGCGAGATCTGAGTTTCCTTCCTTGTTCATCCTACCTAAAGATCTCAGGTCACAAGAAGTCATTCCTAGCCCTGGAATGTGATCTCTGAGTCATAAAGCCGAGTGGTAACCTCTGGCCAGGTGTGGTCATGAGGACTCTACAGTCACCTCTGTTTTTTCTCTTTGTTATTTTGACTGTCAGTTTTGTTTTGCTTTGGTTTGGGTTTGTTTTTTTTTTTTTTGATGTTTGTTTGTTTGTTCATTTTTGTGCGCAAGAGAGCAAGCGCAGCCTCTCCTATCAAGCTGTATTCTCCATCCCTCTTCAGCTTTCGTAGTGAGGATCATAAAAATAGCAGTGATGACAGTTATTTGTTTTAACTTACTTTCTCTTTGGGACTGTGCTTAAAATTGAAATACATTTCATACATGGATGTGATGGCACTTGCCATTAATCACAGCCTTGGGGAGGCAGAGATAGGAGGATCTCTGACTCCAAGGCCAGCCTTGTCTACAGAGCAAATTCCAGGAATACACAGAGAAACCCTGTCTCCAAACAAACAAACAAACAAATAAATACATTTTATAAACTTTGACAATCCTGATATGGCACTTAGGATTTCCCTTCACCATCCAATAGTCCACCCAGCTCCTTCCTGTTGTGTGTGAGTGAGTACGGTGAGAGTGGGAGGGTAATAGATGTCTGTGAGTAGTCTGTCTGTCTGCCTAATTCCTGAAGGGCCGTGAACCTGAACCTGAAGCTCATGGATTCTTTTTATGTTTAGTTTTTCAGCTAGGCTGGCAGCCAGCAACCCGCACGCCCATCTCTGCACTCGGCGGAGCTGGGGTTAGAGGTATGCATAAGACCATAACTCACCTGTTAGGTAGTTGCTGGGATCTGAACTCAGGTCCTCAAGGTTGCACAGCAAGCACTCTTAACCACTGAACCGGCTCTTCAGTTCCATGCATTTTCCCCCCAATACTAGGGACTGAGCATAGGGCCTCATGTATGTTAGGTAAGGGTTCAACCAGTGAGCTTTATCCCCTAACTCATTTCTTCCCATTTGAATCATCCACTACATCCATCTGTTTATCAGTTTCATCCTTTCCTTCCTTCAACCTCACTCCCATCCAAAACAGAGATGATGGACTGGAGAGATGGCTCAGCAGGTTAAGAGCACTGGTTGCTCTTCCAATGGACCCAGGTTCAAATCCCAGCACCCACAAGGCAGTTTGCAAAACAGAGATGAGCTCTGCTGACCAGACTTCCTATATCTGGGTCAAATTGATTGGCTTTTCTTCATCTTCACTACCAGCCTCTGAGACATTAGGGCTGTCATTTCCTATCATATTTTATAAATAGCAGCTCTTCTCTTTAGTGAGGGTACAATCAGTAGGATCATCTAGATATTTGTTTTGCGTGTGTTGTTGGTTTGGGTGTTTTGTTTTGTTTTGTCTTGAGACGGGGTCTCACGTTATGTAGACCTGGATGGCTGGCTTGGAACTCTCTCTGTAGACCAGACTGACTGAATTTACAGAGCTCTACCTCCCTCTGCTTCCTGAGTGCTGGGAAGAAAGGGCTGCAGCACCATCCTGTCCCAGCAACCCTGGATGCTGCTTCCCAGGGCACAGTGTTGTGGAGTGTTGTGGGCTCAAGTGTGACAGCCTAGCAAACTTAGGGCAAGCCAGAAAGAAAAGCAGTGTCCTGCTGAAGAAATGTGAAGTTTTTTTTGTTTTGTTTTGGTTTGTTTTCTACTCTGAGTTTTTGTTTTGTTTTGTTTTGTTTTGTTTTGTTTTGTTTTTGTGGGGGGGGTGTTTGTTTGTTTGGTTGGTTTTTGAAGACAGGGTTTCTCTGTGTAGCCCTGGATGTCCTAGAACTTACTTTGTAGACAAGGCTGGCCCATAACTCAGAGATCCTCCTGCCTCTGCCTCCTGAGTCACTGGGATTAAAGGCATGCACCATCACTGCCTGGTAGAAATGTGAAGTTTTTTTTTTTTTTTTTTGTTTTTCGAGACAAGGTTTCTCTGTGTAGCCCTGGCTGTCCTGGACTCACTTTATAGATCAGGCTGGCCTCGAACTCACAAAGATCCACCTGCCTCTGCCTCCCAAGTGCTGGTATTAAAGGCGTGCGCCACCACCGCCCGGCGAAATGTGAAGTTTTAACAGACTTCTATATTAAAAAATTAGATCAGTGTGCTCCATAAACAAATAAATATCTAACTTTAAAATTTTACTAGCTGGGCGTGGTGGCACAAGCCTTTAATCCCAGCACTCAGGAGGCAGAGGCAGGCAGATCTCTGTGAGTTCAAGGCCAGCCTGGTCTATAAAATGGAGTCCAGGACAGCCAGGGCTATACAGAGAAACCCTGCCTCAAAAAACCAAAAAAAAAAAAAAAAGATGCGATTAGGAAATCAGTGAGCAGTAGTAGTTCTGCACAACTCTAATCCCAGGATTTGAGAGGCAGAGGCATGGGAATCAGAAATTCAAGGCCAGCCTGGGCTTTATAAGACCCTGTCTAAAAAAAGTGGAACAGAGGAAGGGGGAAGAGAGGGAGGCATGGAGGGAGAAGAAGGAGGAAGAAGAAGGGGAGGGGAGAGAGGAAAGGGGGGTAAGGGAGGGACGAAAATGAAACTGCTTTCTTGAAGATACTCCTCTTTCAGGGGGTTTTGGTTGGTTGATTGCTTTGCTTTGCTTGCGTGAGAGGGAGTCTTATTAATGTAGCCCAGTCTAACCTTAAACACTACCAGCTCAGGTTGTCCACCGACTTGTAATCTTCCTGTCTTCCTTAGATTCCTGAATGCTAGAATCACAGGTGAACAAACTACCATGTCCAGTATATTTGTATTCAAAGGGCAGAAAATTAAGTATCTATATTAAAACAAGAATGGCACTTTATTTAAGTATTTGTTTTGTTTTAAATGACACATTTTCTGCTGATAGCATATATTAAATCTGAAAGATTATAGAGAGCCCAGTTTATGCTTGGTGTTGAAACTGAGCAATAAAAATAGATAAGCTCATTTAATTCTTTGCCACTCATCAACAATGTCTCCATCTCTGGCACTCCAAAATGGGGCATTCCACAATGCCTTGGGGAGCCAAATTCAAGGGGAGACCGATAGGCTAAACTATTTTTCTTCGACAAACTATCCAATGATTTTTTTCCCCTCACAAATGCCTGAGAGGTGATCCAAACTCATGCAAAAGCAGTACCTAGGTTTTTTTTCAGTTTTTGGTTTCGTTGTTGTTTTGTTTTTGTTATTTTTTAATCCCCTTCATCAAGGAGTACTTGAGAGAAATGAGAAAAGATCTGAGAACAACGTAAAGGGAAATTAAAACAAAATAAAAACATGGGCTGAAGACATGGCTCAGCAGTTAAGAGCACCACCTACTCCTTCAGAGGACCTGGGTTCGATTCCCAGCACCCCCATGATGGCTCACAACCAACTGTAACTCCAGTTCAAGCAAATAGGATCTGACACCCTTTTCTGCCCTCCACAGGCCCTAGGCATGCAAATGGTACACAGACATACTTACTGGCAGATCATAAAATAATAAGTTAAAAACAATTTTTAAAAATTGGATACTGAGCCGGGCGGTGGTGGCGCACGCCTTTAATCCCAGCACTTGGGAGGCAGAGGCAGGCGGATCTTTGTGAGTTCGAGGCCAGCCTGGTCTACAAAGTGAGTCCAGGACAGCCAACAATACACAGAGAAACTCTGTCTCGAAAAAACCAAAAAAAAAAAAAAAAATTGGATACTGTCAGAAGAGGTCAAGGTGCAAAGGTGAATAAAGTAAAAAGAGGAGGCTCTACATTCCTCTGAAATGTCTTTTTGTCAGGTTTTTTGTTTTGTTTTATTTTTGGTTTTTCAAGACAGAGTTTCTCTGTGTAGCCTTGGCTGTCCTGGACTCACTTTGTAGACCAGGCTGGCCTCGAACTCACAGAGATCCACCTGCCTCTGCCTCCAGGGTACTGGGATTAAAGGCGTGCGCCACCACACCTGGCTCTGAAATGTTTCTGTTTTTACATTTTATTGTTTATTTAGTATGTGTGTGTGAGTGCCTGTGCACATGGGCTTATGAATACATGTGTGTGTGGGTGCCTGAAGAAGCCAAAAGAGGATAAGATGCCCCGGTGATGGTGCTGAAATTAGCTTCTTTATGTCAGTTCTGGGAACCACACGTGGGTCCTCCGCAAGCACAGCACTTGCCCTCACCCTCTGAGTTACCTCTTCACACCCGTCCGAAAGTGTCTGCTACTCTGATAAGCCACAATACTTCCCTGGCTACTGACAGTTCTTCATCTGGGCTGATGCTATGGAAGTGCCAAGAGTCTGGCTGCCAGTGACTCCATCAGCAACATTTATGGGTGTTCACTCCATAACTCCCACTACCAGCCGTGTGTTACTGAGATCGCCTTTAATCCCAGTGCTAGGGAGGCAAAGGCAGGCAGATTTCCGAGAGTTCCAGAGAAGCTGGTCCATACACTAAGGTCCGGGACGTGTGGAGCTATATTGTGAGACCTTGTCTCTAAAAAACAAATAAAACAACAATAATAAAAGTCAGACTCCTGGGGTGCGATAGATGGATCAGCAGTTAAGAGCATGCACTGCTCTTGCAGATCACCCGACCGTGTTCAGTTCACAGCACCCATGCTGGACAGATCACAAGTACTTGTAACTCTAAATGATCTGAGGCTTCTGCCCTCCACAGGTGCCTGCACAGCATGTGCCCATACCACACATGAACATATTCATGCACATACAAATAATCTAAAAACAAATATATTTGAGATACCTTTTTTTTTAGGTTTTCTGAGACAGGGTTTCTCTATGTATCCATGGCTGTCTTGGACTCTCTTTGTAGACCAGGCTGGCCTTGAACTCATAGAGACTGCCTGCCTCTGCCTCCCGAGTGCTGGGATTAAGGCGTGTGCCATCACACCCCGCAACTTTTTTCTTTTTTTAAAGTCAGGATTCCACTCTGCTCCCTGGGCTGGCCTCAAATACAGGATCTTTCTCTTCAGCCTCCCAAGTACCAGAATGACAAATGTATGCCATCATGCCCAGGCAGCCTTAGAAAAATTCCTAAAGCCATACGGAGTTCTGAACTGCGTGATTCTGAACTGGCACATTCTATACAGTTGTGGTTTGAATATGAAATATGTTTTTATGGCTCACTTAAATCCTAGGTTCCTAGGTTGTGACACTATGCTGAAGACTGTGGACCCTTCAGAAGGTAGGGCGTGGCTGATGCAAGCAGATTAACTGAAGCAGGCCTTTGGAGGTTGTGCCCACTCCATCTGTGTCCTAGATACAGTCCCTGCACTCTGCCTGCTGCCAAGTGAAGAGTCTGTCACACACTTCCACTCCCATCAGCTCTATCATGCCTTCCCTGCTACTGATACCAAGGAATTTCCTGGTCCCATTTGTGTTCTTAATTTCATCGATAAAGAATTTTAAAATGGTCTTCGAAAGAAACTCAACAGAGATTTCATCAGAATTTGAGAGGAACACAGAAAGGCAGGCAATCTGTAAATCTAGACAGTTTGTGAGGTGGGAGGTACTGCAGGGAGGGAGAAAAGCAAGAAAGTCATTCCTTTTGAGTTAGAAGTCAAAATCCTGGCATATTCAGCTATGGAGGTCAGGAGGCACTGCATGGCCGAAGGGGCGGAAGCTTCAGAGAAAGAATGAGAGTCCAGAGTTTCAGATAAAGCATGCTTGGACTTTTGGCCAGTGTGGTGGCTTCAATAGGAATGGCTCCCATAGACTCAAGTGTTTGAATGCTTGGGCCATAGGGAATGGACTATTAGGAGATGTGGCTTTTTTGGAGTAGATGTGGCCTTGTTGAAGGAAGTGTGTCACTGTCGGGGCCATAAAAGGAGACTTTGATGTCTCCTATGCTCAAGCTCCACCCAGTGTGAAGACAATCCACTTCTGCTGCCTGTGGTTCAAGATATAGAAATCCCAGCTACCCCTCCAGCACCAGGTCTGCCTGCATGCTGCCATGTTTCCTGCTATGATGATAGTGGACTAAACCGCTGAAAGTGTAAGCCAGCCCCAATGAAATGTTTTTCTTTAAAAGACTTGCTGTGATCATGATATCCTTTCACACCAATAAAACCCTAACTAAGACAGCCAGAGATTAAAAAAAAAAGAAAGAAAGAAATGGAAGGGCATGCTTAGTACTAGGCTACAGATCTGAGTTCAGAGGGCACCTGATTCCAGGCTTTTATGTCCCAGAACAAGGGACTGCACCGGAGACACATGGTTAGAAAGATGATAGAAGCCGGGCGTAGTGGCGCACACCTTTAATCCCAGCACTTGGGAGGCAGAGGCAGGCGGATCTCTGTGAGTTTGAGGCCAGCCTGGTCTACAAAGCAAGTCCAGGACAGCCAGGGCTGTTACACAGAGAAACCCTGTCTTGAAAAAAAAAGAAAGATGATAGATAGATATTTTAGATAGATAGATAGATATAGATGAATGGATGATAGACAATGTCTATTAAGAAAGAAAGTAAAAAGTCCCAAGCATGGAGTAATAGAAAGCTGAGGAAAAGCCCTCTAAAGTATTGAGTTTGAGTCACAAGGTGTACAGCCTTGTACAGGATATTTACCCAGCACATGCCTCTACTTTGGAAGGCACAGACTTTTTGAGCATGCTCTGTTTATTACATGATGCCCAAGCAAGGAAGGGTTTCGAGCTTTTCCTCTGCTAACTGGTTTCTTTTACATATGAACCCGGATGGTTCTGTTGCCAGGCCCTACTGCCCTGCCTACTGTGGTGGAGTATGACCCTCTGAAACCCTGAGTCAAAGTAAGACTCCTCCCTTCACTTGTCTTTGCCAGGTACTTTGGTACTTTCTACATTCAAAAGTAATACATTCAGAAACGTACATTACTGGCAGGAAGCAAGATTCTAGTGGGCTGTCTAAGTACCTATGAGCACCAAAAAAGTGGGCAGCTGGAACTGCCATTCCGCCTTTTGTTTAAAGCAAAGAACCAAAGGAGTCCAACTCAATATCAATTTAAAAAAATCAAGATGGAAATGTCCTATGGAAAGCCATGGAGTTATATGAGAAGGTCCTGCCATAAGAAGAAAGAAGAAAATGCGGAGACTGCTGTATTTGGGCTATTTATCTTTTTTACTTACACTTTTTGGCAATGTTAAAAAAAAAATTCATTAAGAGACCAGAGATTGTGTTGTTTCCAAGTTATGCAAAGACAGACTTAAAGGCACAGCTGGTAAGCATCTACCACCCAAGCTGGTGCATCAATCTTGTCGATTGTATGAACTTTATAACAGTGCCTGCTTGCTTCTCCGTTACTTAAGCATGGTTGTTGCTGGGGAAAATGGTTTTGCCCGTTCAATTAAAAATGGCTGGTTAATACTGCTACTTTGCTTCCTTGAGATGCCACAGCGTTATGTACATGGGGCAAAAGTCCTACTTCCCATGTGGGGGCCAGAGGAAACTTTTGGGTCTCCTTCAAGCATCGTCCGCCAGAGTGCATGTATGTGCTGTATAAGCATGCGAGAGCCCACAAGGTCAGAAGAAGATGTTGGATGCCTCTTTAGAATTAGAGTTACAGGCTATCATAAGCCACCCTGAGGGTGCTGGGGACCTAACAAAGATTCTCTGCAAAGAGTTCTTAGCTGTTGAACCATCTCTCCAGCCCTTTACTTTTGTTGTTGTTGTTGTTCAGACAGGATATTTCAGTGGCCTGGAACTTAGCTGGCTGACCATTGAGTCCCAGGTATCCTCCTGCCTCCGGACTGGCATCAGCCCCCCCCCCCATGGGTTCTAGGGATCAAGCTGTGGTCCCTATGATCCCTCAGCAGGCACTTTACACACAGTCGGCTTCTCCTCAGCCCTGAATAATTATCGTTTTTAAGCATAGCATTCTGTTTTAAAAAAACAAACAAATGTGTTGGCTTAATAAAAAAATTTTAAAAAGGGGGTGTGATATTCATTTTACTACTCACTTCTCCAATGACTCAGAAAATTTACTTTAGAAATGACTAGGCAAGGCATTGCCCGGTCCTGCCATTAACTTTCAGTGGCTCTATTTCATTCTGTTCTTTCTGTTCTTCATGGAGGAGCCCAGACTTTGGATCATAAGCAACTTGATTTCTCTACTAGTAACATTCATCTGCTGCCCCGTTACAGAGACATTCCTATCTTTGTGGCTGAATGTAAGAACCCCAGCTGTCCCTCCAGGAGTAAACCTCTATTATTTTTTTTAAAGATTTGTTTATTTATTTTATGTATATGAGTGCTCTGTTTTCATGAACACCAGAAGAGGGAATCAGATTCTGTTACAGATGGTTGTGAGCCACCATGTGGTTGCTGGGAATTGAACTCAGGACCTCTGGAAGAACAGTCAGTGCTCTTAACCTCTGAGCCATCTCCACAGCCCCTCTATTAGTTTTGAAATCTCAAAACCATAGTTCTCCCTTCTCACTCGATTCAATGTCCCTACTTCCCATATGAAGTGGAGTCCTATGGACTCTTGTTCAGGGTCATTTTCTTCTCCTGAATCCTTTCTTTCACATCACATTTCCAGTGACAGACACACAGGCATACACACACACACACACACACACGCACGCACACACACACACACACACACTCGGAGGCTCAGTTATTGCAGCTTCTCTAAATGTCCTTCCACAATTGCAGATATTATTAGATGAACTCTGTGAAGAACTCATCAAAAGAGGTGGCACCATGGGACTGTCTCAAAGAGCTTCTTACATTCAGAGCTAGAAGGTTCTAGTTGCAGGACAGTGGGTCAGAAGGGCCTCTTTAATTAATGCCTTGGTGGAGTTTGGTGAAACAATTCCCTGTTTAGGGAAGTGTATACCACTCACTGTTCCTATGGCCGGTGCTGGCCTGAAATGAGGTTTGAAATTAAAAAAAAAAAAAATAGTCACATGGGTGAGAAGGCACCAGATTTTCTTTACTATTTCTCTGTTAGTGAATGCAAGGGAGAAAATGTTTTAATGGCATGTGTAGGCCTAATTTGTTCTCATCCCTCAAAGGAAATAACTAGGTGCTAGCTACCCTCCATCTAATGAATGTTCTCGAAAATCAGATGATGTTGATTCTAATGGCAAAGAGACACTTCACAAAGAACTCTTGTTCTGGAAATGAGGTCATCTGGACAGTCTACCCATTAAGAAAAAGCCTATTCTGCTTTCAGAGGTCACCTATTGGGGCAGGAAATCTTTCAGCCAGAGAACCAACATCTGGCCCAAGTCTTCCAGGCTGAAATGCCAGTTTCCTGATCTAAATGGAATACACATGGGAGGAAAAAAGACGTCTCCGTTTGCCCAAGCATTCTTCACCAAAGCATAGATAAGAAACTTGGGAAAAGAACTGCGCTTTGTTTATCAACACAAACAGAACCAGTCAAGCAGTTGCATGAAATTTTCGTTTCTTTCTGTAGCAATTCTTAAGAGCAGAGGGACAAATTAATCACTCACAAGTTAAATCCATAAATAAACTTGCTTTAGCTGATCATTTATACTGATTCATTCCAGACTGGGCAAGAATTTGCTTTTTTATTTTTTTATTTGTTTGCTCAGTTTGGGTGTGGCCGACTGCACCCAGAGCCCCAGGCCTGCTCCACACAAGTCCTACCATAGAGCTACATCCTTAGTCTCAGGATTTACTTTTGTACTGTGGGGGGAGGTGGGAGGAGGCTAACTCAAAGCAACAGAATCCAACTTGAAGGAAAAAACTGAGAGGACTACGTTTTTGAATATGACACCTGCCCCTCTAGGCTCACTAACTGAGTAGCTTGTCCCCAGCTGGTGACACTTTTTTAAGAAATGGTGGAAATGTTAGGAATCGGGGCTTAGCTGGAGGAAATAAGAGACTGTGTGTCTTCGAAGATTATCCCTGGTCCCAGGTGGGTTCCTTCTCCCTTCCCTCTGCTTTTTGTGTACCATGAGATGAGCGAGCTCTGTTGCAGGCTACACTGGGCCCAGAACCAAAGACTACAGACCTGTTATAAAGACTAAAACCCTGCTCTCCTTAATGTATTTCTCTCAGGTATTTGATCCCAATAACAACAACAAAAGTCATTGACTATTACAGTGTTTAATCAACATAAGAAAAATGTCCTTAGTGGGTGCTGATTTCATTTTTCCCTAAGCCAGGTTTGGACTTTAGAATCCTCCTGCCTTTACCTACCAAGTGCCAGGATTACAGGGGTGTACCACTATATCAGTTTATGCAGTATTAATGACTGAACTCAGAGGTTCCTACATGTTAAGCAAGCACTCACTAACTCAACTTACATCATCCTCAGCCTGAAAAAAAAAACTCTTCTTTCTTTCTTTTTCTCTTCTTTCCTTTCTTTAGACAGAGTCTTACTGTGTAGCCCTATCTTCCCTGGAACCCACCCTACAGATCAGGCTGGTCTTAAACTGCCTGGCTCTGCCTCCTGAGGGCTGGCACTAAGGACATGTGCCACCTTCCAGCCTTGAAAGTCATCTTGTAGAGCTGTCTGAAAGTGCCATGGGAGATTCCATATGTGGCTCCAGTAGAAAGTGTGTGTGTATTCAGAAACTCCAAATCTCTGGGTTTCATCCTAGCACAAAATCAAAAAGCATTTTATGTGCGAGTTTCAAATTTGTTATTCCATATCCTTTATTTGGGTTCTGAAGATATTCCATAATTACAATTAGTTACTCCTCTGCCAGTAGCAGGTCTGGACACTTTGTCTATTATTCCATCATTCCCTCATTCACCCAAGCACCAATGACAAGGCTGAAACGTTATTGGGAATCCCATTGGGCAGGCCTGTTTTCAGGAATCGACTCCACTAAAAGAGGTAGAATAACAGGCAAATAAATACTCTAGAAGGTGCTCAAATTTGGGGGGAATGAACAGAATTCAGAAAAAGGGACCCTTTTAAAGGCTGTAGAGGCCACACAATCCATTCTTTTTTTTTTTTTTTAAGATTTATTTATTGTGTATACAGTGTTCTGTCTGCAGGTATATCTGCAGGCCAGAAGAGGGCACCAGGTTTCATTATGGATGGTTGTGAGCCACCATGTGGTTGCTGGGAATTGAACTCATGACCTCTGGAAGAGCAGCCAGTGCTCTTAACCGCTGAGCCATCTCTCCAGCCCACACAATCCATTCTTAAGCCAAGGAAGAGATCAAAGGACTGTCCAGGCAAAGGGACTCCCTGGAGCAGTTGTAAGGTTTCTGTGAAAAGGGTAGATTTTACTACATGCTTCATCTTCTAATCAAGAAAACACAAGAGGGGTATGTTTGTGTGTGTGTTTGTGGGTATGCCCAGTGGTACAGTGATAGATCTTGCATGAACAAGCTCCTGAGTTCATTCCTGATACTGCAAGAAAGGCAGAGGGAGGGAGAGAGGGAGGGAAGAGGGCACTGAGCATGGAGGGGTTCTTGGTTACTGGGTTCCATCCATAACACATGGAAGCATGAGAAAGATCATTTTAGAATAAAAACAGACTAGCAATATATGTGATGAACACTGACTCCATCTTAATAGCTACTGTAATGAGAGCAATATGAAGTCATGGATGTCATGCAGTCCAGGCTACCCTTGTAGCCAGAGCCGGTCTTGAGCTCCTTACCCTCCTGTCATAACCCCGTACGTGCTAGGATGATAGATGTGAGTCATTATGCCTTTTTTTTTTTTAAACAAAAACAAAAACAGCATCTTCTAAGCCTGACCTTGGATCCTCCTGCCAACCTGTAGGTTCATTTTAAATTAAGGATAATGATGAGGTTTTAAAGAAAAATACTTAAGAATATTAAAGATTGAACTTGGCTAAATAGGTCAATTGGTAGAGACATTTGCCACCAATTCTGATGACCTGAGTTTAGTCCCCAGGCCCCAAATGGTGCAAGGAGAGAATCAACTCCAGTAAGTTATCTCCTGACTTCTACATCCACTTGATTGAACATGTCTGCAAACACACACACAGAGAAAGAGAGAGAGAGAGAGAGAGAGAGAGAGAGAGAGAGAGAGGGAGAGAGAGAGAGGGAGGGAGGGAGGGAAACACACACATAGATTAAATTTTAAAAAGAGTATTGAAGATTGAAGTAGGTTTATAAAGTAGACAAACAACCAAACTACTGCAGTGGGGGGGGGGACTTTAAGATTCAAGAGAGCGCCCTGATAAGAAGATAAGAATAACACCTCGGAGATGACGATTGTGATTATGAGGATGATGGAGATGATGGGCAGGGTGATGCTCGTTGTCATTTGCATTTGTGACATACATAAGGCCTATCCTTTTTAGAGGTCAGCACACTGTTAAGCAGTCTTAATTTATTTTTCTTTTTAACATTAGTAAATGGGCCACTGTGGTGGTTTGAATAGGAACCCCCCCCCCCAATAGACTCATGTATATGAATCCTTGGCTCATAGAGAGTGGCACTATTAGGAGGAGTGGCCTTGTTGGAGGTATGTCACTGGGTGGGGGGTTTTAAGGTTTCAGATGCTGAAGCCAGGCCCAGTCTCTCTCTTTCTGTTGTTGGTGGTCCAGATGCAGAACTCTCAGCTACCCCTCCAGCATCATGTCTGCCTGCATGCTGCCATGCTTCCAAGCCATGCTGATAATGGACTAAACCTCTGACACTGTAAACAAGTCCCAATTGAATGTTTTCTTTTATAAGAGTTGGTGTGGTTATGTTGTGTCTTCACAGCAATAGGACAGTGACTAAGACAGCCACCTCCCTTGCAGCAGAGTTTTTCTAGAGGATCTCAGTTCAGAATATCGTGTCACCACCTTTCACACCCTTGGTCCCCTTTTCCCCATACTGAAGGGCATTAAAAGAAATGTCCAAAGTCTTTTCTCCACATTCTGTAGTCCACAAGCTGATGCTTAGATGGTGAAAGTGATCTAAGGCCCCAAACAGAAAGGAAGCCCTGATCTTGCTTTTGTTTTTTGAAGACAAAGCGTTTCATGTAGCCCCACTCAGCTTTGAATTTACTATGTAATCATGGATGGCTTTGAACTACTAATCCTCCTGCCTCTACCTTCCATGTGAAGAAATTATACGTATGTGCCACACGGGGCTTTTAAAGGAGGGTTTGAAAGACTGGGAATTAAAAAAAAACAAAAAACAAGAAAAACCTTTACTGCTTAATGGCAGGTACATGTAGTCTATATAGCAGAATGGCTAGGCCATTTAAAAAATACAGGCATTGTGTCTTCCCTCTTTCCCTTCCTCCCTCCCTCCCTTCCTTCCTCCTTCCCTCCCTTTTAATTCTTCAGTGCTACAGGTACTTTGTATATACTAGGCAAGTGCTCAACCTCTGAGCCACATGCCCAGTCCTGAAATGTACACCTTGCTGATGGCACTAAAAACATTCCAAAAATTTCTACCCAGAATCCAAACAGTATCTTTAAACAGCTGCCAGTGGAATGTGACTGACATACGGAAAAGTATAACTGCTTATTGCTACAAGATTCAAAATGTTGGCAGCTTATAGGAAAAGCTATATGAGGTTCATATCCATTGACCCAGCATTTAGAATCCTGGTCATTTATCCTTGTAAGCTGTTGGAACAAAATCAGAAGCTCCACCTAGAGGTTTATGATCAAATTTTATGTGATGCTGAAAATTTGGAAAGAATCATCCCTTGTTATAACGGAAGAATGATCAAATCAATGATGATATGGTGTCTTGAAGGCTTCATATTTACAGATTAAGATGTTAGTGGAAACACATGTTAAGAGCATAAGCCATCAGCCTCTGCAGGGAGACATTCCTCAGAAATGAAGAGTGCACAGCGTGAGCACACAGGTGAGGCAGGCTCTCCAATATCCTAAGCCAGTGTTTGCAGCAGTGTAGTAGGAGTTCAGAATTTTTGAACAAACAAGTCACTATAGAGTGGAAACTGTTGGCACATTGAGATGGTAGGAGTTTGAATAAAATTATCTTTGAAAGGCTGTCTATGCTCTTACTATGATTATTTAATAACAAGCACTGTTAGTGTTAGCAGCTCACACTTGCTGAGCATTTACTGAATGCAGGCACTGCCTCGGATGTTACACATTTTCAGTTCTATTTTCACTTTTATTTTAAAGGGTTTCTTGTAGTCTAGGATGATCTCAAATTCACTATGTAGCTAAGGATAACCTTGAACTCCTGATCCTTCCAGGATTACAGGTACATACACTGTGTTCAGCTTATCTATCTATCTATCTGTCTGTCTGTCTGTCTGTCTATTTATTTATTTATTTATTTTGGTTCTTTGGAGACAGGGTTTCTCTGTGTAGTAGCCCAGGCTATCCTGGAACTCACTCTGTAGACCAGGATGGCCTTGAACTCACAGAGATCCACCTGTCTCTGCCTCTGCCTCCCAAGTGCTAGGATTAAAGGTGCGCACCACCAGTTCTGGTTTACAGATAGTTTCCAAGTGCCATGTGGGTGGTGGGATTTGAACCCGGGGTCCTTTGGAAGAGCAGCCAGTGCTCTCTCTTAACCTCTGAGCCATCTCTCCAGCATATTTTGTAATATGACCTATTTGCTACCTTCTAACACAGGGCTGCTATTTTTGCACTTTCAGATTCAAGTATTCATGGAGGCAAATTAAACTGCTAGGGAGACACAGAAGAAAGAGCATGAGGGGGAGGGAGGGAAAATAAGCCAGGCAGGTGGGCTAGTTACGTAAACAAGTATGGCAGAAACTAAGGCCCGTGATATTGGTGTTTTAGACCACAAGGCTTCCAGTGTGTGGCATGGTCAGTAAATCTCAGAACCTGAGTCTGAGTGAGTTACCTGGACTCCCTGTGGAAACACTTGGTAGTACTGGAATGACTGAGTTTCTGAAACTGGGGGGTAAAGGGAAAGTTCCTCTCCAAACAGCCATAGAAAGTGACCCGTTTACCCCCTTTGAGGGTTCCTCAATGCCTCACTGTTAAATGATGGAATGTGTTGCAGAAGGTCTACATAGTGCAGCATTTGCAAAAAGGCAGACTGGCCAGGCAAATAGCTCACAAATGGAAACTGAACCCTTCCAACAACAGCAAGTCTAAACTATCGAGTGAGTCCTCAGCCCCATAAGTTTCTCAGCATGGCCTCAAAGCTCCTCAATAATAACAAATATTCAGAAACCACCTCTTTTGATCCACCCAAGGAGTTTCACTTTCTTCGTTTTTCAGGTCTGATGATTAACATGGTGTCACGGGTGACCAAGAACTCTTTATTAGACTGAGTATTATTACCATTGCCTAGGTTTGTAAATGCCGTTGGAATGGGATGTCTGCATCCAAGACAACCATTTAGCCTCTGGACAGTAACAGTAGCAAATTTCCCAGTAGAATTTCTCGGATACAGAGGCTATTTTCTTTACTGTTCCTTTCTAGGTTTTCCCCCATTGGCTATTTCCCCTGACTCTTTCCCTTTCTGGTTGACTCAGAATCCACTGCAAACAGCCAGTTCTGTGTCTGATCAAAACTGTGTCCCAAGAGGCAGGGGCAGCAGGCAGCATTTTGAAACACTCCCACCTCCAGGTTCTTTGGTTTCATCAGCGTTGGCTGCAAAAACAGCCTCCATTGGATCTTGCATGTCCATACCGACTGTAGATACAGAGCTTGTCCCATGATTCTGTAACTCCTGACTTCGTGGGGGACTGAGGAGCTCAGTAAGGCAGTCATGCATTCTACCTGCATCCTCTCAACAGAAGGATCCAGGTTTCACTCAAAGACAATTAAAGTCTATGACACAAACCATCAAAACATCTCATAAACCAGTCATGTCAAATACCATCTGCTCTTTTGGTCTATACAATAAGACACCTCACTTTTAATGCCAAGAGAAGAAAAGACAATGAAAGAGTCTAAATGTACACTACCATTCATTTCCTGAGCAGTTTCTGGTAATCTCAGATTCACTCTGGGCAAGCCAATTAATCTGGGCACCATGGCTTGAAGTGGGCAGGGACTGAGGGACATTCAACATCAATAGCACCATGTCTTATATCATGTGTGCCCTGTACCCACTTAATTTGTTCCTGGCGTGTTTACATGAACTTTTATTTCTGCTATTACCCTTGTATCCTGTCTAGACTGAAAACAACTTCTGAGCAACTCCCATCATGTTCAGTGAATTGAAAAACCAAGAGGTCAGCCAGTTCAGTGCTTCCCATGCTAAGACTCTGGTGGGTCCCTCAGACTTCCTCACTGAGACTTCTAGGAACCAAGGGGAGACATGGAAGCTACACATAACTGCTTTCAAAACCCAGATAAGGGTAAATCTCAAGCTTCCATCGTAAACATCTGACTCTTGCAAATCATTTGGACAAGTAGTGGAAGTTTTAGGTAGATGTAACATTTGGATTTTGTTTTGGTTCTGGTCTGAAAACCTCAGTGTTCCAAGACATGAGTGAACAGAGAGATCATTGTGTCCCCAGAGCTGAGAGGCGATGCACCCACTGGGCCACAGCAAGGGGATTCAGAAACAGTGAAATGGCTGAGATGCTACCGGCAGGCTGTTTTGAGTTTTGAGATCTCTTTTTTTTTTCAGGGCAGGAACACTGATTTAACAAGGTAAGAAACCCTTTTTTTATTTTTTTAAAAGACTTATTTATTTATTATGTGTACAATGTTCTGTACTGAAGTATGTTTGCCTGCACACTAAAATAGGGCACCAGATCTCATTATAGATGGATATGAGCCACCATGTGGTTGCTGGGAATTGAACTCAGGACTTCTGGAAGAGCAGCCAGTGCTCTTAACCTCTGAGCCATCTCTCCAGCCCAAGAAAACCTTTTAAACTTAAAATTTCTCTTCTCTCTCCTCCAGACATCATCATCACAGAGTGTTTAGTTCAAGAGGAACGACAAGAAAGAGAAGGTGGGCCCAGAATATACTCCCTTCTCTTAAGCACCAAGGTGTTTATGGGAGATATTATATATTATTTCTTTCCTAGGATCCTGGAGATCAAACCCAGGGTCCCAGAGTTCAAAGTCATTTAAAATTAACCAAATACCAAGGTTATTTACATCAGGAAAACAAAAATGCTACTTCTAAGAATTTACCAAAACTCTAAGAAAGGGGCTGGGTACATGGACTTTGCTTTCAACCACACCAAGTTCAGCTCCTGGCAACTTAGTCTCTGAATTTTACTTTCTTTATGATGAAAGGGGGCGAGTAATCATGTTGATGCCACAGTATCGATATGAGGGGTTAGTAAGGTCAGATGCAAATATTGTATATGTGACCCACAGTAAATGATCAATAAAAGTATATACTAGTTCTATTTCTTTATATTTGTTTGTGGCCTCACTCTGTAGCTCAGGCTGGCCTGGAGCTCATTAGGTAGCTGAGGCTGACCCCAACCTCAAATGGCAGTCCTTCTTCCCCATTACTACACAGTCTCCTCCCAAGTGCTAGGATTACAGGATTGACACCATTGCCACCTGAACAAGCACATCTACTTTTGAAAAATTATCTCATGAAAAGCACTCAATATTAATATCTAGTCCCAGACACAAAGCACAATTCTATAAGCAATCACAGTGGTTACTCTAACTTTCATTTGATATCAATGACAAATAGTAGTCCCTTTATTCTCATGAAAATTTGCAGATCGGTGCCTGACTTAAAAATTAATTTAGGGGGTAAGGATATAGCCTGCTGGTAGAACACTTTTCTAACATGCCCAAACCCCTAGTTTTGATCCAAGACCCTAAAAAATAAATCATATACACTATTTCCCATGAACACCCTTAGTACTGAAGACAGAAAAGCACATTTTTTTGCCCACCTTCCTTTTCTTGTCCCTCCCTTTGAACTGAAAACACTGTGGTGATGTTGGCTGGAAGACCAAGGAAAACAGAAAGTCCATCATGTTCCTAACTTTTGTCCGAGGAAGTAAAATGAAAACATATGCCACTTTGATGGTGGGAAAATGACCATGTATGTCTGAGAAATAACGCTCAGACATCAGGCACAAGATAATACGCTCAGCAGGCTCAGTAAATTCCTCATTACCATATAAATTGTTTTTAAATCTGATCTAATAGGATATGATTAATAATCGGGATTTGTTTTCTTCCAAGGAGCTAAATGACTGGAGGAAACCCAACAGAGTTTCAAAGTCCATTCCTAAATCCACCAAGTATTGTTTCTTTTATTTTGTGTAAACAAAAATATTGTGACAAGTGTGCAGCACCCGTTGGAAGCTGAGTGAGGACCGGTGTGGCTGTGGCCTTGGCCTTGCATGTGTTTACTCCAGGACATGGGAGACATGGGATGCATCTCCTCACATATGGCTTTATGAAAAAAAAAAAAAACGGCAAACCTCACAGCTGTTCAGGGGCAGGACGTCTGCCTGCACTTTGTCTTCTGGTTGGAACTGTTGGTAGCATGCAAGGATTTCTGGGGCTGCTTCCCAGTCTTTCTCATTCTTTTTTTGAGAAGCCCAAGGTGTTTCTGGTATAAATTTAGTGCAACCTGAATTGCTCCTGAAAATCTGGACAGGAAAACACTGGGCTCATGCTAAAGAGAATGTGCAAGGGAACAAGGTTTCCTTGATGAGATTTTTCCAAAACCCAGAGCCATGCAGAAGGCAGAAAAAGACTAGCAAGTCAAAGGATATCACGCCTGCAAAGCAAGTCTTGTGATTTGGAATTAACACAGTAAGCCAGCTGACACAATTATGGACTTTCCAGTCTTTTCCAAGAGCAGGTGGTAACTTTGAATCCACTGTACAACATACAGAGAGAGAGAGAGAGAGAGAGAGAGAGAGAGAGAGAGAGAGAGAGAGAGGGAGGGAGGGGGGGAGAGGGAGAGGGAGGGAGAGAGAGAGAGAGAGCAACATGTGACATTGGTGACAACACAGTCACCAAAGCTCTCAGCAGTTAGAAATATAAAAATAATACCCCATCTGCTCTGCAAATGTCACCAAGCTCCTGCCACCTGTTGAGGGGTTGTGGGGTAGCGGAGAATGGGTACTCTCAACACAGGTTTGTATTTTTATGCAAACAAAGAGTCTCTTCATTCAGTGTCCTGTCCTTGCCACCACCCTCTGCTCCTCTTTGCCAAAAATCCTTGGAATATCTTTGCTGTGGTACTTGGTATCCAGAAGGACACACAAGCTGCATTTAAATGACATGCCCCAGGAACCACAGGGCTTTCAGACTTGTGCGGTACACATCGCTGGCAGCATAACCGACGGCCACCCTCCGTCTGCAGTCACAATCAAGCAAGCATGAAGGAAAATTATTACCCAGAGGGGTCCCACCCTGAGCTCAAATGTGTTTTTCAAGTCTGAATCCTGAGGTACCAGAATGGGCAGAGAGACGATTATGAAAGCTTTTCCCCAAAGATCTGGACAGGAGGAAATCAGGGCAGAATTAGGACGTCACAGCTGCTTCTAGAGGCCCCCACCACGGGGTCCACTAGCACGGTTTCCATCTCCAAACATCCAGCCCAGCTTTGAGGTTTGGCTCCATTGGCCTCTCCTTCCTCTGACATTAACTTCCATGGCTTAGAAATCACTCTGCCACCTATCAAACCTGGTTTTTATGTGGTGCAGGAGGGATGAGGGGGTTGGGATTGAACCCAAGGATTCCTGCATGATAGGCAAGCATTCCCCTTCCTGAACTTCTTTCCCAGATCCCTAGGTTCTCTCCATTCCCCACAGTTTGGTATTAATTGGTATGGTGGGTTTTTTTTGTTGTTGTTGTTTTGGTTTTTCGAGACAGAGTTTCTCTGTGTATCCTTGACTGCCCTGGACTCGCTTTGTAGACCAGACTAGCCTTGAATTCACAGAGATCCGCCTGCCTCTCCCTCCCTAGTGCTGGGATTAAAGGCCTGTGCCACCACATCCGGCAATAGCCCACAGCTGTGAACGGCCTTGTGAGTGATGGGATTTGAACGAGGGTCCTTCAGAAGAATAATAGTGCTCTTAACTGTTGAGCCATCTCTCCAGCCCCTGGGCGGTATTAGTTTTGGTGTGTGTGTGTGTGTGTTGGTATTGAGTGTTGCATCTCTTTCCTATTTCACTGGGCATCCCGTTAGGTCTCTGCCTAATGAATGACACGTCTACTTCTCCATCAAGATGCAATCTGATGTCACTTTTCCTAGAAAGTTTTCTAAATGGTCTCTTTCCACTCAGCCACACTACCTCTACCTTCTTCTCCCTCTGCACTCTGCTTTTTGATCCCCTCCTGCAAAACCCACTCCCTAGACACCACAGAGCATTTTACTGGTTAGTTTATCTCATTGTCTTTCTGGGTGGAGCTGTTGTTCTGGCTGGAACTGCTCCAGAGCAGGATCTACAAACTACAGTGGCTTGGGTTCCCCCATCCCCCCTCCTCCCAGTCCCCCCTCCTCCCACCTCCCCACCCCCTGCAACCCCACCCCCTAACATCAGGCCCGGACATTAAAAAATGTTCAAAATGTATGAGTCGACTCTTCCAAAGTTCTTACTCGATGCTGGGCTGCCCTATGCATGGGTATAGCAGAACACATCTCCTAGGGCAATTAACCCTGGCTTCTGTGGAGAACAGAGGAGTATGAAAGCATGGCGCAGAGCTATTAGGCTCAGATATCAACTCATATTACTTCATTATCTATTCATTGAACTCATATTACTTCATTATCTATTCATTGATTCTCAGACCATGCCTTTTTGCAATACTACCACTATTTTTCCCACAACTTTAAGATGAGGAACTAGAAATTTAGGAAGGTGGAGCTGGGGGTAGCCCCCAGTTGGCAGACTGCCCACTCAAAATTCATGACACTCTGTGTTCCAGACCCAGCTATACTTTGGCATAGTGGCCAATACCTGTTAATATTACTAACACTGGAGAGGCAGAGGCAGGAAGATCAGAAGTTCAAGGTCATTTCCCCACACATAGCAAGCAAGAGGCCAGTCTGGGCTACAGGAGGCATTGTTTCTAAATATAAACAAAAGAATAAGAACAGGCCGGGCGTGGTAGCGTGGCCGGGCATGGTGGTGCACGCCTTTAATCCCAGCACTTGGGAGGGAGAGGCAGGCAGATCTCTGTGAGTTCAAGGCCAGCCTGATCTGCAGAGTGAGTTCCAGGACAGCCAGGGCAACACAGAGAAACCCTGTCTCAAAAAACCAAACGAAAGTGCCGGGCGGTGGTGGCGCACGCCTTTAATCCCAGCACTTGGGAGGCAGAGGCAGGCGATCTCTGTGAGTTCGAGACCAGCCTGGTCTACAAAGCAACAGCCAGAGCTGTTATACAGAGAAACCCTGTCTTGAAACCAACCAACCAAACAAACAAACAAAAAACATCAAAGAAGTTGACAACGAATGTTTCTGACCCTTGGCTTAGCTTTGCATTGCAGGAGCAGTTTCCAAATCACTTCTGACAGTGACTAAGTGTAGAGTAACACTTCAGTATATCTGTCCTCCAAATTCATTCCATTTTATTCTATTTTTGTCCTTTCGAGTGCCATGGGTCAGACCCAGGCATATACTATACCAATGAGCTATAGTTGCCCAGTACTAAGTCTGGCTTATGGAGGTAAAATTTATATACTGCAACAACTCTTTCGCAATACAGTCCGGTGAGGTTTACACCATGCAGCCAGCACCTCAGTCAAGATATAGGGTGTCCCATCACCCCATGGAATCCCCTCTGCTGTTCAGCAGCCAACTTCTCCGACCCCCAAACTCTAGAAAACGTTGATCGGATTTGGGGTTTTACTCTTCCGCCTTTCCCAAAATGTCCTATGCACAGAATCACCTGGCAGGAAAGCCTTTGGGAGCTGGGACCTTTCACCTGGCAGGAAGCATAAGATCTCCAGCCAGGTTATCGAGCGTATTGATGAGTGTTCTATGCTCCTTTCATTGCCGCCTAGTTGTCCACCATACTGATGTACTACAGTCTGCATAGGCAGCAGCTGATGCAGTTTTAGCTAATCTTTCACTTTTGTATAATAAGAGCAAATGCACTGTAAAGAAGCATGGGCAGGTTTTTTTTGTTTGTTTGTTTTGTTTTGTTTTTTGGTTTTTCGAGACAGGGTTTCTCTGTGTAACAGCCCTGGCTGTCCTGGACTTGCTTTGTAGACCAGGCTGGCCTCGAACTCATAGAGATCCGCCTGCCTCTGCCTCCCAAGTGCTGGGATTAAAGGCGTGAGCCACCACGCCCGGCTGCATGGGCAGGTTTTATGTGGACATGGGTTTTTGTTTCATTGGGTAACTAGGTAGTAGTGTGATTGGGAGGTCATGGTGTCTCTTCACAGCAACAGAATACTGACTGAGATTCCACCCTAGTCACCATTGTCCTCAGCGCCACCAGGGACTATATATCCCCTGAACCATGAGCCAAAATACACTTCTGTTCCTGTACATTGCTTCTTCAAATTATTTTGTCATGACTACGAGAGGAGTAACTGGGACAGTATGTCCAGAATCACGTGTGTAAAAGACAGCCTTGAAATCAGGTTTCTCTGGTTCTAGAGTCTGTGTGCTTACCACATACTTCCTGTTCCTGTGTGATTCATACATTGAACCCTCCACTGGGTTCTACCTTTTGCTCTTGGGCAGTGGAAGGCTAAGACTGGATTTCATGTAATCCCAACCAGCCTTGAATTCGATATGTAGCCAAGGATGATCTTGAAGTTCTGATCTTCCTGCCTCCACTTCTGAAGTGCTGGGGTTAAAGGTAGGCATCACTATGCCTGGTTTTATATAGGGCTGGAGGTCAAATCCAGAGCATGCATGGTACATGCTAGGTAGTCACCCTACTAACTGAGTTAGGTATCCAGCCTCCTTTACTGTGTTCTCAACTCTTGAATAGACTTCTTTGCATCCCATAAGTCACAGTGTCTTAGACACAATTGCTCCCACTGAAAGTTGTTGGCTTGACTATGTAAACAGAGGGTGGGTGCTTGTATGCTGAGGGGAAGACGAGGCCATCTGCCGTGATTATTACTGACCTCCATACTTTAAGCCTTAATATAAGGATAAAGGAGCTAGCCTTTCCCTTAAAAAACAAAGGCAGCAACAAGAGCCCCAGTCTATTAATGGTTTAGCATGTGTTTATATATAGGAAGCTGTGTTATGTATAGGAAACTGTGTTTCCTATAGCGACATCCCTCAATTATGTCCAAGTCCTAGCTGTCCTAAGGGTTGATCATTTGTTAATATGCTCCGACAGTGGGCAGGGTCAGCTTTAAACAATCTGAGGTTAGAAGTCATTGTGTAGACCAGACTGACTTCAAACTCAGTCTTCCTCCCATCCCCTCCCAAGTGCTGGGATTACACTCTCCCACTCTGCCTGACATTTAAAACAGTATTTTTTTCACTTTTTTTTTTTTTTTGAGACAGGATTTCTCTGGGTAGACTTTGCTATCTTGGAACTCACTCTTTTGACGAGGCTGGCCTCAAACTCAAAGAAGTACTCCTGCCTTCTGCCTCTAGAATGCTGGGATTAAAGGTGTGCACCATCACTGCCAGGCCTAAAAGCATACTTTTAATTGAGGTTAGCATCATTAAGTTTTATACACATACATACATATGTGTCCTCATAGATAAAGGGAACATGTATGATAAACCAGAGAAAGAGATGTAAGATAGATGGAAGAAGTGTTTAAAAAACAGGAGGAAAAGATAGGTCCAGATAAGGCAAAGAAAGACATGGTGGACAGCAAGAGCACTGTTTATTCTACAACCTGCTTGTTCCTACAGCAAATCTCTGAGTGCCCAAGTGTCTCTCTTCCATAGTTTCTGTCCTCCTAATATTCAGAACTCATTGTGGGACCAGACTTTCCCTTAAATGCTTTCTATACATGAACCATCAGAGTATCAGAGTTACTTCAGGGTAAAATTAAATAAAATATGCTTGTTGTGTAAATATCAATGGAAAACTCATTAAGCCATGAGCCAAGTGATCAAAATGACTCATTTCAACCAACCAAGTGGTTTGCTTTCCAGCAAAATAGAGCCAAGTCAAATTGACTAAGAGGCTGGGCAAAACTTTTGTTTTTTTTGTTTTTTTTTGTTTTTTTTGTTTTTTTTTTTTTGGTTTTTCGAGACAGGGTTTCTCTGTGTATGCTTGGCTGTCCTGGACTCACTTTGTAGACCAGGCTGGCCTCGAACTCACAAAGATCCGCCTGCCTCTGCCTCCCAAGTACTGGGATTAAAGGCGTGCGCCACCACCGCCCGGCGCAAAACTTTTAATAACCTAATTTGACAAGCAGCTGCCATTAGCAGCACCAGGGAGGTGACAGGTCATTCTCGTAGGGTCACATTCTCATTGCCAACCATACATCATCCTGTGAAGCCTGTGAACAAGGGGTGGAAGGCCAGTAATCCAACTGGGCAGCCATAGAAGCTGGCTCATAAATATCCTGTTCCGCAAGAAGCCTATGATTTATGGATTTGGCAGCTCATTATTCTGTAAGCTCTTCTAGGGCAGGGCCCTCATCTTCCCCTCCAAGTTGCCTATGAAGGTGGTGCTACAAATGTGGAAAGTGGCCAGTTTTATGGGGCACAGGAAGATGACTAAGAAGAGCTCTTTCCATGCATATTGAAAGATACCAAGACCGGTCATCTGACCTACATCTGCTTGAGCACAGGGATTAGTCTCCCTGGAGACTCACTTTGTACAGTGTGCTCAAGCAGATGTAGGTCAGATGACCGGTCTTGGTATCTTTCAATATGCATGGAAAGAGCTCTTCTTGGGTACCTTGGGTACCGCTGTTCTTGAAAACACAGGGAGCTGACCACTCTGGTGTCATATAGTGAACTTGGCTCCTGTTCTCTTTCTTTTTTGTACAATGAAGCCAAAGTGACCAGGAAGAGCCTGGCAGTTGGGATACAAAGCCTCCTTCCAGTGACAGTGTTCATTATTCAGGCACTGTAAAGACCCCAGGTAGAGCACACTCCTGGGCTTTCCTCCAGGCTCTTGCCCAGTGCTTCTCAGACTTTGACCCCATCACAATGCCCTGGGGGTCTCCAGAGTCTAGCAAGTTCTTCAGAGACTGCGGCTGGTTGGCCCACTGCAGCAGCTGCTGTTCGGATTCCCCTTCTGCTTCTGTTTCTTTAAGCTTCTCACAACACTGAATTTCAGAACATAGTGATCACTGGATGGCTCCATTGTATAAGGAAACAGCGTTAAGTAAAACCAAAGACTTTTATAGAGGTCGAGTTCTTAGCAACCTCAACTAGTTGGCACATACTCAGAATTAAGATGAAAAGGTCTGCAAGTTAGGATGAGGCTACTAAAAGGATAATATTCATTAGGGCCAACATCAGGGACCCCACTTAGGTCTGTATATAAAATGATCAAAATCATAGGGAACAGCTTAGAAGCATCAATTATAACATAATGACAAAAGAAATTTGAATCCCCAGAACAGATTCTTCATTGTGGAGAATTTCCCAGTTTGACCTGGTAGTAAACCTGGGGTTATCACTACATTACTAGCAAAACACAATAATTGATTTTTAAATTACGGAGGCCATTGTCTTTATTTATTTCATTTTACCTGTTTATTTACTCATAGGACAGGATCCTGTGTATTCAAGGTTGGCCTCCAGCTCACTATGGAGTTGAGGATAACCGTAAACTTCTGATTCTCCTACTCCTACCTCCCAAGCGCTGCGATTAAAGGTGTGTGCCATCACACTTGGCTTTATGAGATACAACCCAAGGGCTTGTATATGTAGGCAAACACTGTACTAACTGATCTGCACCCTCAGCTCTACTAAAGCTCTTTTTTTTCATTAAAAAAAATAAGTTAATTAAATGATATTTTTATGACATTTATTTGTGTGTGCATGTGTGTGTCTGTGCCACAGCCCACAGGTGAAGGTCAGAGGGCAACTTTCGAGTTAGTTCTCTCCTTTACATTGTTTCCAGTGATCTGACTCAGTTCATCCATTTTGCCCAGGCTTGAGTTTCTGGGCTGAGCCATCTTATTGGTCTCACTAAGGCTGTTCTTAGACAACTTTCTTCCATTACATCTAAAATTAAAGTAAAACTAACAGCAACCGGCCACTAAGGACCTCTTCCTGAATGTGATAATATAAGAAGACTCAGGACTAGGCTTTGGACAATACAACAAGAACAAGTTAGAAGAAGATTTCTGGGTGCTGTGGTGTTCCCTCTCTTGTTCAGAGGGGAAGTAAGAGGGTAAAGAAACCTGACCCCAACTCAGTCTAGATAGAACCTGCCTGTGATTTTAGGGAGTAGAGACTATAAAACTATAGAGAAATGGCTTCTTCACTAAGTTAAATGGAAAGTTATAAATATGAAGGGTCACCTTCCCTAACTCAACAAGGTTAAATAGTTCCTGAAGAAACCTACCTAGGATGGTTTTTAAAAAAAAGACTTATTGATTGATTGTTCTGTCTGCACATATGCCTACAGGCCAGAAGAGGGCACCAGATCTCATAATAGATGGTTATGAGCCACCATGTGGTTGCTGGGAATTGAACTCAGGACCTCTGGAAGAGCAGCCAGTGCTCTTAACCTCTTAGCCATCTCTCAGCCCGGGTTTTTTTTTTTTTAACATTCATTTATTTCTTCAAGTTACATCACAATCATAGTCCTCTCCCTCCTCCCCATGGAAGGGTTTTTAATCTATCTATCTATCTATCTATCTGTCTGTCTGTCTGTCTGTCTGTCTGTCTATCTACCTATGTATTAATTTTTTTTGGACTTCCTTTGAAACCCTCAGATAGTCCAGGTAGCAGAAAGAAGAGCAGCAGAGGGGAAGGCAGGTGGACAAAGTGCTTGAATGACTAGGAGATACTCCCTGGAGTGTAGCTTGGAACCTTGGAGCTTAGAGGTCTTGACTTTGGTGGGTTCAGACTTCTGCTGGTTGGTCTCCATCTCCCCTTCCCCCCACCCCGCCCGCTCTGGGGGGAGCATCTCCATCCTGTTTTCTATCTATCTTCTGAGAGGAGGATCCTAGAGATGATCTTGGGCCTTCCTTTGGTTGGGTCAATGGCAGAGGATGAGAAAGCAGGAAAGGGAGAGGCCAGGCCTATAAATATCCTATTGCGTCTACTCTTTCTGTGTCCTGTGCTTGCTGATGTTCTAGACGTTGTTATTCCCCCGTGGAATAACCCGTGGAATAGCAGTAATCAGGGTAACATCTAGTCAAGGATACTGGCTCTGGATTTAGCAACTGTTTCCTCTAACTGTTCCCTCAGGTTTGCAGATGGTAGAGGCTTCCTGATGTTGCTAGTGTCTGCTACTTAGCGATCTGCCATAGTTTCAACGAGAAACATCCCCATAGGTGCATGTGTTTGAACATATGGTCCCCAGCAAGTGGTGCCGGGAGGCTGTGGACCTTTTAGGATTCAGGGCCTTGCTGGTAGATAGGTCACCAAAGAATGACTTCCATTGCCGTACCAACAGCCAGTACAGTCTCTTGCTGCTGTAACTTTCCCACCAGGATGCACAGTACCCCCTGAACTGTGAGCTGAATAAATTCTTTCTCCCTTGTTTCTGTCAAGCATTAGTAACTAATGTAACAATGCAACAAAAGTAACTACTACCTTGCCTTTTCTTATCTAATGCTGTTCACAACTCTACGGAAAAATGTCTTCATTCATCTTAGTACCTGGAGCCTGAAAGAAACAGAATTCAAAGCAAAAATGTCCACAATTCTGCAAGGGCTTTGATGGCTCCGTTCAGCAACCCCAGGAATCAATGGAATTGTTGACTTTCTCAGGAATAGTGCCTTTGTGGTTTAGGGTGATGAAGGACTTGAGAAAATAATCTTGGGGCTACAATTATCAATATAAAATGATCCTGTAACAACCACCCAAGATGTATAAATAGGGGCTGAAGGTGAATACATCCCAAAAGATTGTCTGTCTAGTCAGAAACTTATTAGCATAGGAGGTAAATTGAAAAAAAAAATTTTTAACTTAAAGAGATTTTAGTATTAGATCTTGAGATTTTTTTTTTTTCTGTTGAGATTACTGCTGACGGGGTAGAAGTCTGGCTTTGCCAGAAAGCCCCTCAGCTTGGCAACAGAACAAGACTCCCTTTGTTCAGTGGAACTCCCTCTTCCCTCTGATTTAAGGGTCTTAGATCCTCTAAGACGTGTCACACAGCCTAATTCTCCCCAGACTTCCTCATGATAAGGAGGTCTGTTGGTGTCTTGGCTTTCAGCCATGACATTCAGTCTAGACCTCTAGCCTCCCTGGAGGTTTTCCCCCACCCCCACTACCCATGAATTAATTATTACCTTTCCTTTCTTCTGATTGGACAATTCCCAGCGAATCAAACACATTCACCTCCAAAACCCCTCCCCACTGCCTCTACCTCTCAAGTGCTGAGATTAAAGGCATGTACCATCACGCCCAGCTTCTTTGCCTTTTTTCCTTTGTATGATTTGTATATTTTCCTATCAAGCCTTACTTTATGGCTTTCCATGAAGTGATAGAAACAACAGGGACCTGAGACTTCCATCCCTAGCTCTTTGACTGAAGTACTGAGGCAGATCTTATAAAATTAGTGATGGGTGGATTCTATGCTTCGAAAAGGCTCTTCTGAGGTGAAAGAGGGGTCACATTACTTATGTGTTCACCTCTGACTTTATTCATTTCCATTAGCCAAGATCACAGTTGTGAGAGCTGTGTGGGTCTTATGGAAATAGAGTGATGACTTTTGTTTTTTAAATAAAAGACTTCATGCCAGGAGAAATTACATGTAAATGATTTAGTACATTTGGCATCCAATACTCAATGAATTTCTTTTTCCTTTTCTCTCTTTCTGCTTTCCTTTTCAGACAACAGCCTGCCTACTTACAGATTTCCACTGCCGAGTCTGCCTGTTCTCTCAAACTCTAACCCCAAAAGCACAGCTTTCTTTCTTCTTCTCATCCCTCTCCTTCCCTTGGCAGCTGCTGAGGTCTTCAGCTTGCCCACTCTGTTGGTGGTTTTTCCTTCTTCTTCAAACTCCAATACATTTATCCTAGAGTTTCCTTGTGAGTTGGATTTTAAATTCTTTCATCTATGAGGATAAGAACCTTCAAAACAGACCCTTTGCTCTCTGGAAAACAAACCCCACGTTCCCTGCTAACATGACTATTAATAAAGAAAGTTTTCTCATCTTCTCTTCTTCCCTAAAGTAAAAAAATTCAGAGAATTGTCTCTGGTAACAGTAGTGGGTTTTTTGTTTGCTTTGTTTCTGTGTCTTCTGGTGTGTGTGTGTCATTGTTGTTTGTGTTTTTGATGGGGTCTTGCTATGCTGCTTCGCCTGACCTGGACCTCTCAAAAATGGTGCTGCCTCCTTGGCTTCCTGAGTACCTGGAATTACAGATTAGGAAATGCCCAGAGCCACTCTGGGGATCTGAAAATTTTTGCTTCCGTCCAGTTCCTTGCTCTACATGAAAGAACAGAACTGTTTTTCTGGGAAGCGTGGGTTCTGTTTAGTTTAGTTTTTGTAATCATGCCTCTATTGGGGGCTCTGTCAAAGGTCAGCTCACCCTGTGAGGACACCACAGAGGGAGCAAGCACCTGCTAGGTCCAGAAAGGCCTGATTCCATGACCTTGAGTTTACTGTTGTAGACAATAGGAGCCATGAAAACGGATGTTAGCATAAAACCATCTCTTGAAACTGATTGGACCAATGAAAGACCACCTGTTAAGCAATTCATTTCTTGGAACTGTATTTAGGTTTTCAGCCTTCCATAGTCACTTTACTAAATCACTTCTGACAGCACGTCCTGGTGATGTAGACACACAGCAAAGAGTTAATTCATTTCTACCCCAATTCAATTTATTGTTTTTTAGATAGGTGCTGCCCTGTGCTGTATTGGTGAGGACAGCCAGAGACTTTCAGTTTTATTATCTTCCTAACATCTCCTTAACGTTTTCTGTTTCTAAATCTATACACAGCAATGTGGGGAGAAGAATGGACTATTCTATTTGGCAAATTTGTTTGGATTAGAGTTGAGATTTTGTGATGGAGTTATCATTTCCAAATTTTCTTGTACCCTCCTAATTTAATTTTACCTTCCATCCTAAACACTTATTTATTTATTTTTATTTTTTAGGGTTCAGGGTCAGGGTCTTACATAGCCTAAGCTGGCCTCAAACTCATGTGTAGTCTCGGATGACCTTGAATTTCCTATCTCTACCTCCATAGTGCTGGGATTACAGGCCTGTGATACCATGCCTAGTTTTTATGCCCTGCAGGAACTATCTCAGGGTCTCCTACATGCTAGGAAAGCAGTTCATAACTGAGCTGCATCCTCAGTCCCACCCAAAGACTTCCTAGGTTTATATAATTTTCAGGCATAAACCTTCAGAGACCTCTGCAAAGGAATTAAAGGATCAGGATATATAATTCTATCAACACCCATAAATATTAAATATAAATGTCAGCCTCTAAACCCATTCTGCAATAGAAATCCTTTGAAGCAGGATTTCCCCACACAGTGTCACATACTCTCCTGTTTATGGGTCTGGCTAAAGACTTACACATCCTCAAGAAACTGTTCTAACCTGTTTCAAGAAGGCAGAGGAGTTCATTTTGTTTTTGTTTTTGTTTTTTTTCCAGACAGAGTTTCTCTGTGTAACAGCCTTGCTGTCCTGGACTCACTTTGTAGATCAGGCTGATCTCAAACTCACAGAGATCCACCTGCCTCTGCCTGAGTGCTGGGATTAAAGGCGTGCGCCACCATGCCTGTCAGAGGAGTTGGAGGAGTTGGTTCTATACTCTTGTTTCCCACATACCGTCAACAGCATTGGGCACTGAGCAAAGGCTCAACAGGAATTTATTTCTAAAAGCTTAAAGTATTTCAAAAGCATGCTATACTTTCTGTATGCTTTTATTTATGGAGTACTTAATGATACTTCAACTCAAGAGAAAACCTCACCTAATTGCTTCCCTGACAGCAAACTCACAGATTTGTTTAAAGTGGAAAATTACCACATGAGATCTTATATATATGCTGCGGATGTTAGGTGCTCAACACTAGAGCATCTGTAAGATCCTAGGTTTGGTTCCCAGAACCTTCCTCAGAAAGAAAAAAGAAAGAAAGAGAAATTATGGCAATTTTGGAGTTACAATTTATTATATTGACTGTTTTCCTTAAAATTTGCAATTTATAATCACATAGTAATTTTTATCAAAGGTGGTAGTATTTTTATTAACATGGGTGCTTTTTGGCATAATTCTATCCTAAATATTGTACTCTGTCTCTTTCTTTACATGCACACACAATTATATATGTGTGTACCTGTACACATGTACACACACACCTGAAATTCATGCTTTAACTGAACATCTCATATTTTCCTGGATATCTTATATATTTTTTACTTTTGTAAATTTGACAACTGAAGCTCTAAAGAAAGCGCTATCATTCTTGTTTCAAAGTGTAGTCATAATCAAAGAAAAGTTGCTTCATAGTTAAGCCTGGGACTTGCCTCAAATACCATGTCTTCAGTTGAGGCTATCTTATTATCACAAATAAACAAACAAAGGGGGAAATGACTTTCCTTCTCAGGCCCTGGTGTGATACTCTGTAGGGCCACTCCTTTGTGCTTCCTAAGATCAGGGGTTCCCTGAGGCACTGCACACTGTGACCTAGAGTCTTACTCTCATGATGACCAACAAAATCCTTGTATCTCACATTACAGACCTTCCCTAGAGTCCTCTTTCAGAAGTTTTTTCTCACTTTTACAGGCACTGCCTGTCCTTGCGGAAAAGCTAAAAATGTTACAAATAGAGCCACAAAGAGATTCTCTTCCCCAAGGACCTTTCTTGTCTCAGGTTAACTGTGAGGGCTAAAGTTATGTTTTAAGTTTTGGTTACTGTGCTTAAGATATCCATAAAAAAAAAAATGCCTCTAACCTTAAGCCCACTTGCCCAAGGACATATAACTTCCTGGAGTGCTGGAGGATACTCATGTAAGATAACAGGCCACGTGTTTTCACTTCTATAAACACGGTTGGTTGCCCCAATTGTACAGGATGGGCTTGATCACACATAGGAGATATATAGGTAGGAAGTATGTTAGGATGTATGCTTGGCCAAAAGGTGGAAAAGTTCTTAGTCTTGTGGGCTTTGTCTTTGTAAACACCTGAATATCGTAATTCACAGTCATTCTCTGGGAAATTCCTAATATAACCTGACCAGTGCCCATTGTCTTGGCCAGTTTTTAAAAAAGCTTGCTTCAAATTTGGCTAAAAAATTGTAGTAATGGTGGTGGTGGTCTTCTCCTTCCTCGGTGGGATCAACATAACCTCATTGCAGCTGTGAAGAGCATCCACAGCTGCAGACCTTTGTCTTCACAGGCATGGAGATTTGCGTATTGTGCATGCCAAGTGAGGCCTCCCACCCTTAAGCAGCACTTGAGAGTGGCAGAGTGGTTTGGTATTTCATGCAAATGTTTCCTCTTATGTGCTTTGTGGAGAGAAAACTCCCTCTTCCTTCCCCCTGTCCTTTACTCCTTCCACACATTGCGTCAGATAGATGCTGGACATGCTTCAGGGATGAGGTAATACTCTGAACAGAAACACTCAGGAAGGCTGCAGGTCCAGGTTTGCTGCCTTAAGAGACTGACAGATAATCATGTAAAGCCACTTGCTGGGCATGCTATTCAATTCTACAGAGCCTTAATTTTCTCTTCGCTAAAATGTAGCTCTGAAGTAGCATGTAGCCTGTCCAGTTACATGAAACAGTGACGTAGACATTCAGATGAGGTTAGGTACATTCAGGGTGGTGGGGTGGTATTACCACAGGTAGACTGGTATATAAAACACCAGGAGCATCGTAAGTGCTAATCAAATGTTACTAGTTTTAAATAAAATATATATTTAGGTATATAAAACTATCACATGGAAATCAGCATTCCAGCAAGTATTTCTTCTTTTAAAATGATAAGAATTAAGCCGGGCGGTGGTGGCGCACGCCTTTAATCCCAGCACTTGGGAGGCAGAGGCAGGCGGATCTTTGTGAGTTCGAGGCCAGCCTGGTCTACAAAGTGAGTCCAGGACAGCCAAGGATACACAGAGAAACCCTGTCTCCAAAAACCAAAAAAAAAAAAAAATGATAAGAATTTCCAGCAGGTCTTTTAAAACAACTGGTTCTTTTAATTTTATGTGTATATTTGTCTGCATGTCTGTCTTTGTACCATGTGCATGACTGGTACCTATGGAGACCAGAAGAGGGCATTAGACTCCCTGGAACTGGAATTATAGATAGATGTGAACCATGTGGTTGCTGGGAACTGAACCTAGGTCCAATGCAAGAGCAGTAAGCACTCCTAACCACTGAGCCATCTCTCCAGACACTCCAGCAGGTCTTAAAGTCAACTAGCCAAACGCTTAATAAATGTAATATATATTTGAACATGGTGGCTTTCATTAAAGGAGGAGGTATGGGCGTATGGTCAGTGGAGTAGCTACCGCTACCCATCTGGTGAAGCCCTGGCTGCTGTCACCATGCAACTTCCACCTGTGCAGTGCTCTGGTAGAGAGAGAGGCATGCTGGGAATCATTGAGAGAGGCATGCTGGGAACCATTTTACATTCAGTGAACTGGACTTCTTCACATAGGGGCAGGGCTTTTCTCTAGCACTTTGCTGGTACCAGTGTGGTCTGAACATGCCATGGTCCTCCAATAAGATGGCACAATGCTCTATGGCACAGGTACATAGTTACCAGGACGAGGTGGGAATCAAGAGAATTTCTTTGAGTGTTATTGCATGCTTCTTTTTTTTTTTTTTTTTCTGTTCTTCCTCCTAAGGGAAGCTAAGAGCGGAAATCAGAACATAGATTCCAGCCATCTAAAGAATAGTGCTTCTATGTTGCTCAGAAAAGGACCTCGTTTGACTGTTGATTTGTTTCTTTTGGCTTCTTCTTTGCAGGAAAGGGAAAATTTTGGGGGACGAGAGAGTGAGAGCAAGCCCAAGAATGAAAGAAATTGATTAGTAGAGAGGAGTTAGCAGGCGTCCATGCAGTGTTGTGTTGCCTGCATTAGAAGTGGGAACCAGACTCAATGCATTTTAGTAAATGTCTGAGCTAAGATTTTCAATTCATGCTCTTTGGAAAAGGCAAATGTCAATGCATAGCACAGAGAGCTGAGGCTGGAAAACCCTACTGAGCCATTTAAGCACCTTAGAGAGAAAATTGGTGCTTTACCCAGGTGCTTCCTCCCACCCCAATTCCACAAGATGTAAACACAATTCAAACGTTCCAGGCAATTATTTTGTGCCACCTTCTTTCCCTGTGGCAAATTAGAGCCTGGGACGGAATCACACTGGCTGAGGTCCACAGCTCAGAACTGCCACTTATGAAGTATTATTTGAAATGTGGCGCTTTAGCGATAAATGCCTTTCCTTTGTTGGCAGAGTAACAATGAAAACGGTGTCAGCAACTGCATCAGAGACCACAAGGGTCTAGGCAGGTTCTGAGCAGGTGTATAACTAGTTGTTGATTCATCTTCTCTACATCTTGGTAAGAAAGAACCTACTGCTATCATTCAAGCTTGGACCTCACTGGAGTGACCAGTGCCTTTGAGTCACTAAGATAAGGGATTGGGATTCGTAAATTGTTTTTTAAATAGTCTGTTTCCAGCCATTTTTTAATTTGCCACGGTCTTTGCTTCAAACTATTTTCTTGATCTCTACCTCTGGTCAGGGTCCACTGACCCTGGGACAGTTTCCTGGCTGTGTGGCTTCGTTTAAATTCTTGCCTGCTTTCTCTTGTGGTCCACAATACATCTGCAAACAAGTTGGTGACCATGGAACTGAATTTGTCTACGAAGTTGAAGCACACCATTCCAGAAACATATCAATGGATGCTGTTACACACATTCCTGTGGTGGAACCAGCCCGGTAGATACTGACTGATCATGGTCACGATCTTTCAGAAGTTAGAACCATGCCAAGGCTCTATTTCAGTAGGTCTCAACCTGTGGGGTGCAACCATCAGAAAACACATATTTCCGATGGTCTTAGGAACTGAGACACCACTCAGTAGTAAAATTACAGTTATGAAATAGCAACCAAAATATATATATGGAGCCGGGCAGTGGTGGCGCACGCCTTTAATCCCAGCACTTGGGAGGCAGAGGCAGGCGGATCTTTGTGAGTTCGAGGCCAGCCTGGTCTACAAAGTGAGTCCAGGACAGCCAGGGCTACACAGAGAAACCCTGTCTCGAAAAACCAAAAAAAAAAAAAATATATATATGGTTGGGCATTCCTAGGACCATTGGAAATATGTATTTTCTGATGGCTGTGACCCATAGGTTGAGAAACTGCTCTATTGTAACTCATAGGCTTTTCCATGAAACAACGTGGCCACCCATATTATGCCGGAGCCCATTTCTTCAGATTTTCTTTTTTTTTTCTAGATGCTTGATGAATGAATGGTAATGCCCACAAGCTGTATAAACACAACTAATATCTCCCAAGTCCCATAAGTGGATAGAACCTTTACTTTTTTTTCTTATAAGGGCAGATGGCATGACTGTCCTACAACAACCTAAATTGTAATAGGCAGAGAACTAGGTTCCATGTTTAGTGACGTGGGGAGGATCCTAACTCACTATACCCTGTGGACAAACTACCGGATGCTAGTATGCAGATTTTAGAAAACATAGATCTGGCACCCGTGAAGTGAGTGCAACCTCTAATTGTCCTCTGTTTTCCAGGATGAGCTAGGTCTTCAGCTCCAGAGAAAGGGCTTGTAGAACCCCTTCTCCACACCACACAATGCAGCCTATGTTAGGGATAAGCAGTGTAGACGTTAATCTGCAGCCTTCTATGAACCCCTTGGGATGGTTCATTTCGCTTATGATGCCAAGACCGTCTCAAACCCAGCACTCAACAGACAGAATGGATTGAGGATGTTTCATTAGCTGCTGATGTCTTGGGGTATGCAAAGAGCCTGGCCTAAGGAGAAGCACAGTGTCTGCAAGCTTTGCTTCAGGAGAGCTGTGGTTCTGAGAATGTCTGCAGGGCCAGTCCAGTACCAGTGGCCTCCTATAGGGCTTGGATCATGTGGTATCTGCAGGTTTCTCTGGGGCCACTTTATTGTGGACTGTGTCTGGGTGGACTGAGGTGTTCTGGGTTACTGTAGATCATGGTAGATCTGATTTTTTTCATTGTTGCTGTTGAATTAAGTAGATGTTTTAAGGCGTGGTCTAGAACTTATGAGTAATGTTATTGGAATACCATTTGTCCATGTGGCCATGCTCCAACATTTGCTGGGAGAGCAGAACTGTGAGGGCTCAGCTTTGCTTCTGACCACACCCCAAGTGACTGAGTTTTCCCATGAGACTGAATATCTGAGCTCTGTGTCCGTCCACAGCACTCCCAGGGGCAGAGCCTGCCAAAGGCGATTTTTATAGGTGAACAGCCCCAACTGACAAGTGCATAAACACCTGCAAGTGCCTCGAGGCCGAGAGCTGCTAGTGTCTGCACTAATAGTCCTAGCCCCACGTTTCTGTGGAAGGCTCCTTTAGCCCATATCCTGGAAAGAAGTAGGCATGGAAATCAGCAGTAGGGAACCCCTAGGTAGCTGTATCACTCTCTGCTTGTGGTGGATGGCAGATGAGCCCAGAATCTGGGGGGAGACGGTGGTTTAAAATCTTTTTAAAAGTTGAATTGGCTAGCCATTCAAATTGGATGGATTAGTTACATGGTTTCCTGAGGCAAGAAATAAGACCCCAGATTTAACTCTCTTCCGGCTGTGTGAGTCTGAAAAGACCATTCCAGAAGGCAGCTCTGCCCACCTTCTAATCTCAAGTGTCACCGGAAGGCACTCCATTAAGTGCATTCCCAAAATTAGTTCTTTCCTGTCCCAATCCAATGTTTTTTATGTCTCCTGCCTGATTTGTGTGACCAATGTTAAGAATGCTGTCTGTTCTTTTTCAGAAAAAAAATTAATGTAGTCAAACTCTCTTAGACACTATTATCAGTTTTTCTTGGCTCTAAACTTTCCTTCAAGTCTGAAATTTTCTTTTTTCCCTTCCTTCCTTCCTTCCTTCCTTCCTTCCTTCCTTCCTTCCTTCCTTCCTTCCTTCCT